>CM068838.1:145374790-145894790 GCA_028554795.2 Sinohyriopsis cumingii | reverse complement strand
ACGGTAATAAAATGTGTACCCGAAAGACTTTTGAATTAAATACGTCTCTTTATATCCGTTCGCAAGCAATTTACTGCATTTTAATAGTTGTTTCGTACACTTGACATGGTCGGTTGAAATATTTTACCAGATCTACAATGACTTCATCCTATGCATATTTACTTGTATTAAAGTTTCTAGTTTTGATATCAAACATTAAAAAGGATCTGGTGGAATCCTATAGAAAGCATACCAATTTCCACGCGACTCTATATGATTTTAACACCGAAATAATTAGAATTAGCCGTGGTGGTGACGCGGAGCTGCATGAAGCGGTAATAAATTAACGACTTTAAAGAGGAAAACGCGTTTTTTATACAAATTTAATTTGTAGTGCAAGTTGAAGATCTCTTTTAATTAACAAGGGAAATATGCATTGAATCGACCAAAATAAGGATAGAATTTATCAATAACAAAATCAGATCTGAACAGCGAATTGTGACATAGATATGATCTCAACATTAAGATATTTATAAATGAAAACCTTGCAAATTGCTTTCAAGAAAAGTACATTATTTAGACGGTGATCTCATTGACTTGTTAAGAATAGAAGAAAAAGGTTTTATTAAGTGCAAAATAAACAAAGAAAGTATGCTTATTGTAACCATTTTCTACATGACTAATTACAAGTTTTATGCAGTTACTATCAACTATTTTCTTTCTTCATTTGACAATATTTACAGTGAGTTATCCTTCTAATGAGACTTTGACGTATTATGAATCTCCTATAAAACAAACGCATGGATTAGGAGACAAATATTACATTAACAATTTACTGCAATAACAACTTTGAAATTACTCTACTTTATATATATATATATATATATATATATATATATATATATATATATATATATATATATATATATATATATATATATATATATATATATATATATATATATATATATATATATATATATAGATAGATAGATAGATAGATAGATAGATAGATAAAACTATTACATGTTTATTTTCTAATATACCCAACAATAATATAAATCATCTCAAGCACAAAATAGTAATTGGGTAGGGTTTTCTATTTCATTCTAAATCGACAGTAGCTGTAGTACAAAAGTGAAATTGATCTCAAAAGAAAAGAAAATAGGTCAATTTGAAGACTTCTCAACTAAAACTTTTGCTGATACACTATACGAATAAGCGAGAAGACAGTTTTCATAAATTAGGATATAAGTTAGTCACACGGATAACCAAGGATAGCAGATATAACTGTCATACATCGAAAAGAAAGATTTAACAGTGCATACAATTACTTTTCACCGTGATATATAGTTTATTACAGTAATCTTGGGCTGCAAAAGTTCAATATTAAATTTCATAATATATAATTTCAGGCAAATCTTCAATGAGAGAAAGAGCGAGAAGGTATGGGTGGATCAAAGAAAACAAAAAGTATCCGATTTACTAGAGAGGAGAAATGCTAAATACTTTTCAACTTACTGCAACATCAAGAAAAATGATATACAAGAACAATCGTATGTCAATAAACAGAACTCCAGCTTAATCAAGCATAGGATAAAACAAATCAAATGTAAGGATTAGTCTTTATAGGTTACTGCATTTGTATGGGAAAATAGGAACGAGTTTTCGGAATGAATGCTGCACGATCTTGTGAGTGCAGTATATCCTTCCGACAAAACGAGTTCATATTTTCCCATACAAATGCAGTAACCTTTTTATTATATGCTCATTTTTTTTATTCTACCTAAGGTTTAATTATATAAACAAAATACACTACAAGAAACAACGTAAATGAATGAATGCCGTATTCCAAACTAAATACACAAGCGCAGATTTGACATTACAAAATGGCATCATTATTAATGCGCACATAACTCCGCCCAGATAAATTTGAACTTAGTCGCGCGCTCGACATAACTTTCGAAAGAAAATGGCGTGTCTAGTTAAAATTGAAATTTGCAGTCATATTGTGAATGAATGCGCATTGCAACGACTTTTCCACTTGATCTGGAGTATTTTGGTATTTTGTTCGATTCGACAAAGGTTTGTGATTTTGGACTGGATTCATCTGTGCAAATTATACATGAAATACATCGGATTGAAGTGGCGCGGGAGAAGCGTGTTTACGTCTGCAAATGTGTTTCTGTTTCTGTCATTGAATGTTTGAAATCATAACGTGGGAAAATATGAAGTCTTTCAATTGCAATTTTCAAAAAGACGCTATGGAATTTAATGTGTATTTCATTTTGAGTGCAGTAAGGAGGGTGCAATTGCACTTATCATCGAAATTACAGCACACTTTCGAAATGTGTAATCCAGATTGAAAACCTATGACATGGCTCATGTAATTCGGATTTGTAGAATTAAGAAAAAACATTTTGAGGAAATTCAGGTTGTAAAACTGTAAGTATATTTTATTTTGCCAGATAAAGAATACAGTATATTCCTTGTCACTTGTATGTTATTTGTAAGGACATAATCGTTCGTCTTTTATATAATGTAGCTAGCCTAAATCCGTAACATTGTATGAACGCAGAATGTTCCAAAACAGCTGGGTTGTTTTCTGCAGTCCACGAAACGTGTTTTAGTTCATTCAGAAACAAATTTAAACAACCACAACGTAAAGAGCCTCTTACGCGAGTGTATATGATTTGTTTACAAATCAAAAGTGCTGGTGTCTGCGTCAATGATTGTTTACAATAGAAAGTAGTTCCTTTATTCACGTGAATGTTATATGTGTATTGTCGCTCGCGTTCAGTATAGGGGAATACTGAACGATTCCGACAATGTAAAGTTAACAGGGAAAAAAATGAGCATATAAAAAATGTAGTTACTGGACATCTGACACATGTCAATGACATATATATATATATATATATATATATATATATATATATATATATATATATATATATATATATATATATATATATATATATATAAATTCTGTAAAACTTTGAACGAGTGGATGCAACAGGTAGGTTGTACGAATAAGCGTTATAACAATAAAACAAAGAATTTAATACATGCGCAAAGTGGTAAATACCTTTAAAACTAAACAATGATCGGTAAAAATGTAAGTACTCGTGAAATGAAAAGGATATAATGTCTTAAAGTTTAGAACCAGATGAAAGAAACATGGTATTTCAAAAAGATATTTCCATCGGAATAATCGATAAATATATAAATCATTAGCCACGTAATCTTAACAGAGAAAATCTGTAAGAAAAAGAAAAAAAAATTCCAGAAAATTGTATACAACATACTTCTGAGTGTATATGTGCGAATGAATAGAAGTAATATATTTAGAATACGTAAACCAGAAACAAGGTCAATATATTTTCCTCTATTTGTAGACTCCCATTGAAGTTAACATTATTTTATTTCATTTTTTAAATATATGATGTGTGATGAGGAAAGAAACCTCATCATCATCATCATCTTTATTTCCTTCCATGGAAGATTACATGATATAAGAATAAATCATCTGAATACAATCAATAAATATAAAAAAAAAAAAAAAAAAAAAAAATATTCTATATTGGAATACAAATTCTTACACAATATCAATCAACAAAGTGTTCGTCAACTCATAAGTTGCAAGTTTCAGTACCTTATTTACAGAAGATAGCTGCACACTGCATGACAAAGTATGCTGCATACAGGACGAATAGCTTGGAGTTTTCTTTGTCGATTACTCCTGATGGTAACCTTTTACCTAAAAGATATTGTAGTTGCAGCTCATCTTCTGCATTAAATAACGTAATGTGCAGGCTCAGGGGAAATTTATCAGTAAGGAAATCCCAGAAAGAATTTCGAAAGTTCGACATATAAGGACAACTAACACAACAATGAAGTATCAAGTCTGTATAAACATTCCCACATCTAATACACATATCAAGCTGTGTTTGTGGAACAGCAGCCCATAGTTTAGCTACATATGTAAATACCTTAGTGTGTTGTCTAGTTTTAGCCGACTGCCACACTGAGGCAGGTCGTAAGTATTCGTGTATCGAAGAGAATCTATCAAAATCTGCTTGATTAGACATACGAACTCTCCAGAGGCTATTTTCAAGATCAACAATTTTTGACCTTACAATTTCTTTCCAATTATGTTTATCTGGAATTTCAGAATGATGTAAATAATCAGTTAGATACCCGAGCAAGTCAAACTTCTTTGAGGTATAATATAAATTTGAAATTAACCCGCAGCTTGACATGCATCCGCTCAGAATGAAGTGAAATAACGCAACGTTAAACACACGTTTAGTATGTACATTGTTAGGCATCAAACACAATCTGTGTAAAAACATCAATTTTCTTCTATCAATTTCGGACTGCGCTGATGTCCATCCTAGCATTCCCAGGGCAATGTCTGATCTTGTATGTATTGGAAAACCTTGTAAATGTTTGGCAAAATACCTCAGAGTTTTATCCAATAAAGCGAGGTCACTTTTTGAAATGTTACACCATAATTCACTTCCATAAAACATTGAAGGGAAAATTACCTTTTTAATTACATTTGCAGCAACCAAAGGATTTAAACCATTCGGTTTAATGCCAATACCAAACAGACCGTGAAAAGATTTTTTTCCTTTCTTGCATGCATCGAGTATTGCGTCATGCGACGTCAGCTTTGAGTTAATCCGGTGACCCAGGTGTGTTGCCGAATCGGTGACCGGCAAACATGACGGGCCAAGATACCATTTCATATTGATAAAATTCTTGTATTGGGGTCCGAAAATGATAATGTATGACTTTGTAACACTAAGCTCGAATCGCCACTTATTACTGTAGTCGTATGCTATATCTAACAGCTTTTGTAGATTGCTAGGATATATAGCCAAAAGTGAAATATCATCAGCTAGGGTTGGATTTCCCACAGCTAAGGATCCAATCTTTGCTCCAAATCCACTATTTTCTAACTGTAGCAGCAAGTCATTTATAAATATTGTGTACATCAAGGTTGACAAAACACCCCCTTGTCTCACTCCTTGGCCAATTGAGAACCAATCTGAAAATTGCCCATTTACAAGAACTTTAATATATTTAGAATACGTAAACCAGAAACAAGGTCAATATATTTTCCTCTATTTGTAGACTCCCATTGAAGTTAACATTATTTTATTTCATTTTTTAAATATATGATGTGTGATGAGGAAAGAAACCTCAAATCAGGCGTGTAACCTGAACACATTTAATACCAAGATGAAATTTTGCAAGACGAATGTAGAGGCATAACAATGGACACGAGTTCAGTATTGTGTTGGCATCTATAACACATATTATCATTTTGTAAGTGAATATAAAACCAGGTTAATAAGTACGAGTGTAGAGAACCTGTAAATACATTGCGATGGTCGTGTTTGAGTTATTGACATCAACAGAATTTATCCAACTTAAAGTCAAGAATTTAAATAATGATACACCTAATCTAGAAATGAGATGATAAAGATATAATTGGGCCGGAATGCAAATGTACCATAAAGTCTATTATTTAAAAGTAAAGGACTAAATAAAGCTTTTTTTTAAAACTGAATGTAAGAGTGTGACAAATAACTCGAACTTCATGAACTATTTGACCTACATTAAAACCAAAGGATAATTAAAGCATAAGCATATGATTTTCGTAAGCAAGGAAACAAAGTAATTGGATATAGGCTATGAAATTAAAACTAAATTCAATAATATACCGATCGTTACTGTCATCTCTGTAAATGTTAAATTGTTAAAGCTACGTTAAAATTCCAAATCAAACACACTTCTCTATAAATGACTTTTAACAGTAATAGTATTAGAGACCATGACTTAACAGTCACCCTTATTATTAAATGTAGCGTCATATCGCGTCATCATACACATTTTTCATGATAACAATTTCGCTTAGTAAGAGCTCGAAACTCTTTTCAGGAGTTACGAAAGCAAAAACGTTGTAACAAACAAAATTCGTATCGTTCGCCTTTCATAAATTTGTATCAAAATACCGATCCAGTCTGTACAGGATTAGAGTCATTTGCTACTTTGGGTATTTAGAGGGTATTTTTCTGGAAGAAAAAAAAAACATATCGCAACCGGAAATAACGGCTCAGTCAAAGTTGCTCCAGGACCCTCTTACGAAACTACACTGTGGTACTGCTGTCTAAAGAAATTACTTGGATAAAGATGCAGACAAATTGTTTTGATTCGTTGTTTGTGTTCAAAGATTTTGGGGGTCATATTTTAAGTATTAGACTCTACATGCTCCACTATCCCAGCCTTCTTGCCATCTACAGTCATTTCCCAATGCAGTAATAATATTTTTGATATATTTTGTTTAATATAAAATATTATCACATAGTACACTTTGCCTATAGCGTATAGAGCTTCATATTAATGATATTATAACATGTAAATTTCTCACTTTATGTGATTCTGATTGGTCCAAATACGTCCATGAAATAATTGTGCAGTATTGTCTTTACTGATTAGCTGCGATTGTGGGAAAACTTATTTAACCCCGTCTTCTGAAATGTTTTGTTTTCAATGAACATTTTGGCGGCCATTTTTCAACTTGACTCGCAAAAACAAATTGAGAAAAATTATCTCGGCTGTCTGAATATCGACAATTTACCCCCACAGGGGTTTGTTATATCATGAATAACAATGTCATTATAAGAAAAATGGCATAAAACTCCAAGACAAGAACAACAACAAGAAGTAAAACTAAGGGTATTGCTCAATTCATAGCAGGGGTGCATACTGTAGGGTGGGGCTGAAGGGGGGGGGGGGCGATAAACCTGTAGCACGGAATCCACCCTATATACAAGCGTGGTTTAAATTTAACTTACACAAGTAAATTAACTCACCTCTGTTCACAGAAGAATGTTGATATAACCGGTCTCCAAACTGACAGAAGTTTATTCAACCACTGCATATTTACGCGGTAAATATGTGATGCAGTTCCGACTCAAAAGAAATCTGTTTACATATTTTGTAGTCTGCTGTTCCAGGTCAAATACTGCAACTATCAGATCACAAATACATTAGAGTAAATATGGGAATTTCTGCATCCAGTAAACCTTCTTTCACATGAATATTGCATCAATGAATGTTTAGTTGTGAAAGTGACACGTTAGGTAAACATGGATCGTCTAATGCATTCCAACGGGGTACTGCATCAAACAATGCGACACCACGCGCATTGGACATTCTGTGTTGAAAAATGGTTTTGTCTGTGTAAAATGTTCTGTTTAGGAACTAAGCTTGTTCCTTGACTTTTAAATTTAAGAAAAGTATAATCTACTTTTAACATTAATACTAGTTCAACGTTGTCGATGCAAACTTTTGCGCACAACAAATGAAAGGTGCAACATCTGTCAGAATGAACAAAATTATTTATTCTTCTTTCTCACTAAATAGTTTCCACTGAAATAAAACCTATGTGATAAAAATAATCTCAAATGGATAATGATTTAATATTAAATTTATGAAACTCGTTAAATAATGTTCACCTTTTGCTCGCCAACGTTCTCAAAAGCTGAACATTATTCAACTCTTTTCCTAAATTCTATATTAAGGCACTACCCATTTCATATCCTCTATTTATGTGAGTTATTTCTCCTTATACTTAGCTATTCATTTCATCTTCGAGCTCTTAATAATGAAATAAATACAACAGCCACATGAAGACATTATCATGCTTGAAAGCCTGGCAAATGTTCTCGTTAAATAAGGATGACAACGGTTTGGAAACAAATGACATTATTACAGAAGACTTTTATAAGAAAATGAAAAAATCTAATATCAAATAGCAGTGTTTTTACAACCCTTAAATGGCGTTATACCGTTAAATGCACTCGAGGTTTTAAAAACTTATTAAAGCACCTAAAGATGATGGAATTTTGCAAGATCGAAGTTAAAAACAATTACTAAACCACGCAAATTGTGTGTTGTGTTATTATCTCGCACCTGCAGGCATCAGTATCAATCCATATTTTTGCTTGTTTTTTATGAGAATTTTATTTTTAAAATGGCCATATGTGAAGTGTCTAATTTTGAATTGCAGAAACTTTAAAGTTGAATGCATTGGGCATTAAACTTGTATAGCATTTAAGCCAGAGAAGTCTTTGTGAAGGGTCACTGCGACCTTTCTTCGTTCATCTCTCCCCCCCCCCCACCCATGTTAATGTAAACTTCAAAGGGGTAGCATTCCAGCTCAGTGAAATTGACCGGAGTATCTAAACACGGTCATTATAAAGTAAAATTTGACCTACCAACCCTAACCGCTTGGTAGGAACTTATGTCTACTTATCATTTTTCAATGGGAAATTGTTACGCACTGTTATTCACATATTCTGAGCTGTCTAAACCTGATAAAAGGAATTATTTCATTGGAAAAAATTAGGGACCGCTGCCTACGATTGGGCAGAATAAATTAGGGCGTACACTTTAGAGCAATCAGACTTTAAAGTGACGATATTAGTCGAAATTCTTTAGTCTGAAAATCTCCTGGAAGAGGAAAGAGTCTCGACTCCGTGGAAAGCATTAAGAGATTAGTGCTTTCGTCGTTAAACAAGAAAGGGACCAGGTGGCCGTCTTGTAAAAGGAAAGACATGTTTTAGTGCTAGGACACACAAGTTCTGAAAGAGAACAACAATAAGGAACGCAATTTTAGTTTCACGTAATATTCTATTATTTGATTGTTTGTTCTATGCATATGTGTTTGCTATGACTAGGTTTCCATTTTAAGCAACTTTTTTAAAATTGTATGGAAAGTGTTAATGCTGGAATTGTTATGCAATTAATTTTTAATTGTATAGTTATTAGTTCATTGGTAGAATTGATTGCATGCGATCCAAATGTTCATATGTGTAGGATTTCATGGTGCTATATGAAATAACTTCCTTTGTTTTATTAAGACGATACAGATATCGTGAGTTAACGATACTTACCTAATTATATCTGATTTTATAATGTTTGAATAATCTTGTATGTTAAGGATTGCTGTGAGTTACAATTTGTGAATTTCATGCAATAGTAATCGAACATGTAGAAGCATGTAAAAGAATACGGTATTATTCGATAGACGCTCACGTGGTAATTTAAGACCTGCCGCTGGAAGCGATGTCAATGTCCTACGGTACTAAGTCGTAATTTACGCTGTGTGTGGATAGCAACATGCTCTGAATAACGTAAGTGAATTTTATGTACCTCTAGAGAGTGGGGTATACAGAATTATGGGGTAATTTTTCCCTTTACGGAGAAACGTCTGAGAGAAAGACGAGACAGTCTGAAGACAGAAGTCCGGCGAAAGAAAGAAGGACGAGGTCAGAACAAAAGGACCAGGAAGTCCATGAAGGGGCAAATTATAGAGCTTAGTAAGGATGAAATAGGAGACGTTGATAAACGATCAAAGGGAAGGAAGGTGATGCACATCAATCGTGGACATTGTGCTCTTTTCACCTCTCGTTATGATCATGAAACAAATTAAAATTGGACACACCTGATAAATTAAATTGATGAAATCTAACTTTAATTGAATTGCCTTTATTAATTTGTTCTGATTAAATTTGTTATTTTTTTTGGTCAAAAGGTGGCTCGTATTGCTTCATTTCTCCCAGTATTCTCGCTCAGGTCTCTGTTGAAATTCTATTCTTCTTTCACACCCGCCGGGCTATAATATCGAGGGAGGTCATCCTCTAGATAATGCCAGCCAAATCCAGTTAACCACGCCTCTTACTAAGAGGGCGACTTTACGCCCTATGTCTTCTAAACGTCTGATACAGTGTGTGTGGCAGGTATAATTACATTGTTTGTTTGGTAGTATAATCATGATCAAATTTCTCCTCCACATAATTTGTACACACTTGGTCCTCTTTCTTGTCCTCAACAAAATCTGATCCTACTTTCTTAGTTGATCAGCCTTGGAACACCGATCTTTTCTATATCCGTATTAAAAGGAAGTTACATAAAATAAGCGAGTGACAAAAGCATATATGAGAAGAAAACGAAATGGATATTCTTAGATTGAAAGTTCAATGGATAGAGGGCGAGAGAAAAACAGTAAATATCTCGCTAGCACAGAGAAAAGGAATTTTGAAATAAAAGTAAAACTATTGGAGTTAAGCAAATATTTGATGAAAATATCTATTTAAAAATAGAAAAGGAGAACTACGGAAATCACTATCGCGATAAATACGTCTATCCAACAACCATGAGGTCTTTCCATCAACCTACTAAACTAAACTCAGTGTCGCTGAAAAAAGAATTATGCAAAGGTCTCTTGCCACTCTAAGAATGATTTACAAAGTTAAAACGTTAAAATTAAAATGCATGCACATCAGCAGAAGTACAGGGCGGAATGTTATTAGTTTTGAGTTTTACAAATATTTTGTCACGACACAAATAATTATTTTATATCTGCCTTTAACTTCACGTTCCATGAAGCGAGAAAACAGTTTGCCTGACTTATCCAATTAGAAATTAATTAGTTTACTGGGTACAGACTATAAAAATGCTAGTAAAGCTATTGCAAGTAGAATAAATTACCTTCTCTACTCAATTATTCATGAAATCCAGACAAGTGTCATTAAGAAGGGAAACATCAGGCAAAATATTCGGCTGCTTTTGGATGTTATCAAACATGCATAAAAATAGATTCTCCGGCTCTAATCTTTTTTTGCTGATTTCGGAAAAGCTTTTGACAGCTTGCAATATTCTTCAATGTACAGAAGTCTTGTATATCTTAACCAGAGGTATGTTTTCCTCGACTGGATCCGTGTATTTTATAGCATTGCTAGAGCCTATGTATTAAATAACGGTTTCTTATCGGAATCGCGTCCTTTACAACTTGAGGTAAGACAAAGTTGCGCACTATTATCTTATCTATTTATGTAATCAACAAATTTTTATATCATGAGACGAAAAAATAGGAAAAATTATAGGTTATAAGCCACGTGAAAGGGAAATTCAGCAAACGTTGTTTGCGAACGAAGATTCAATAATAAGTGATTGCTCAGAATTAAGTTTTGATGCAGCAGCAAATATCTTTGATGAGTTCAGGAGCGTTTCAGGACTTACATTAAGCAACTAAATATGTATAGAATTAAGGAAAAGATCCTTTGAGATGAAATACACATTTCAACCATTATTTTTATTAAACCATATAACGGGACGTTTCAGAGTGCCAAAACTTTAGGCATAAATCAAATATACAACCAAGCGTAAATTCATTACATAAGCAGAAAATATTTCCAAAGGTCAAATAATTCTGTTCAAGTCTTGAGAAATGTAAATGGCAAAATTTATCTTATATTTGCAGAACAAAATTAGTAAATGAATTCCCATACATAAATTGATAAAACCAGTGATGGTTCTACCACATTCCACAGTGGAGAAGATGAAAAGAATACAATCATTTATAAGAGCCTCGCAACCGGATAGCGTATCTAGAAAAATTGTCGTAAATACTTATGGTAAGAGTAAATGACCAATGTGTTATATAGTTATATTTATTCACACACTGAAAATCTGCTGGGGTATAGAATATTTCAGGAATGAAAATGGCGAAATTCGGAAACTATCTGAACTTGAGACAATTTAATTAGTAGGAAACAATTTGTTTTCTTTAAGGAATATTGACCGAAGAATAGAATTCATGGCATTAAGATAAATAGTTTTTAACAGATACTGTAAGTATTTAGCCTTTTTAACTAAAAGGAAAATGTATCATTGACACAAAAACAGAGAGAGAGAGAAAGAGAGAGAGAGAGAGAAGCTCACCCGATAACAATGAAACTCACCAGTACACTTCCATGGTGCTGTTTATAGGTGACCTAAAGCTAATCAGATTGCATAGCAAGCGCTGACAAAAAGAGTGCAAATAGAGGATTAGTATGTATTTGCACAACAAACATTGGAATTATGAAATAAATTTGGAATTATGAAATAAATTGACAGTGTCATGGTTAAATTATATTCATGATGCAGAGTAATTTTGTGATACAGTTATGACTAACATTTAAAATATGCATAACATGTTCACACAAGGTTACAATACATACCGAATCTGTTGATCACATGTTGCACAAACATATCGAGTCAGCAGCATACAATGCGGGTAACAAAATTCACTTGCTAAAAAGATGAAAGACGTGTCCAAGACAAGTACATTATATGTATTACCTACATAAAGCACACCTTTCATCTAGAAAACGATGTATAGTAATTACATCATACATTCCATGGGCAGCTGTATGTATGTATGTATGTATGTATGTATGTATGTATGTATGTATGTATGTTCCATTCCACAGAACTGATGGTGACATTACTAAAAAAATACTTCAGTTATTTTGTTTTTAACTTTCACATACTAGTTTCATCTGTTTGAAGAAAAACAACCTGGTTAATCTCTCTAAAGCGAATGAACAAATCCCAGAGCAGATGAACAAGAACACCTAACAGAGGAGCTCATGAAAGGTATAAAAGAATTCTTTATAAATGTTAAACGTACAGAAGCATGTAATCTTTATAAATATGAAAGGTATTAAAGTTCTTTATAAATATTAAAGGTATAAAGCCATGTAATCTTCTTTATAAATATTAAAGGTATAGAAATATGTAATCTTCTTGATGAATATTAAAGGTATAAAGCCATGTAATCTTCTTTATAAATATTAAAGGTATAGAAATATGTAATCTTCTTGATGAATATTAAAGGTATAGCAGTTCTTTAAAAATATTAAAGGTATAAAAGCATGTAATCTTCTTTACAAATATTAAAAGTATAGAAACATGTAACATTCTTTATAAATATTAAAGGTATAAAAGCATGTAATCTTCTTTATAAATATTAAAAGTATAGAAACATGTAATCTTCTTTATAAATATTAAAGGTATAGAAATATGTAATCTTCTTGATGAATATTAAAGGTATAGCAGTTCTTTAAAAATATTAAAGGTATAAAAGCATGTAATCTTCTTTACAAATATTAAAAGTATAGAAACATGTAACATTCTTTATAAATATTAAAGGTATAAAAGCATGTAATCTTCTTTATAAATATTAAAAGTATAGAAACATGTAATATTCTTTATAAATATTTAAGGTATAGAAACATGTAATATTCTTTACAAATATTAAAGGTATAGAAACATGTAATATTCTTTATAAATATTAAAGGTATAGAAGCATTTGATCTTCTTTAAAAATATTAAAGGTATAGAAACATGTAATCTTCTTTATAAATATTAAAGGTATAAAAGCATGTAATCTTTATAAATATTAAAGGTATAGAAGCATTTGATCTTCATTAAAAATATTAAAGGTATAGAAACATGTAATCTTCTTGATAAATATTAAAGGTATAAAAGCATGTAATCTTTATAAATATTAAAGGTATAGAAGCATTTGATCTTCTTTAAAAATATTAAAGGTATAGAAATATGTAATCTTCTTTATAAATATTAAAGGTATAAAAGCACTTTATCTTTATAAATATTAAAGGTACAGAAGCATTTGATCTTCTTTACAAATAGTAAAGGTGTAAAAGCATCTGATCTTTATAAATATTAAAGGTGTAAACGCATGTAATCTTCTTTATAAATAGTAAAGGTATAAAAGCATTTGATCTTCTTTGCAAATATAACAGGTGTAAAAGCAGGTAATCTTCTGTATAGATATTAAAGGTGCAAAAGCTTATCATCTTCATTATAAATATGAAAGGTATTGAAGCATGTAATATTCCTTATAAATATTAAGTAGAACACAAATGAATACAAAAGTATCCCCAGAATGAAGGATGGAAAGTAAAATTCAGAACCAGTCATTCGAACTGGAAGTTTATTCGAACTACATTGAAATGTACTCTGAAGATAAAACTAAAAAACCTTTCATGTGCATATAGCTGAAACTGACAAATGTTTCTATAAATTTAAAACACTTCCCAAATCGATGTGCTATTAAGGAAGAGAATATGTTTCACTTCTTTCGGAATGTTTGCATGTGCAAGATTTCTATCGAAAAGCTCCTTGATTGTTTTAAAAGAAATTAATATAGAGAAATATCACTTATTTAACTTATGTATGTATTTATTTGTGCATGGATATGTGCAAATTGGCAAGGAACTAGTTCAATTCATATTAAGTTTAACAAAACTTTTTATTTATACATGCAAAATCTCCTTCCATTGACGTATTTCGATTCATTTTTTTAATAATAAATCCGGTATAGAAAAAATTTGGTAAACTCTATCTCTCTCATCTCTTCTCTTCTCTTCTCTTGTCTTCACTTCCCTTCCCTTCTCTTGTCTTCTCCTCTCTTCTCTTGTCTTCTCTTCTCTTCTCTTCTCTTCTATATACAATGTAAATAATATGTATTTAATCGTTCTTTCTCAATCAAAATGAAGAATTTTTTAATTAATACTCAATTAACCTTTCTTGTTCGTTTATTTGTAGTATCTACGTGTGGCCAATTTTGATCCAAATCATAATTATATAGCGCCCATAGGTTCACTTGGGGATGGGGCATATGTCATCAAACGAGAAATCTTGACTTAAAGTAGTCCGTAGTATTAACATGGTGATGGTATTATACCCTCAAAGTTTATAGTCTCAAATAATGTAAGTTTTTAACGTAAACAATAAATTAACATTACGTCATAGATTTTTAGGCCCAATCACCCATTGCAAGCAAAGCGTTGGAGTCTTAAGAATGTATGGACACAAACGATTTTATAAGCCCAAATGGGAATGCTAAAGTTACAATTTGTATCAACATTACGTACCTTTACAATCCAAACACATACCTTTACAATGCAGGACATCAAAATACTATCCAAACACACAACACTACAAGATATGAAGTGTTAATACACATACTTTAACACAAAAACAATACTATCGCACATAATTGTAGAAAGTATTCATTGACATACTGACATACCTCTCGCACATATAAGCATACCCTGATACAGAAGAAAGAATGCATTAAAAGGGTTATTTTCAGTTTTAGTTGTCAACAACAACATTGACATACGCAAACTGTTACGACTCTATTGTCATAAACTAAGTAACATCAAGAAGCAAAACCAACAAGTTTTTTTTTGTAAAACTTAGCAAACAGTTTAAAGTTCATTTTTATAAACTGAAATAAATATAAATTTCATATCCACGAACATACTGGTCCGTCAACAGTCCTGAAGTGTCAAAATGGCGTTATCTAGAACTCTATTGAATATTTCAAAATAACTCCAAAATATTTGCATAGTCCAATGAGTACTTTTTATCTCCAATGAATAAGCCAAACAAATGTCTTTCCTCTCAGATAATATCTAAATGCAACATAAAATATGTATGCAGTCTTGATGTTACAACAACAATAAGTCATAAAATAAAAGTCTGAAATAGGAATGAATCCAAAATATGAATGAATATGATTGCTCAGTTCTCTCCTTATATACACCTTCAAGAGTCCATTATGTTTATATGTCGCAATATACCCCACGTGACAGATCTTCCTACTCAATCTAACGTTTCAAAATACCTATTCATGTTACCTAAGTCCTCAGATGGAAATTAACTTAATTCTTATAAGACCTCCTTGACCGACCGCGTGTACAGAAACCTCAGTAAGTGTTGGTTCCTATATAAGTTGAAAGTATACCCTCATCTCGTTCGTGGAGCTCTCTTGTTTCGACAACCAGATTTATCAGACAGAAAACATATTCACGTGTATCATCATCAAGATCACTGTTGTGCAAAATACGTACAATGCTTTAACAACCAGAGCCAACAAATTCATGTGGAGAAAAATGTGAGTATTTTAGTTATCGAACTATTGATTTCTGAAGGAAAAGACTGAATTCGATGGTCTTCTTGCAAAGCGAATCTTTGTCAGTCCCACTAATTACGATTACGATCAGCATCTCATGAAACAAGTTCAACAATAGAAAAGTTTTTGCAAATTTTTAAAACTATGCTTTCACTTATGTACATCGCACTCGAACCAATAACTCAAAGCCATACTTTTGTCCATGAAATAAACGATGATGCTTTGATGTTTTTGGGACAAAATACTTCGAGCAAGTGATTATCTATTTCTGACTTTGAATGTGTTCAAGTGACTGGCGCTCACATGCGTAATTTCTGCATAGCTCATTGTCCTTGTGAAAAGTGCATGCAAGAACCTGTGTTCTGTCACTGTCCCAATTGTTGTAAGATTTCAGGAGGACGTGAAAAGAATCTTTATGGGACCTCGTCCTGATTTTGCTGAATGGGTATTAGACCCTACCGACGATATTTGGAGCAAAGCGGACAATCGGCGTTACGTTATCTGTCAACGATATGCTACTGTCATCGCTCAGACTATCTCTGGATACGATGGGCAATTCCTTTCGAAACATTATTCAGAATAGGGAACCAAGTTCCCAACAGTCAACATAAATGGAGTCAAACTCATCAATATGAAAGTGGAACAGTTTAAAGCTTCTGATTTATTTGACCTTGCTTTTAAGTAGACTGAGTAAACATTTGGAATGACAGAAATGGTTCAAAGGTTATTTTCCACACTTTTTCAAATCCCGAAGCTAGTCAACACAGTGTGCTCCACCATTTGCCTGACGTTCAATAGTACTACCCATTCGGTACGTGCACAAAAAGAAGCAATTCTCCGCATGGTATCGAATTCACTCAACAAAGCAGTTTCACTTTCCAGAAGAAATTAAAAAATAATTCCGGATATATAATGCCGTTTCTGGGAATATTTCTGCAATAATTTCTGGATCGAAGAGGTTTAGTTCCTTCTAAGGAAGCTGCTACCGTCCCTACAGCATGTGGATTAGTGTACCGAAGGATGCTCGTGCCCAAGAAGAAACAGTCCTATATCTCGGTTAGTCGTCGATGCTACGCGAAACCTATATGCTGGCTGCATTACTTGTGTGAAAGCGAAGACAAATCGATACAGCAAGCAACGGCGGAGAAAAGAACATTAAAAGTATTTCTGTGGGTGGCGAGGATTTAGAAAAACCGCAGACGGTGTAAGCATTTCAGTGATGTTTATTTTACGGATGCCCTGCGTGTTTTCCTCAGTTAAACCTGAAAAGTCTTTTATCGGAGTCAACTATGGAATAGCTGCTTGAGTGAACAAGCCAACAACGGCTGAGGTTAGAAAGTAAAGCATACCGAGCGATAGAAATGTGTGAGCACGATTACTATCGACGTTTCAAACGAGCCAGAATTTAGTCGCATTCTCGATGGTTACGACGAGGTAGACATCGAACCTTTGAATTCACTCGACATGTTGGAGGTCGAACATATGTGCAACACACTTCCTGCTCGATGGTGATGAATCTCAAGGAAAAGGAATCAAATGCATCGATTTGTTTTCGTTGTATCATTGTATCCGTAAAATGGTGACCGAACTCATTGACGTGGAAAGCATGCGTTAATAATAAGGTTTTATTAATTGTGAAATCTTATTCCCAACTCACTGCTACCATCCTGTCGTAATGCCAATGATGTTTCCTTTATGACGTACGGTGGTGAAATATGTAATTGACACTATTGTAAGATTTGCTAGCAACGGCAACAAAAGTTACAGATAACAATACAGGGACCGAGAGTGAGAAATTCAGAGCAAGTGCAAAGTCATAGGGTTGACACTCAGTTATCTCTCGAATCAAGTTGTCAACTTTGTTGTCCTGAAAGATGTTTTACAGTCCTGACGAGATCAAGATATTGGTTCCACATAACCGTATACGTTTACAAAACAACATTAGAAAACGTTTATCAGATCTTGTGCTAGAAATGAATGCGACGTCCAGAGCACAACACTTTACCGTACAGACCAGTATAAAGAAACGTTTCAAGACCAACAATTCATTGTTAATACAAACGCCGACCTAAAATTTTGAATAATTAAACACAGCAACCAAGAGAACTGCGCACTACAAACTTCAGGTTCAATAATGAACACGAGTGTGTTACTATCTCGGATTCAACGAGCTCATCAAGCTTACAAATCAAAGAAAAATACACGTTTTCTGGAGCCTTACCTGGCTACTGTGACTTTAAATGTCGACACAAGTCAAACAGTTGCCCGAAGATCTGAATGGAATATCCAGTACTAGATCGTTAGCTAGAGCCGGATTTGTATATTCGGGACAAGGAGACCAAGAACAGTGTTTCAGCTGTGATGTGAATTTCCACGATAGTGAGTTTAAAGACTCATCTTACTTAAAACATGCCAGATGGTTTTCGTGTTGTCACTAATTACTTTTATTGGGTCATGATTTTTATTCTCATGGATACTTCAAAAGAGTACATTTTTTACATGTTGACATGTACCCATTACTGGAGAAAGATACAAGTATACATGTTTTTACATTACTCCACAATTTATACAATACAAAACATCTCATATGTGTGGCTTGTAATGTTAATAATTTCCTTGCTTTACTTCTATGCACATACATATATTATTACATATATTATTACATATATTATATTTTCTTTGGGACTGTTACCCAGGATTGGAGAGAAGATTTTAGAAGTATGTCTCCATAGATGGAGAAATATGTTACTTTGGAACTTATTTCCAAACAGGATAAATTGATAGTTCATCTAATATTGTTATGGTTTAATACTGTTATGATTGGTTTCAATCAAATTTCAATGATACCTGAAGCATTGCCATAGCCATAGTTTAAGGTTTTGTTTCTTTTATTACAACCGATTAAGTCGGTGTTTCAATGTGTGGAAGCAGCTCCCATCTGTCGATGCAGACGTATATATATGCAAATACGGTGTATAATGGAAACTCAGTCAACAAATGTAACGCGTAACGCATCCCGCCTCGTGACGTAATTTCAGTACCTCCACACTGGAGAGTGTGGTACTGAAATGACATCGCGAGTTGGAATGCAGCTGAGTTTACAAGAATTAAGCATGTTAATGAAAGAAATACATTAATATTTAACAGAGTATACATCAAGGTAACTAAATATAGTAATATCAAGCAGTGGCATATTTAATGTATTTTAAAACGTACCTCAAGCGTGGCAAGCTTCCATAGCGTGACTACCTTTGGTTACGAGAGGACATCTTCGTTCTTCTCTCCATCAAGACACCTCGCGAGGGAAGGGTGTATTTGCGTGACTTTATTAGGAAATGAGGACATACGACTAAATATTCGTTACAGTGTTGTCAGTAATTTATGTTGGTGGGTCAAGATTTTTATTCTCATGGATCCTTTTGAAGAGAACATTAGATTAATGTAAAACGCAAAGAGCATTTATATCCTTTGCGATCTAGATTTGTAAATCAGTGTTACCTGAATGATATAAGAGTGTTGATTACTTTGAAAGATTTCAAACGGATAAACATTGATCAACTGCCCACAGAAATGTTGATGTCACTACACGGTCAGAGTACCTCAATAAATATTGCAGCTACTAAAGACTACAAGGATCAGAAATTAGCTTACAAGACGTGACACGTCAACAGTTGAAAATAAAGATACAGCTTACCTTGAACATGCCAGTTAGTCTCTGCTGTCATCACCTTCCCTTGGTCGATCCAAAAGAGAAACTTACTGTCGGATACTTTAGAAGACAGAATTCGGAGTTTGTCTCGTGAGCCACGAGAACGCATTTACAAAGAACTGTTAAACTGAAACGCAAAACAAACCCAACATTTTTTTACGATATAGACGTTTTAGCTACTGGTATCTGAATGCTATAAAAACAGCCGATAAGTGTAAAATCTTCAAACGGTCAGGCATTTATAAACAAAAACATATCTCACTAAGATTCTGGATGTCAGGACTTCTGTCAACAATGTGACATGCACCGAATTCCATGGAACGAAGTCCGGAATTGATTATATTGTTGCGGGAATACAAACAATTTTTATAATAGTATTGCCTCAGAACGAAACTTAGATTTTACTAGATTCCATTTGACATCGTGTGAATATTTCATCAAAAGGAAAAAGACGTTTTAAATGGCTAGTTCAGAAGTTCACATTCAGAATCTGACTTTGGAGCTGCGATAATGCATTTACGAAAAGTCTGTCAACTTACAAGTGAAACGCAAACTAAAAGTCATCTCTCGATGTTTAAACTATTGCTCTTTTAACGTATAAGAAGACTAAATATAGGGAAGGACTATTATAGACACAAGGCGCTACGGGGATATAAATCTTATCATATCACACTTTTGTCTTCAGTGCTGTAACAAATTCCGTGAAAGGAAGTTAATGCCAGTGTTAGAAAAAGGAGGATTACGAAACATTTTTTTAAAAAAATGTTTCCAACTACAATACTATTGAATTTTGGATGAAGTGTAGTTTGTGTTTTTGTTAATACTTTACTCATATTTCGTTTCCTGCATATTCGTTAAGACTACGTGTGTAAAGTACATGTAGCAAAGGCATGAACATAAAACTTTATCTGTGCACGAAAGATAAATTTTTTTTAAAAATGTTGAGAATAGTGATGAAAACAAGTGGTTATCTTCGTGCGTATGAACAAGACGCTTGTGGAACTTTATCCACGCTTCATACTTACCAAGACGTACGTATAGATAATTAATTCTTTATACCAGACAATTTACCACTGGAAAGATGTAAGTGCCTGTAAAAGTCTTATCTTCAGAGCTTGAATACAAGAAGATGCTGAATAGGCCAAAGACATTGTGTGTTACTAATCGAAGAATCAGAATACTCAACACCAAGGTTATGGCTGCATCCTCCGCCTCTGTTCGCAAAGAGATAAACGAAAAAAGTTAGATCGTTAAAGTTGGGAGGCATTATATTTTCGCCATCTCATTAACATGTTGATTTAGAGGCTCTACGAAATCGAATTTTTGAAACGTTTCATCGAACACAAATCACACTTGTTTGATCTTTCACCCCAACGTATTTCGTAGTATAAAAAAGAGTGCAATCGGCACATTACTTCGAAAAACGTCAAGGAGAAGGTAATCCTCGTGAAGACGATGCGATCCTGTCTAACTCCAGTCAAACACACCTTGACATCTTCTATTAGATGTTAGGATAAGACAAAGAAGAAAATGAACGAAAAGGACATCATCTTAATACAGATATTATTTAAATTAAAAAGCATTTATTTCAACCAAGTAAAGCACATTGCATAATCTCAGGCCATATTATATAGTATTGCTTATAATTATTCGTTGCTTTTTCAAATGGGATCCCAGAGCCGAAGCCAAAACAAAGAAAGAAGCAAATTCCTCGACAAACATGCCCAAATGAAAAGAAGTTGTGCCACAAGTTCACACAAGACAAAAAAAACCCACCAAGATGAAATGTCCTCAGAAAAAAAAAAACAGATACGTATACGTGCTCCAGAAAACTCCGCCGCTAGGTCACAGTGTCTCCTGTCACTTCGCCTTTAACGACGATGCATGCCAATCCTGATTTTACAACCATGAAACCCATTTCCAACATAACTTCTACTTTTACGACTGCAGCGACGACGTCTTCTTCGTTAGCAATTACTGCTACAGATAAAACAGTGAACCAAACTACAATACTGAATAAGTGTGTTACAACGTTTACTGAATTTGTTCAAAGAAGAACTGTCACAATTTAGTCCGTTGATAAGACGTAATCGTCGAGTGCTTCGCATAGTGAAGTTGATGCGACGTGCTGACAATAACTGGAGACGAATTCCAGTATAAAATGACTTGTGTTAAACTATTCACTTCAGTGATTTAGCTCCTGAAACATACCATGTCACCAAGAAGTTCACAAGACCACAAATTTCCTTGTCGTCCCGAGACACAACCTTTCTCCAAGAAAGGGAAAGAAAGTTATTCTTTCCTCGCTTAACTAAACTTTTGGATTATTTTTAGTCAGTACTGACAAAATTTAATCTTTCCGTGCAAAAGCATACTATTTAAAAATCATCCAAAGAAATCATTGATAATGTGGGTTGTTGGAATATTTCGAAAGGAGAGCAACCTTTGTCCAAGAGATAGAAACAACGATTAGGTAAACGTCTAAATGTTCTTCGCCAAATGGTGAAAAAGAAAATACCCTTGTAGATAGGGGCGTTGCTAAAACGTGCTGTTGCTTTGTTACGATAGATCCTTGGATTTTATTTCAATCCAACGACGGGTGGAACTCTGAATCATACGATCACCGAGATGGCACCCTTACAACAAAGAATACAATCGTCGATGAATCAAACCGATTTGTCAAAAGCAGACGAATGACATCGGTCAAATATGGCAACGTCTTCAAACGGTCAAAGTTTCTGAGGACAAAGCTGTGTATGATATCAAGACGATCATGAAAAGCAAACAAAAAGACAGAATAGATATAGACACGGGGACGAAAAAAGAAGAAGGCACATGAAAAGTTTTTCAAACTCTGTCTGGTCCAATGCCAAGTAGAAATGCAGCCTCCTTGTTGACAAAATTCCTCTCTGCAAGACAAGAATAAATAAAATCTTTATAAAAGTTATATCGACATGGGAACCCAAAATCAATAAAAAATGGCATGATCCTGCCACTAGCTCCTACTTCTATTACTCGTCGGTTACATCAGACCTAATTCAAGCCAATACCACACGACTCTAACTGTATGATTAGTTTCAAACAGTGGGTCACTTATTGAGGAGCAGCAATAAATTAACCCCATCAGTTGGAGACAATTTTAGCTAGCATTTGCTACAATCCTGCTCATAATGCTGATTACGGAGGAATTTAAAACTTTTATCGTGCCACTAAAAGCATACATAAAAGTGTACCTTTTCCAGATGTAGGACAACAGTTACAACAGCAATCCACTTACACGTTACACAGACTCATTCGATATGTCTTTTTAAGAAGTCAGACAAAAGTTGTATCGATCTTCTATTGAAAGCACATTTTGCTGATGTCTCTCATTTATTAGTATACACTGGTTGTTACAAATGTTTGCTTTGTGTCATCGACATATTTTCAAATTTTTTCTCTACGAATTCAAAGAAAGACACCAAATTTTTAGCAACATTTAAAAAAGTATTGAAAAAGAAACATTAATTTTACACCACTGAAAATCCTGAAACTAAAGCCAGTGTCGTGGAACGTTTTCAAAGAACATTTATAGAATGTATGTCGAAACATTTTACACATCAATATACCCTCATCAACATTCATGTGCTACCATATCTTGTCAAAACAACCAATCGAAAAATCTGATTTCCACCTAAAGAAGCGACCCCTGACAACGAAGCGATGGTGCTTGATCGAATGTTTGGAATGTCACCTTCTGCCAAATGAAAGTCATAATGTTTAAGACTGGAAACTGGGTTCTCATTGGAAAATTAAAATGCATATTTGACAAAGGTCATGTACCTAAAATTGTTTCTTGTCACTGGGCATGTAGATGTAGGTGATCCTTTATTCTATACATTTGAAAACATGAACTGAGAAGTGTAAAAAGAACATTTTCTTTGCTTGAGTTACAACGAATGACCAAAGCCAAAGCCGAAGACGATATGTACGAAAGCATTCTCGATAAAAACAACACATAAAGTGGTGAAATAAACGTCAAGGAGTGAAGATGCGTTAGAAAATATATCTACCTTGTATTGTTGGATTGCCGCTTAACAATGTATGGACTGTAAAAAAATGAACATCATGCCGTTAAACGTAGGAGCTACCTCTGTTTCTCAAGAGTTCCTCTGTTCAAGAACTACTAAAGAAGCATCTCTTTGTAGCGTATTGTGTTAACGGATAGGGCGATTGCCAAGTACAGCTTGCTTCAAGGAGACTTACAAGTCAAGACAGTTTTACTCAGTAGTTGTATTGGTCCATCCTTCTTTGAAACATACTACTGACAGCAACACAACGGTAGACGCAAAACCAGCGACAGTCACCATTCATTGGGAAGTCGCTTCGGTAGAAAACAGTAATCCTACGCAAAACCTGAATATCAACAAAGGTGAAAACACTGTCATCTTTGATATCCTGAACGAACATTTTCAAAAACATTTGGACAAACAAATCATGTACAAATAATAAAAAACATGACCAGTCAATCCTCACTCGACTGCCTATACCACCAGACTTCCTGCTGGTATTATTTAGTGCTCAATATCAGGTCGGAACTGCAGCTTTTTTTAACGATCAGTTTGGCAAAGCCCTGGTGTAAGCTTGCTCGCAAAAGTGTTCTGATCGAGTATAATAAAAAATATTCACCATCTTAAAATGTCCAGTGCGTTTGGGTCTGGTTTATTTCTAGTCATGGTGGATACAATGCTCTCGCTCTTATGAACGACGCTTACAACAAGGATCGATTCAACAAGTATTTTCGATCGCCTGTGGAATTCGACGAAGGCCTTAATTTATTGCTTGTAGTGTCATATGTGGCCGAGTACAATATGGGGGGAAACAACCGCTCAGTTACTCATAGTAATTCCTTCCAAAGGGGATTATGGAAGGTCACAAGTTCGCAGTGAACTTGTACATCATCATAATCTTCCTGTCAGTATGTCGTATTTTGATAGTGTCCACATTAGTGTAAAAGGAGATTTTGGACAAAATATTATATTCTCGAAAGAAAAATCAGGAGAAACTACAATTACGAAAACAATTTATACATTGAATTGTAAATCAGATTATCTTGTGTAAGAAAGAGGACTTGTTTAGGAGACTTCTTAGAGTCAGAATGTCATACAATAGCACCTGTTTTAAAACCCATGGCGACTCGAGGATTGCGTTACATGAAAGACGCCGCTGTGGCGCAAGGGAAAGACTTTCTTCAAAACGCACTTTGACATACAAGGTCCAAAACAAGTCCTCATGAGAGCGGGCAAAAATGTCAAACTAAACTTTACGTGCGCCTTTCATAACTTTTATTTAAAGCGTTAAACGACATCAGCCAAATTTTTAGCAGATCGATAGCCAATTAAGTGATAAAAGGAGTAGAAGTGAAAACCGTTACAATTGCCTCTGGACTCCCATCAAAGATTTTGTCAAATTACAACTACCAAAACGTTTGCTCATTGGCATCGTCAGTAATGAAGCGCTAATGAAGGCTTCAATCAAAATCCGTTTCTGTTCCAATACTTCAACGTGTCGGAGATCGAAATCACTCGAGATGGCCAAACGTTATGTACCATACCCATTGAACATAACTTTGCCAAGCAAAATTGCTGGAGACTTTACTTGACACTGTTGAAGCACAGGGGACAGTTAGGTACCAACAGCAACCACGGTATTTCATACGACAATTATGCAGGAGAGTATACTTTTCAGGGATTTTATTTCACTCTAAAACAAACAGCAACAGATGACATTTACACCCAATAAAATTGGGTCAACATCAAGTGGATCTTAGTAAGCAATACCAGTTGCAGTTATGTGTATTTTCTTCATCCCCTCTGTCTCATGTTTACCTTAGAATATTTAGTGACTTGCTTAGATGGTGAGTACTCTAGAAATGATAATAAAATAGAAAGGTGGTTTTGTGAACAGTATGATTTCCTCTTTTCTTTACTCCAGAAACGTAGTTTGCATCGATGGGAAAATAATCTTGAATTAGATCAATGGAAGTCAAGTTTGAATGACCTGGTAGTGGCTGTCCTAATTGATCCTGACAAGAGGAGGATCAGACGCAAGTTCGAACCACCCAACATCTGAGTCCTTTCCTTTTCAAGTCATCGGATGTCAGATTTGAGACCTTTTAAGGGCTACTAAACAACATTGATTCGTATACCTTAAGATTATAAGTTTGTCTCAAAATCCATTTTAGATAAAATCTTAAATCATATACAACCACAATCCATTCGCCCAACGTTTGAAAAGAGTATTCGAATATTATCTAATTAAGAACACCAAAAAATGGGTTACTGAGACCTGGTATTGTTTTATTGTCATCTCGGAAAATGTATGAATACTCTGCTCGATAAATTCTAAACTACAGCAGAGTGGAAAAATTTATAACTGGTCAGCGCAATCGCTATTACAGTATATTGGTTACGCACAGTATGATTGTAGGAAAAAGCCCGAATAAGATTACTTGACATAGTTTGGGGATTGCAGAAAGACTTCTCTTTCACTAGCCCAGATATGTACGTTAAGTAGCATGCCATGCATTAAAGCGTCAAATGCATTCTTCAGTGAAGCATTTATTGTGCCGTGCACACATTTTTTAATCCCCAGAGTGTATGCCATCACGCAAGAGGGGTATAAACTCGTCAAGTAGTGGCTCAATTTTCCCACTCGACGTATAACTAAGAAATACTCTTTTAGTACATGAACCAATAGTGTACGACCAAATCGTCTTGATTAATTGATTGAATGTGATACCATTCATCGTTAAAACCCCAGAGAGGAAGAATGGGAAACCACTGCAAACTCTGCAAATTGATCAAGCAAGGTTATTAGCTTGATGGAAAGAAATCAGTAAATACTGGGTCGGGAGAAAGAATTGGAATGCTACCCCACACCGGACACCTGACTAGAGAGGTCACCTCTCTGAGAATTGCTAATCAGTTTGTCAGACAGTTGACGGAGGAAAAAGGTAGCAACTTAATCTGGCGTTGGCGTAGGAGAGAATTGTGAATGAAAACATCTCCGGATTCGTCATTCAGACTGGATGCTGGATGAGAAAGACCTGGAGGAGGAGGCCAACAAGCCTAGCTTATACTCGTGGTCTCCAGCAAGAAAGTCTGAAGCGGAGACAAATGTGGCGAACACGTGCGGCCTTTGGTGCCCGACCCAGAAGGTAAGTCAACTGCGTAGGAAGTGATAGCTCTTTCCATGACCACCCAAATATCAGGAAAAAGGTGAGATACTAATCATAACGTTGGGTTGTGTAAGTGTAATTGTAGATGTACGTATTTATGTATGTGTAATTGTAGATGTACGTATTTGTGTATGTCTATATTATTATTGACAATTAGAACTTGAAACATTCTATACCCACTTCTCTATTATGTGTGATAATAGTATGTTTGTATGTATGAGAGTGTAAGTGTATCAACACTTCCTACAATTTTCGCTTGATTGGATTATATGGAATGTGTTTAAATAGTATATATGATGTCTTAGATCGCTCTGACTACACGTTAATTCCATCCAAATGCGTGGACAAATATTATTATGCCTTGACACCAACAGTATTGATTCTGTGATAAAGTCATGCAATATTTCCTTTATCATCATTTACCACCTCTCTGAAAACTGTCAAATCTAATTCAATGTAGATTTTGTGCTATTAAGTAATTAGTGAAAACAACTGTTGTCTTCTTATTTTCATCGTCAGCTATTTCTTTTGAATTTTGATTTTAATGTTCCGATATATCTGTACGTGTGCATGATATTGAAAATATAGTGAATTGCAAATAAATAAATAAAATGCGCCTAAATTAAGCTGTATTTAGAATTAAAAATATTCCATTAAAAGATTCATTAACTGTTTTAATTATGTCAGTCCCTATATGTCTCTGATGGTATTATGATATCTTCGTCGCAAATTTATGGAAACTCACCTGGAGAAAATGAAACCGAATGACTGAGTGATTTGTGTTTGAGATTTGGATTATTAACTTGGCGTTACCAATTTTTCATTCATATCGCTACAATGTCTGTAGTGAGGCAGTTTATAGTGGTGTCTAGCATCGGGGTCATCATGCCGCAGACACGTATCATGATGTCCCACCCACATCATCCTGACACCAGGCCGTCCAATAACACTAACCTCTTAATGCTGAGTGCCAAGCGAGGCATCTGTCAGTACCATTTTTATAATTCTTTGATAAGACTCGGCCTTGATTCGAACCTGCGACCTCCCGCTTCCAATGCGGACGCTCTAACAACTTAGGCCACCGAGAGCGGTTTTGAAACCGAGTGAAAAATGAGAAATAAATAATAAGTGCATATGGTCTGATATAATTAAGTAAATTTAGATTACACGAAACTGTAAAAAAAACAAAGAAACGGTTTTATCTTTTAAGTAGTTCAAATCAGTGATCCGTTATGTTAGGTATGTAATTGTCACCAAGTTTGTTTATAATTGGGAAATCCTTCACTGGTCGTAGAACCTTAACACTTTGTTCATTCGTTGTATGTTTTAGAAACTATATACATTATAAACCAATAGATTCCTGAAAGAATAACCGTATCTGACTTTGTACCCTCGTGCCTAACTCTTAGCAATTCATATATTGTTTTGGTGGTAACAACTTTCCCACACTTCAACAGTAACCAGGATATAGCTCTGTCATGTTCAAAATAAATTTAAAAAGAAAACAAAGAAGCCAGTGAGATTGGAAGTGAAGACAGAGAAAAGGTGAACACTGTCAATGTCTATACTACAATGTCAGACAAGATAAAAATCATGACCAATATCTTACATTTTGATAACTTAACATGTGATCTCAGAAATGATCGGAAATCACCAACACTCCACAAACATTGCTTCAGTGGTTATAACACAGCAGCTATATCCAAAGAATGATATTTCAAGCAAAGCGTATAATGACTAAAACTGGTTTTCTCCTGGGCATATTTTTCTATACCTATAGATGAAAAAAGTATTTAAGATGAAAATGAACGAGGCGAGATTTTTGGAAGAAAGCTAAACCTCAGTTGAGATTGATCTGATTGTTGTTTCACACAAAAGGGATTCGAATCACAACAGCATCCTTCATATTTCTACTAGACTGAAATTCTCGTAAATAGCATTATTGTACGTGATGTAATTCATTTGGTGAATGACATATTCGGGCAATCGTACAAAACTATACAAATGCACATCAGCTTTTTTTAAACGTTGATATTGGCTTTAAACAAAATGGATATTTTTTGTCCATAAGCTAAACTAAAACTGCACGTTTAATGATTTTAGAAAGACTTATCGAAATATAGTTACTGCAAGTGAATTCAGAACTTATTTTCGAGATCAAACTTTGTATAAATATAATGATTTTTTGTTTGTTTGTTTTACTCTATGTTCATATAAGCTTAGAATCATTTACACTTTCCCCACCAATCCATGCAAGGGCTACGTTTGCACCGTTTGGCTTTTAATAATAATAATAATAATAAGAAGAAGAAGAAGAAGAAGAAGAAGAATATCAAAAAGAAGAACGTATTTTCCTCACTCAGAAGTAGAACCAATTTGACCAACTAATGTGTTTTTGATTCCTTACACAAAATTGACACAATTTAATTTGGTTGTCGGGGTCACTTTTAAATCTTTCTAATTGCTTTCCTTTCCGCCATTAGCACTTGAAAGGTTTGTAACAAATAATGAATCCCTCCAACCACTGAAACAACAACGTTTTCCAACAGGACATCTGGCACTTAAAGAAACAGACTAAAATCAAACGTTTTTCTGATAACACTTGTAAAAATGCGACACTAAGTGATACCTAATGGACCTTAAATAGTGCTCAAACTCATTCCAGATCTCGTTTACTGTTAAAAGACCCCTTGCCTTGCTTCGAATCAAATAGACATCATCAAATGGTAGCAAAATTGATCGTCTAACTAGAATATGGATAAAGTGCTCCGAACATCATTTTCTCAACATTGCCTAAAAGGATACTTGTGTGCATAGACTTGCATTACCCTGAATAAAATGAAGTCTATCTATTCTTACAAAATTAAGATTCTTAATGATCAAATAAATTGTTTATTTGCAGTTTATTGGTTGGCAAACTCTTACCTGGTAAGAACTCCTTAATTTTGACAGTTCGTGCTCAGAAATTATGACAAGTTGTAAAATAGCAAAACAAGGAGGAAAAATTCACCTCTCAACACATTTTAATGAAAACTAAATACACAGCGCTAATGATTGAAACAAAATGCTTCACAACTTCAAATTAGCCTCACTAATTATGCACTGCACAAGAGTATCGTGCAACCAGAAAAATTTAATTATTCATCAACTTGCTTTTAATGAAATTATTTTCTCCGTTATATTAAGGTTTTAGGTAGCTCTCTTCAAACTACTCAACACGCCTAACTTAAATGTCTTCCGCCTTATTTCATCAATTATGATGTTCGATCTGCATGAGATTTCAAAAAAAAAGAATATGTTCTATGAATACAAATGTAGCTTGAATACTGTCCCTCGCTACTTCTTCTTTGTTTCAAATTTCTCCTTCTATTACTAAAATGACTACTACTGTGGTGTGATAGTATCTGAGCTAATACGATCGAGATTATTGAAACCTGACAAATTTTATCACACTGATAGCTGATTCAAATAAATTTCGAATTTCTGAAACGAATTGTGTATAAAATCATGACTTGATTGACAAAATTTTTTTAATCCATTTATATCCTTATATTATATCGTACATACTCGCTTACATGTTGAGTCCATCTGCAAACAACACAGATCCTGATCTGCCATATCATAATACGCATGCAGATCAGGGTCCAAACTATTCTTCTACTGATTGCTCCTAACAAAATGTACAGACCCAGACATGCCGGCGCATGATGCATGTGCTGAAAAATAGAGTAAAACATCTATTTAATATAAAGTGTTGCGTGATGATTGGCAGGTTTTACCTGTACAGCTTATCATCTTCGGTCTAATCCTGTCAAATACGACTTAATGAAGTATATACTTTGGTTTATTTGTAAGACGACATATAAAATTTAATCTTATGATTTTAAGCACACATATCGCATCATGCATTGTAGAAGCTTGCTCGGAAATAAATAGTACCTATTATATCTTTTAAATATCTTATGCTGAACAAAATACATTAAACTCCTCCGCATCCAGCAAAATTCAGCAAATTTGTTGACACGTTAAAAGAAACCGTTGACACATTAGCCGTCTTGCACTTACAGAGTATCGTTTTCACAAATGACAACTCGCAATCGATAATCAAGTACTTCAACGTTATCGAATAGAACGTGTAAAAACTCAGCACTCACCGTAACATTCATTGATGGACACTGAACTTTCATTGACCAAGTTGTAAATTAAGTTTATGGTTAAACTGTATTTGTTTTCAAATTTTACAATTTAAAAAGAAAAAAATTCTTCATCTAATAATAGCATATGGCACAAAAGTTGTCAGCATGTCTTAAAATTTTCAATTATGATAGATGTTTTAAGCAATTAAATATGACGTCATATACCCTTGCCTATGACGACATGTTTGGCTATTAAATAGTGTGTATTAAAACAACTTATTTGTAAAATTTCATGTGGTTTACATGCAACAAGCAATGTCATAGTTTATAGACTTTAACACTATAAGGAAATAATGAATTACTAGAGTATTTTTTTTCGGTTGGTGTAGCACGTGAACTATATGTAACAAAGGAGAAAGGTTAACTTCGTTAGCGCTCTTTGGTAACTGGCACATCCAAGATGATTACACACTTACTGCATCTAAACTTATGTTTTTCCAATTATAATTTCATAAAATTACCATGACATGAGGCATAACTGTTCACATAAAATGTCCAGCATTTCAGATGTTGAAGATAAGCTGCATCATTAAAGATCGAGTCATTTGAGTTTTATGCCAAATGAGACTTGTCATTAGTATGCTTCGGAATATATGGATGGCATTTATGTTTCTTTATTTCTTAATTTTAAAAATGATATTGATGCTTCTTTTGAATTTTTTTTCCTCCATTTCAACAGACGTTATAATTTATGAGTGAAAATGTTTTATCTGCAATAAAGAAGTTACATACATCTTATGAAAACGGAATTTTGTTTCATACTCAGTATGAAAATAGTTTCTATTTTAGCTTCCGTATATGGTGAATAACGCTACTTATCGCATGATCGACTTGTCTTATTGTTATTTATATTTAAGTGTGTGCTCAACATTTGTTCATGATTTCAAGTTGTACTTTAGGTAATGTAAACATGAATATCTACTTTTTTCCACGATTGTAAGTTGTCAATGGAATGTTTACATGGAAGAGTTAGGAACAGTTTAGGCCCAGTCTTGTTAAAAATTAGAAGGAACATTTTAGGCCCAGTCTTGTTTAAAATTAGAAGGAACAGTTTAGGCCCAGTCTTGTTTAAAATTAGATTGGAATTCTCCATTGAAACGGTTCACATCTAGATCAAATGAGAATTTATATAAATAGGAATTTGATAAACCAATCATTATTTTTATTTCTATTTTAATCGTTTGAAATCCATCATCAGAATTTGCACTGGGGTTGTTGACATCCGATAAAATTGAGAGGAATTGTTTATTTAAAATATTCATGGGAATTACTAAAGTACTCTTGGATTCATATACACTACTTTGGATTATTGTGAACTAATTCAATGACAATAAAGATTTCATCATTGTGTTACATATGGACATTCAAGACTATTGGAATCCATTCGCAACATTTTATGTTCTTAGTTGTAATACGACATTTAGGATGATATGGAATTGAAATCACAATATTGTAATTGTTTCTTGAATTTTTATTTTTCAGTATAATGGAGTAAATTGCTTGTTGATATTACTCAAATTGTTGGTTTCACTTCTTTCTGTAACATATTTTAGACGTAATGTCGTATTATGATGTATATTTAAAGATTCAACGCAGACGTTTAATTAGAGGTTCATTTCAGTTTTGAATTCATTAAACTATCTGTAACTTAATTATCACATTATTTTTGTTTCCTACTTTTCGATTTATGCACACTGAAAAAATTAGCATATGTATCAAACTCTGATTTGCTGCTTTCGCTTTTTCTCATACGACAAAAATTCAACTTGTGAAAATGTTCAAAACTTTAGGGTTTTATAATTATTTACCTGGCGAACGTGTGTAGGTGCTGGGTGAAAGGATTCAATGGTGGAGTTGATAATATTCAGACTCAATATATTTTCTGCACAATGCTACTACTCTATGGTCTTAGTCTATGTAACAGAATAGCGTGAATCAACAAATTTTGTGAAATTCAACAAATAATTTATTTTCCAAGAATACAATGTGAAAATTTAAAAAAGAACCTAAAGTAAGGCGAATTAAATCCCAAAGAGTCCTGAGTCCTACAATTTATATCACAGGTCCAAGACGTGAGAGTATTCTGAATGTATTCCAGTGATGTTTCGAATGCATTCCACTATGCTGGTGTACAGATAACCTGGAGTTTTAGACGTATCACATTAATATAATCCGAAATGTCTCTAAATGAATTCACAATAATCCCAAAATAGTGATTTAGTTCGAAAGTGCTATTGAGCACTTTGTAATTCCGATGAATAACTAAATAATAAAGTCCTCTCAAACTCTCAAATTAAAACTGATCGCAACCAAATGACCGATTCCACTTTGAATGCTAAGATAGGAATGAGTATTTCTAAGATAAACAACCTTAATATAGAAACCTAGGACACAATTAGTGGACCGGATTTAGGGTTCTCTTAATGAAAATTTCCATCAAACAGAACACAAAGTTCGTTTCTGAAATCTTCTAGGGTCAGAATCAGTGCTGTTTTCAGAACTTGAAACCAGTAAATTGAAGTCGTCTGGGGTTTTTCCATTTCGATAAGCACTATTTCGAACACCGCCATGCTGGTACAGTAGTTGATTAATCGTACTAAGACTAATTAGTGTTGCCCCAGGAAGTTGTTATGCAATGACTAATTTCTCGCATTGCTAAGATTGAGGATCTATCATAGTTCTTCTCTTATTAAAGTAATCGTGAAGTGTCATTGCTCGACAATCTGACTTTAATCAGGTGTACGTACTTCTGACCAATTACCTTTGTACTTGTACAACTGCCACGAATCACATGAAATATTTATTTGGAGAATGTTTAAATTTCTATGATCATCTAAATGCTTGAGTTATATTCATTCCTTTCCCAAAACCAAGACGAAACTTGGATGAGTTAAACTTTGTTTTATCCCGCACCATCAGCTAAGCGTGGACTCAATTGCTGGCGATTACCACCTGTTTCTTTGCACAAGAATATGTTTTAAAGAAATGCATGTCCCGCCAATATATTGAGAAAACAAAAATATAAGAAAATATAAATTGACAAAATTTATTCAAATAAACACGTCCAGAAAATGAGTAAGAATATCCAACCTCGTGTGTGTGTGTGTGTGTGTTCTTACATAAGAAGCGATATTCTACGCTGATATTCTACGATTTTAAAGTTTGCACATTGCAGCTTAATGATGACTTGCCACCAAAATAATATTTTATTGACTCGAACTTTTCAGACACAGGAGTGACTCTTTCTTGCAAGTCATTGGATTGAAGATGGCTGGGGGAGATAATTATAATTCATCTTAAAGATTTATACAAAAAAATAACAATTAATTTAGATGCTTATTTTCCAATATATTAAGCATGTATTTACATATTTAAATCAACATACATACATCACTAATCACAATTCCATTTCATGAAGAGAGTAAATATTTTTTTTTTAAAATATCCACATCAGTATAATCATAAACAATACCTATTTACGATTTTACTATATATTTTAACTCCTTTACCTATATGGCAGCTTCAACAAATGTCAAATTCAATAAAGATATGACTAGATACTCAGTACAATAACATATCTTGAAATTAAGTTCTCTTAACATGAATATATACTCAAGCCGCTTAAAAAAGGATTTTAATGATTTACTGAAATAACACACATAGGTCATATGAACTTGATACAAATATAAATACTGCAGTATAATTCATACAACTTGGTAACTTTACATTTTTAAGACTGATAAGAATCGTTTTCATAAATCTAATACCGAAACTGAATTAGACATTTTGCCAAATACTGAATATTTGTCAGAGGTTACAATGTAGTGATGTAACGTGATTTAACAGGCAGAACAAAAACTTGTCGCCCGTAAAGTCCATCGCTGCAATTTTTCATTATTGACTCGCACACGGATAATTTTGTTAGTGGAATATTTTCAACGTCTGTCTTTCTAACGTCTTAAAGCAATGTGCGATCACAGTAATGTCCTTCATTTTGGATTTAGTTGCATCTAAGCATAATCACTCCATCTACTCTTGTAACTGTTCAATGGCTCTGGCTGTCCTAGTAATCGGACCCGGTTCCTTTTCTGTTCCCATAATCACGTCGGTTGTTTCCGCAATTTAGAGCTCGTGATTGATTTGTGGTAAAACTTTTTGTTCAAAACCCTCTATGTGGTCTTCCCGTGTAGTTCTATCGCGACTGTGATGTAATCTTGACACGTTTGCCTGCATCCTTCTATTCGTGAAGAAATTATAGTTGATTGCGCGCGGCTTTGTGACATCGGTTAGCAACCTGTGCTGTGACATCGCAGACCGATTTCATTATTGTGTATATGTATCATGGTTCCTACATTATTTTTCAGAAGCTTGCGTCCAAACGGGCTCTATGCTTGCACAGTCAACCACTCAAATCAATAATGAGAAACATATACGGGTTCTAGATGACCCGTGAAAACATGTTCCGAAAATCATCCCACGAATGGTCAGCAGCATCCTAAGTCCAACGAATGTTTGCGAGAGCATGCGCAACAATGCCGAAAAATATCATCAGCATGTTACAGTTGTCTTGGATCACTTTGTGCACGTATGTGAATTGTTGAGTGTCTAATCACGTCTGTGATTTTGTGTCGGCCTTGGGGGGTTGCTTTGGCATTCAAACTTTGCATCGTCGTACGACATGATTTTTTGCAGGGGCATCAAAGTTCGTAAGAGCTGCAACGATTGTGGAAAAGAAATCAAAGACGAATGATTGCTTATTTTTGCCAATGTACCACTGAAGCGCTTCCGTAAAATCTTTGACTATATCATAAAACGACTGATTGTCCGCCGTCTGCACAGTCACATATAAACGAAGTTCATCAGCTGATCTTTTATCTCTTTTCCGTATGATCTGTTACGAGGACTGTTATGTATATTTAATTTGCATTGATTGTGAACTTCTTTCATTCATTATATGATGTAGATCGTTGTACTTTGGACTTGACCTGGTCCAAAATTATGTTCATTTTCTACCTAATCTAAATCATTGATATAAGTTTTGTAAACAACCTGTTTATCCCAATCTGAGTCCAGAACATTGGAAATTCCCCCTGAAATGCCGGGTCTGCCTGTTGATAATTTTATATTATAATGTTAGTAACAGACCTTCTAATTATAACTAAGATTTTATCTTATAAACATTTGGATCCTTATTGAATGAAATTTTCCGTTAGGTATTTTTTTTTGAAAATGATAATTGTGACCTGAGGTCAAGTAGAGGACTATATAATCTAGTTTATTTTGAAATTGTTTTTTGTGCTGTAGAATCTGAGCAGAATCAGTTGTATTGTACTGTCCATAATTTAATTTGGGCTGGAATTTATTTATTCAAGTTATTTAATTCAAGTCATTCTGCTCCTGAAATACAAAGTGCACAAAATTAACATTCTTGGAAAATGAGACTTGCATTAATAGTTAAATTAAAACAAGGATCTACTCTTGGATATTATTATTGTGATTCAATAAAATAATGTTGGCATATCACTATGACAAATCCATCACAGGCACACCACCACTTTCAACGTTGAAAATTATTTTGGAATACCATTAAAGTTTGCTCAGCACTTAATTGTTAGGAATTGTCCTAGTAATTTCATAAATATTTAGGATTTAATTCGCAGTGCCGACCGTTATTTTTAAACTTTCACTTTGTATTCTAGGAAAATAAATTATTTGTTCACTTTTGCAAAACTGATTTGTTCTCACTCTTCTCTATTACTATTTTAAGATCACAGAGTCGTGATTGGAAGGGAAAGTAGTACACACACACTTACACATACACACGCATACACACACACACACACACACACACACACAATTAAGTGTAAACTATCGTATATATTGTATATATTTAGAGTAAGATCCATGGAAATGGAGCCGTTGGTATCAAAAAATTAATCACAGATGAGTTTGAACGTATTTATAAGTTCGCCGCAAACATGACCACGACTCTTACATGTCGATCCAGGTAAAGAATTTCTCGGTGCTGGCACAGCATTTGCAAGTCCTACAATAGCAAGTCATTCCAACGGATACAAAACTACCACCAAAGTCTATTTTATGTCCAATCGAATTAATCCTTACACGATTTACAGTCGCATTGTGCCTGTGCGTATAAGTGGTGATTCCATAAAACAAGAAATATAAAATTGTGTAAATGAGAATAAGATCTATTTAAGTCATTTTAAAAGTCATATACTGGGCACGAAACCTGGTCATAGTCAGTCCTCAAATGAGCATGTTATGGGTTCATTAAGTCATTTTAAATGTCATATACTGGGCACGAAACCTGGTCATAGTCAGTCCTCAAATGAGTATGTTATGGGTTCATTAAGTCATTTTAAATGTCATATACTGGGCACGAAACCTGGACATAGTCAGTCCTCAAATGAGCATGTTATTGGTTCATTAAGTCATTTTAAATGTCATATACTGGGCACGAAACCCGGTCATAGTCAGTCCTCAAATGAGTATGTTATGGGTTCATTAAGTTATTTTAAATCTCATATACTGGGCACGAAACATGGTCGTAGTCAGTCCTCAAATGAGCATGTTATGGGTTCATTAAGTCATTTTAAATGTCATATGCTGGGCACGAAACCTGGACATAGTCAGTCCTCAAATGAGTATGTTATGGGTTCATTAAGTCATTTTAAATGTCATATGCTGGGCACGAAACCCGGTCATAGTCAGTCCTCAAATGAGTATGTTAAGGGTTCATTAAGTCATTTTAAATGTCATATACTGGGCACGAAACCTGGTCATAGTCAGTCCTCAAAAGAGCATGTTATGGGTTCATTAAGTCATTTCAAATGTCATATGCTGGGCACGAAATCTGGTCATAATCAGTCCTCAAATGAGCATGTTATGGGTTCATTAAGTCATTTTAAATGTCATATACTGGGCACGAAACCTGGTGATAGTCAGTCCTCAAATGAGCATGTTATGGGTTCATTAAGTCATTTTAAATGTCATATACTAGGCACGAAACCTGGTCATAGTCAGTCATCCAATGGGCATGTTATGGGTTCATTAAGTCATTTTAAATGTCATATACTGGGCACGAAACCAGGTCATAGTCAGTCCTCAAATGAGCATGTTATGTGTTCATTAAGTCATTTTAAATGTCATATACTGGGCACGAAACCTGGTCATAGTCCGTCCTCAAATGGGCATGTTAAGGGTTCATTAAGCCATTTTAAATGTCATATACTGGGCACGAAACCTGGTCATAGTCAGTCCTCAAATGAGCATGTTATGGGTTCATTAAGTCGTTTTAAATGTCATATGCTGGGCACGAAACCTGGTCATAGTCAGTCCTCAAATGGGCATGTTAAGGGTTCATTAAGTCATTTTAAATGTCATATACTGGGCACGAAACCTGGTCGTGATTTTAAATGTCATATACTGGGCACGAAACCTGGTCATAGTCAGTCCTCAAATGAGCATGTTATGGGTTCATTAAGTCATTTTAAATGTCATATACTGGGCACGAAATCTGGTCATAGTCAGTCCTCAAATGGGCATGTTATGGGTTCATTAAGTCATTTTAAATGTCATATACTGGGCACGAAACCTGGTTATAGTCCGTCCTCAAATGGGCATGTTATGGGTTCATTAAGTCATTTTAAATGTCATGTCCTGGGCACGAAATCTGGTCATAGTCAGTCCTCAAATGAGCATGTTATGGGTTCATTACGTCATTTTAAATGTCATATACTGGGCACGAAACCTGGTTATAGTCCGTCCTCAAATGGGCATGTTATGGGTTCATTAAGTCATTTTAAATGTCATATACTGGGCACGAAACCTGGTCATAGTCAGTCCTCAAATGGCAATGTTATGGGTTCATTAAGTCGTTTTAAATTTCATATACTGGGCACGAAACCTGGTCATAGTCAGTCCTCAAATAGGCATGTTATGGGTTCATTAAGTCATTTTAAATGTCATATACTGGGCACGAAACCTGGTCATAGTCAGTCCTCAAATGAGCATGTTATGGGTTCATTAAGTCATTTTAAATGTCATATACTAGGCACGAAACCTGGTCATAGTCAGTCCTCAAATGGGCATGTTATGGGTTCATTAAGTCATTTTAAATGTCATATACTGGGCACGAAATCTGGTCATAGTCAGTCCTCAAATGGGCATGTTATGGGTTCATTAAGTCATTTTAATTGTCCTATACTGGGCACGAAACCTGGTGATAGTCAGTCCTCAAATGGGCATGTTATGGGTTCATTAAGTCATTTTAAATGTCATATACTGGGCACGAAACCTGGTCGTAGTCAGTCCTCAAATGAGCATGTTACGGGTTCATTAAGTCATTTTAAATGTCATATACTGGGCACGAAACCTGGTCGTAGTCAGTCCTCAAATGAGCATGTTATGGGTTCATTAAGTCGTTTTAAATGTCATATGCTGGGCACGAAACCTGGTCATAGTCAGTCCTCAAATGGGCATGTTAAGGGTTCATTAAGTCATTTTAAATGTCATATACTGGGCACGAAATCTGGTCATAGTCAGTCCTCAAATGAGCATGTTATGGGTTCATTAAGTCATTTTAAATGTCATATACTGGGCACGAAACCTGGTCATAGTCAGTCCTCAAATGAGCATGTTATGGGTTCATTAAGTCATTTTAAATGTCATATACTGGGCACGAAATCTGGTCATAGTCAGTCCTCAAATGAGCATGTTATGGGTTCATTAAGTCATTTTAAATGTCATATACTGGGCACGAAACCTGGTTATAGTCCGTCCTCAAATGGGCATGTTATGGGTTCATTAAGTCATTTTAAATGTCATATACTGGGCACGAAACCTGGTCATAGTCCGTCCTCAAATGGGCATGTTGCGGGTTCATTAAGTCATTTTAAATGTCATATACTGGGCACGAAACCTGGTCATAGTCAGTCCTCAAATAAGCATGTTATGGGTTCATTAAGTCGTTTTAAATGTCATATACTGGGCACGAAACCTGGTCATAGTCAGTCCTCAAATGAGCATGTTATGGGTTCATTAAGTCATTTTAAATGTCATATACTGGGCACGAAACCTGGTCATAGTCAGTCCTCAAATGGGCATGTTAAGGGTTCATTAAGTCATTTTAAATGTCATAAACTGGGCACGAAACCTGGTCATAGTCAGTCCTCAAATGGGCATGTTAAGGGTTCATTAAGTCATTTTAAATGTCATATACTGGGCACGAAACCTGGTCATAGTCAGTCCTCAAATGGGCATGTTATGGGTTCATTAAGTCATTTTAAATGTCATATACTGGGCACAAAACCTGGTCGTAGTCAGTCCTCAAATGAGTATGTTATGGGTTCATTAAGTCATTTTAAATGTCGTATGCTGGGCACGAAACCTGGTCATAGTCAGTCCTCAAATGGGCATGTTATGGGTTCATTAAATCATTTTAAATGTCATATACTGGGCACGAAACCTGGTCATATTCAGTCCTCAAATTAGCATGTTATGGGTTCATTAAGTCATTTTAAATGTCATGTACTGGGCACGAAACGTGGTCATAGTGAGTCCTCAAATGAGCATGTTATGGGTTCATTACGTCGTTTTAAATGTCATATACTGGGCACGAAACCTGGTCATAGTCAGTCCTCAAATGAGCATGTTATGGGTTCATTAAGTCATTTTAAATGTCATATACTGGGCAGGAAACCTGGTCGTAGTCAGTCCTCAAATGAGTATGTTATGGGTTCATTAAGTCATTTTAAATGTCGTATGCTGGGCACGAAACCTGGTCATAGTCAGTCCTCAAATGGGCATGTTATGGGTTCATTAAGTAATTTTAAATGTCATATACTGGGCACGAAACCTGGTCATAGTCAGTCCTCAAATGAGCATGTTATGGGTTCATTATGTCATTTTAAATGTCATATACTGGGCACGAAACCTGGTCATAGTCAGTCCTCAAATGAGTATGTTATGGGTTCATTAAGTCATTTTAAATGTCATATGCTGGGCACGAAACCTGGTCATAGTCAGTCATCAAATGAGCATGTTATGGGTTCATTCGAATACATCGTTGATGCGATCCACTAGATTGACATCATTGTTGCATGTCTACAAGAGAATTAACTTCAGTATTTTAACTGTTAACCTGACATCAGATGAAATGTATGTATTCGTGGTGAACATTAAGACGAGGGAAATGTCAATGACATGTAGTCTGTCATCGTGAGTGCTTCTTATATCAAGTGAAATGCAAAAATCAAAGTCGGTGTAATAATTGTTCACACGTACATTGCATGTTTATGTGTACGTTTCATTGAAGAAATACTGAGTAGCCTCTGCACACTGTCACCTCTACCAAAAGCACTGGGAATAAAGCCTGTTTGGCAGACCTTTAATAATCACTTAATTCTTTTCTACTGTCCCAGTTGTAAAACTTTTTAGGATGACGTTTACCAGTCTTTTCGAACAGTATGAAAATACACTTAAAGCTCATGCTCGAAGGATTGTGATTATTAAGGTGGGTTGGTAGCTATGTATATGAGTCTGTCTCGTTATATAGTCGTAGCTGAGGGTGAATCCGTTTCTCTTCTTGCCATTCACAGCTTTGGCATTTGTGCCAGAGGTAACCATATTGTACTGTAGTCATGGTTACTCTCTGCTAGAGGTAACCATATCATACTGTAGTCATGGTTACTATCTACTGTCACTTCTGACTCTTCGATAAGTGTAATGCTGAATCTGAAACTGTGTAATAGCACATGTGCATAGTGAATGATGATCTGCAAGTATTTGAAGGTCACGTGGTATATTATAACTCTTTCCAAACTATAACAGTAGCATAGCTTCTGTGCCTGTATTTTGCACATTAGCTGTTAATGGTCTTACCGTATCTATTTTTCATTCATGATTCCTTACTCAGTTGTGTTTGCACAAACTGACATTGTGAATGCAAAGTTTTTTATCTTGTGAAAATATTGAAGTCAGTGAGTTTGAAAATATCATTGCTTCCATATGTTCCATATGATACAGTGCTGTCCTTCACAAGAATTGTATAAAAAATTTACCACTGCGTTGTTAGTATCTATCTTAACCTTCAAGTCAAATGACAACAACAAAAACTATAAATAATTTTTTCCTAAAGTGTCATTTGATTTTCCATTGTTACTTCCGGCACAAACGTTGAAAGAAAAGAAAGGTTTCTGCAAGCAGTATATAAACACAGTGATGAAAATGTCGATCAATTAGTATCACAAGATACGGAATTTTATCAGGACTAAAATGAAACATTAAATCAAGCAAAACATTTAATACACTAATGTTCAGTCAATTGGCGTATATTGGAGATGAATAAATTTTACAAAGCTTGAATGTGTCAGGGATAACAGTCTTCTTACGGATCACTTCATACCGTCAGCTTCTTACTCTTTACATGATACCCAGTTGAATACGTAAAAATGATTCAGAAATGTTATCTCATGATGAGATAGAAGCTCACCTATGTGGTAACTCCATCCATTAGATTCAGTTGGCAGGGGATAGTTTCGTAAATTTACCTTTGTCAAATTTCTTAACGTAAGGCTAAGGTGTGACTTTTTCGGCTATTCTTGTTTACTGATAAAAGATGTAGATATATTTGTGAAGTAAGTGTTTTGGGCTTGTGTTGTCCTTGAAACTGATGCGAGGCATGTACACCTTCCGTAGTTACTATTCAGTATGTAGATTGGGAAATACCAATTGTCGGCTATGAAAATGAGCTTGCCCCACCCTCCGCCCCACCCCCAGCAGCAAACTCGTGGGCTCAAGGCAAGTATAACAACTCAAAAACGGTTTGGATGAAAACTATTTTCAGTTGCATCAGCCTGTTTAGTACACAGTGTTTCGCAGAATTATAACCTAGTAAAAGGGCATGTGTTTGCCCTGCGAGTATCACCTGTGTCAAAAGTGACCTTCGGACGTGAAAAATGCTAGTATAAATTTGGGGTTGGGGTGCATAAATTTCGTTTGGTATGAAATGCCACTGACTTCTCTGGTCAAGTGAATAATATTCTTATGCTTTGTTTTATTACAGCTATCCCAAAATATGGACCTTTTTGACCTCATTGTGTATTTTTAAATGATTTTTTAAACTAGGGCGGTGAATGCGGCATTAAATTTGTGCATAGAAACTGTCCCTTGCCCCCTTAGCACTGAATATGACCGAACTTTGGCTAATAATGGATTATATGCGATCTTAGATACGTGATCTCATAATACAGTTATCTCTAAGAGACTGATAACCAAGATTTTATAGCATCGTTTATTATATATCACGATGTCATTGTTATAACAGACGACTGTTTTAAGATTTTATCCGATAACTGGATCAACAAAATTATCGGTAAGCTTTTAAATGGCACTTGAAACTTACCTTGCAAGGATTGGACCAATAATAATCTACCATATAACAGGAAATTAACCATATGATGGAAATAAATGCAGCTTAAAAAGTCGGTAATCATGCGAGGTCTCAAACAATATTGTTTTTTCAAGTAAAACAGGCTTTTATTGCTTTGCTAATATGGCCAATTGTGATGTAGCATAATGCGATAACAATTTAACTGGAAAATTGCGTGTGGCCTTACCTTTGAACAATGATTTCAACAGGAAGAATTATCTAACATCTGAGAAAAGTATCCATCTCCATTTTATTAATGTTTTCATGTGCGCTTCTTGGTGTGTTTCGTTGTCTCTTTTTATCCAGCTACTTAGGAACGTCTTTAAATTAGAAAATATTCCTGTAAAGTCGCTTTCTTTTGTGATTGTGATTGTATTTTCGTCGTTTATATGATATGATATAATATAACATAATATAATATAATATAATATAATATAATATAATATAATATAATATAATATAATATAATAGTATCCAGGAGTAAAAAAAAATATCCCTGTAGTTAGGCAATAAGATCTCGAGAACTTATCACGTTATGTACTAATAAATGTTCACATGTGAATTATATTTTCATACCTCTTTTATGAATACATCTTATAGATAAACGAAATGTGAGGTGAAATAAAACATAAGAAAAATACATTGTGTGGAATATTAGGTCTTAAATCTGACTTTACCTTAGAGTACATCTCAAAGTATATTTTCTTAATTCCATTTTATTATAATGTCTATTTTTCCACGAAGAAAGACATTCGATAAACTAGAATTTTATGTTTGTAAAAGACATTTTGTGCTCTTCCTTGTTTTCACCACCCATCCCCTCGCCCCCAAGACTGGACCTCTTTGAAGTCTAGGATGTACTTTCATGTCACTTGTCAACCATGCATAGTAAGTATATATTTACAGTTGCGATCTCACATTCTAGAGTTACAGTACTACTATTATTAAAAGTTTCAGATTTTTAGCTTGAATGGTGAAGAAAAAGTTTTGTACATTACACACCTATGAAGAACGTGCTCCAAAATTTGTATAAGATAAATTCTTTTGCCAAAATAGGTTTTATCTAACTTCTTTCTGACCCTGACTTTTAAGACATCTGTCTCGATGAGGTATGTAACACAATATAGTGATAGCATATACCTCACATGGTTTTAATTAAATATTTTACACTGAGTATTATAAAGTTACGAGACTGACATATGTTGGCTTATAAACAATATTTTACCGTGCCATGTCCTTGTCCTTTAATATCGATGGCTGATTGAGATATAACAAATTGTTGATTGAATGTGTCCCTTTCTTTTAAACCAAATTAAGTTTCCTTTCTCAGTTTAATTTTTAAAAATATTTAACAGTATAATGGCACCTAACTTCACTTAGACGTTTAGCGTTCCTTACTTTACTTTGATCTACACCGTTATACATGGCGTGTAAGTGTGGGAAGTAACACACCTTATGATGATGACGTATTCCTGTGTGTGGAAACTATTTCATAATGTAAAGCCAAATAACGACAGAAAGATATAAGAAAAATATTAAAATAACTGACATTAAACAAAATGATGCACAAAACACATATTCCATAATTTAATCTTGACGTGGATACATAACATAAACGTGGTAAAGTCAAAGGGTGAAAACAATTCTGGTTCTAGGTATATTATTGAATCCACGTGACCTTGACATTTGATTCAGGTGGAAATTTCAAATGGGATACAAACACTTTCATAAGTGTTAATATTAAAAGAGAGATGGAGTACGTGTATTCGTTCGTTTTAAACAAAATTGCATCTTCTATGTTTGGTTATCTTGAAGCCATCCTAAAATCTCAAACGATATAATACCGGGAACAGGAACGAAGATGATTTATCACTTGGTAACTCAATCTATCAGATTCAGCACTGAACGTGACCACACTGTGACCCATAGTCGATTATACATTATCTTAGAGACGTTGTCTGATAAACTCTTGTTCCTAAGAGACTGATAACAACTCTTCTATCGCATCACTTATCCTGTATCAAGCTATTATTGTTTGACCAGACCTTACATTTAAGATTTTATCCGATCACTGGATAAACAAAACTATCTTAATTCCGTACGGTAAGCCTTTAAATGGAATATCAATGTTACCCTGAAGGATTGGACCAATAATAGCCTTCTAAAGGCCAGGAAATTAACCATATGCTGGAATTAAATGCATCGTAAAAAAATCGATAATCATGCGATGTCTCACAAAATATTGTTTTTCAAGCAAAACAAGATTTTCTTGCGTTGCTAATACGTTTACTTTTGACGGAGCAAAATCATATAGGGCATTCAACTGGAAAATTGTTTGTGTTCTTGCGTTTGACTAAACGATGGATGAAGATTATGTCATTATACATCAAAGGACGAATAATAATTTCAGAAGGAAAAATTATTTAAGTCCTGAGTAACTTATCAATCTTCATTTATTCGTGTTATTCATGTGAGCTCCCTAATGTTTCCGTGTCTTTTTTTTTTCTCCAGCTACTTTAGAACACCTTTACATTAGAAACTATTCCTACAATGTCTTTTTCTTATGTGACAGTCATTGTATCTTCGCCGTTTATAGAATAAAATCGAATAGAATGTGACACTGTTAAAATGTAATTAAACCCCCTTTTTCAAAGAAGATCTAATATAAATGGATTGAAACCCTTACTGTGAAATCGTATAACTCTCTGCTAAAAACCTCTATAGATCTGATGATTGAGTTTTTAAATATAGGGGAGTGAATTTTGTGTGTGTAAACGACGTGGGTTGAAAACTGTTTGTCACATTGCAAACTGATTTTAAGAAACGATACCCTTATTTAGCATAACCGCATGTAAATGGGTGTAATAGCATAACTTGTACCTGCAGTATTTGCGCGATTCTAGCAAAGCTGAATATGTGCACGTGTATCAGCAATGCATTTTCTTATTATCTTACACATGCCAAAAAGCTGACCACGTGTAACAGCAATGCATTTTCTTCATTATGTTACACATCCAAAAAGCTGACCACGTGTAACAGCAGTGCATTTTCTTCATTATGTTACACATGCCAAAAAGCTGACCACGTGTAACAGCAATGCATTTTCTTCATTATGTTACACATGCCAAAAAGCTGACCACTTTTTACTGCAGATAATTCTGTTTTATTCCTAAAATAAATGTTTTAACGAAACATGTTTATATCATCATTCATGAGAGGGGTAATTTATTATTTCAGATTTTTTTAAAATATAATACAAACAACAAAGTGAAGATGTAATTTTTTTTACCAGTAGAGACATAAATAAACTACTATTACTACTAAAAACATTTGAGTTGTCAATGTCCATTGCACGACATGTCAGACTTAACAGTATTATTTTACAAGAAAATATGACAAATCCCCTGACATCTGGACAAGTTTGCGACATTAATAAGTATGTATTTCCTTTATAATTTTATGACTGGTCTGAAGCATATAATTGGTAATTTGTTTCATAATCCAGTATTGACGGGTATATAGTACACTAACCAGACTGGTTTATTTTAGCCGACAGCACGGCCTCATAGTTCTCATACAGCAACGTAGCTGTCAACTGGGAAACCATAAGAGGCAATATAGCAACATATCTAGCAGATTGGCAACATAGTCGTGTTGCCGAAATGCATGGAAATAAACGTTGGTGAAAAACAATCTGGTATCACATAATCATTGAGCAAACGTGATGGTGACAATTGTATCCTTAGGATATGTTCATTCATATATCAACTCCTTTCAATCAATAAAACTAGAGACCAGTGTGATTATCAAATTAATATTTCTCCCATGATGAAACTGCTGGGCGTGGCTAATAACAATTTGTCAATGATAAGAAAGAGATTGCTATCAAACTAAAGCCACATTAGCAAATATTTGACCAAGTTCAAAAAGATAGCGTATATCAAGCATGGGTTGTTTTTCATCGCAAAAAGTCGGATAAGTTGCTTAACACCTTAAGAATAGCGGTGTTACTTGCAAACGTGAACTAGTTGCAAATGACACTGCATTGAAAAAATGAGAAAAAAAAATAAAAAAAGGTGAAGTACGCATTTAAGCCACTGAGGCGATGTACGTGCTACATTTCACCAGAAATTAAATGGTTCATAAGCTATACAACTTACAAGCAGCATCATTTGTGAAGATATGAAGTTAATTTCGAAGGGTCATTGCTAACACCAAATGGTATTAAAAAGCGAGACCCATTAAAGGCAGAACTTATCTAAGAAACAAATTCCATCTGAACATAATGCAAAGTTCTGAACTGTATTGGTTGCATGGCTCTTCTCTTATAGTACTTGTATGCATGGATAAACTTATAAAAACATTAATATCAAATAGACAGGGTAGGATGTTTTATGCTTAGCATTGCATTAGACTAGATTTCACCGTATCTGAAGGTTAAGTAGATTTACTCCTCCTGAAAAGAAAAATGTATATCTGATGTATTTTAAACGAGTGAACTGTAAAAATTCTTTGGATATTCTACGATACGATGTAAAGATTTAATGACATAGCACACGAACAGCAAGCATGCATGTATGCTAGGGACTATTTTGTTTTGATAAAATGCCAATGGGATGTAAACTAAGCAGTTATGTCCGTCGCAAATACATTTTGTTCAGTAACAAGTCTATATTGATCTTGACATTTATTTTGTTAGATTTACTTCCAGCCAAGAGGGGGAATTTCTTTCGAGCGATGTCAAAGAGACAGTAGCACCGAGTTGTTAAATTGTTGATGAATACAATGATTCTAGAAAACTGTTAATTGTATGTTGCAACAAGAGAGGACAAGGAGGTAAACAAAATATGGCTGAAACATTTCTTCTTTCTTTCAAGGAGGATAAAGCATTAGAAAGAAAAAAATACTCTTGTCTAGAGTGATAGATCTAGATAAATGTGTCAGCACCTGTTTTAACAAACATTCTGATTGCAACCTTAACAGCCGCAAAATCATCATGGTACCTGTTAGAATCATCATGGTACCTGTAACGGCCTTCTTATAAACGGGTATCTATCAAGCCCGTTACATCCCAATGTCTACAATTCCATACCAGGGACCATCTTTGACACGAACTCCATGCAAATTCGGCTTGCAGGGTGCAAATTAGAGATTAGATTTACATTTAGGTTGGTCTTGATATTTAGTACTTTCATTAACTGTTGACGTGGTCAGTAATCATACACCAAGAAGATAACTTTAGCAGCCGTTCTTACCAAATTACCACTCATCGTAGATGATTGAAATTCGACTAGCCAATTTGTATGATTATGAAGCTGGCATTGGAAAGATATCCAGGCATTATTTGTCGTGTGGTCAAAGCTTATTCGAATCACATTTCTGGGAGTGTTTTCCTTCAAACTGCTAACCGTGTCATGGCATCAACATCTAGCTCCATATCTCTGACGATGGCATTACCAGTCATGCAGCACATATGTATATGCATCGTGAACAGTGCAGCTTGCTAAGTAGGTCACTGTGACATAGTTTTAAAACTGGAGTTATCACTTAGATTATTGCATTACATCTTTTATTACTCTGTTGAATGTCTTTAAAACTGATAAGTGCATTCTTTTTAATACTTAAATTCATTGTCCATATTGATGTTTTGCAACGTGCACTGGCCGGGCAGTAAGTCATATCACATAATGCATGTTAATATTGTGCCGACCTAAAAGAAACAATGTAATGAGAAACCCTAACATTAGTATGTATTGTTTTTAAAACTGTTTGCACGATCCGACCATTTAGAACTGAACTATGTATTGGTGCTTATGCCATAAGGACATCATTGGGCTGAAAAAGGAAGGATCATAATGAAGAAGCCTGAAGATGGAAAGCATATATAATTGATTTCGTGTTGCTTCCATTTGATGCTTTCACTGCCATAAGTATTCTATACAGCGAGGAGACACCGGAGTCAGAAGTCTTCGCTCTTCCTTTCTATACAGCGAGGAGACACCGGAGTCAGAGGTCTCCGCTCTTCCTCCCAGTGTAGACATGTTTTCCGTAAAGACAAGCACACATATTGCAGACAGTGACGTCAGTTCTCCTTCCTCTACACAGTCAGTGTCCCCAGCAAAACGCGAGGAACAAGTACGTGTTGCTAACACTATTTGCACCTTGAATAAGGTCATAGTGGACAGTATATCCAGACAGCTAAAACCAAAGCATGACCTTTGATGCCTACTTACATGTACAGGGGCCCCTAACTATATCGTTGCCTTATAATGAGGTAGGCTTAATTTCGATATATCATGGGTCCAGTTTGTGGCGTGGTAGCATGACAAAAATTGTGTACAAAGTTCAGTCAAAACTAGAATATGTGAATCCATTTCTCTGTACCAATTATACACTCTAAATGTCAGGAACAAATTTTTATCTTAATTCAATTTGTACGGGACAAAGTTGTGAAAAAAATGTGTTGAAGGGGAGATGTGTCATTATTTTAAGTACATATTACATATTGGCAAGTTCAGAAGTGACCCATCGGTCATGTGTTTGGGAAGCTGGCCTATCCGTCACGTGCATGGGCAAACTGGCCTATCCGTCATGTGCATAAGTAAACTGGCGTCATGTGCATGGGTAAGATGGCATACCCGTCATATGCATGGATAAGCTGGTCTATCCGTCATATGTATGGGTAAGCTGGCCTATCCGTCATGTGTATGGGGAAGCTAGCCTATCCGTCATTTACATGAGTAAGCTGGTCTATCCGTCATGTGCATGGGTAAGCTGGCCCATCAGCCATGTATTTTATCAAGCTAGCCCTTCCGTCACGTATATGAATAAGCTCGCTCGCTCATTAGTCACGTGAATGGGCAAGCTCTCCCATCGGTCACGTGTATGGGCAAGCTGGTCCATCAATCACGTGAAGACCGCTCCGGTGGCCTAGTGGCTATAGCGTCCGTCTCGGATACGGGAGATCTTGGGATCGATCCCCAGTCGAGTCATACCAAAGACTTACAAAAATTGTACTAACAGCTGCCTCGGGTGACGCTCAGCATTAAGAGGTTAGTGTTAGGACTGGTCGGCCTGGTGTCATTATAATATGACTGGGTGGGACATCATGCTACATGTCTGCGGCATGATGCCCTAGTGCTAGACATCACTATAAACTGTCACACTGCAGACATCGTAGCCATACGTTTAAAAAATTGTTAAAGCTATATTCAAAATCCAAATCACAAACACACACACCGTCACGTGAAAGGGCAATCTAACTTATCCGTGGTAAGCTAGCCCATTAGTAACTTGGGTAAGCATTATAGTTTTGTGCTATACATGAATTTATTACAGTTATATTTTCATGTACGTGTAAAATCTAAAGTATTTAATCCATTTTGGAATTAGCAAATAATGTCACAAAGTTAAACACTGACATATTTCTGACTATATCAAAAAGGGGGACAGTGGCTGTGTCAAGTATTACTTAACCTGACAAATGAAGTAAGTTGAGATTTCACTGAGTCCTGTTTTAAAATCTTTGTGAATTAGAGTTATTCACCGAAACATCAAAATGTTTTAGTTGGTAGTATTGTATGAAATTATTAAAGGTACAAATTTAATCATTAATAGTATAGCTATAATTGTTATTTCAGATCGTGTAAAGGATGTTGCTGGCCATCTCAGAAAGTGATATTGCAGCAGACACTGCCAGTTCGAGGGTGGAGGTAGAAAGTCCATGACAGACTGGTATCGGATATAACAGGAAAAGCAATCGAAACGTCTGGGGATTTGATATAGAGATTAACATATGGAAGTTTGTATCGTTGCTTCAAAAAGAAGACTTGCAGAAGTGATATAGTAGTGCCCGTTGTGACACTGCATTTTTATTGCAAAAACTTAAAATCAGATATGGGAAATCGCATTTTTATCCAAGTCCGATTGCATAGAACTTCAAATCAAGAATGGTGAAACATAGGTAACAGTTAACAAAACAAAACGATATATTTTGTTTAAAAATCAATTTGAAAAAAGATCAACGGTGTTAAATAGAAAAGACTTTGAGACTAGCTCGTATTGTTACGTATTATGACTGTTTTAAACCTCCCCTGGAAACTATACATAAAATATTTCTAAGAAATGCAAATCTGTTGTTGTTGTTGTTTTAGGGTTTAACGCCATTTTTCAGCACGCGATAGGCTGGCTGTACATGGCCGCCAGTATTAATGGTGGAGGAAGAACCCGGGAAAACCCTGGAAAGAACCACCGACCCACGAGAAGCTACTGGCAAACTTTCTCACATACCCAAATGAGCCGAATCCAAGACTCGAACTCACGCAGACAGTTGTTGTTGTTGTTGTTGTGGGGTTTATACGCCATTTTTCAGCACACGATAGGCTATGCATGGCGGCCAGTATAAATGGTGGAGGAAGAACCCGGGAAAACCCCGGGAATAACCACCGACCCACGAGAAGCTACTGGCAAGCTTTCTCACATACCCACATTGGCCGAATCCTGGACTCGAACCCACGCAGACAGAGGTGAGATGGCAGTGATCTGTAACGGAGAGCGCTTTAGACTACTCGGCCACTCGGGGCCCCTCACGCAGATAGAGGTGAGATTTCAGTGATCCGTAACGAAGAGCGCTTTAGACCACTCGGCCACTCGGCGCCCCGAAATGCAAATTTACCCAGTATGCAATTTGATTTAGCTCAGTAATAAGATTAAGATATTAGGTTAACTGAAAAAAATAAACTGTTTTAGGCAGGCAATCTCGAGTGTAGCAAGAGGCATCACGTGTCTAGGGTCATGACCTTGTGCAAGTAAATGAAAGTTTCAATCCTTAAATATTTTTGCCATATGTGATTATTCTTGGTAAGACTGCACCTTTGATTGGCAGTAGTAATAATTTATAGTAGACTAATTATAAAGTGCATTTTAGAGTATAAAAGTAATGCAAACAAATGACAGAATGATTCAGGAGAGAACGGGAGCATTTTTCAACATAATACATTTCGTTCTGTTGGCTTTCCTTTATGGAAAAGTGCAATATCTAGTAGAGGGAAAATGTTCTTTTCATGGTATCATCATAACCATGTGTTATAATAAAGAAGCATTTTTTAAATAAATATTTCTAGAGATAACATAACACTTTCTTTATAAATTTATATGTCAATTTACAAGTTAGTGAAGGATAAACATTTGTTTAAAGTATACTGCTTATTTACAGTGCAGTTTGATTATTGGGTTCTTGGATACAACGTTTCCTGTTATAAAGTCAGAGTTTAAATTCACTGGCAGAATTCCAAACTAATGCATATTAGAAAGCCTTAGTTATAACATTCAGCTACAACGTTTAATTGGTTATGACGTTTGTGTGGCCCTCCTGAGACAATTATCTCAATTATAACGTCTTTATCACCAGACGGGCTGAAGCCAGATAAACAATTGCATTCCGTACTCAATATATCCGATAGTCCGACGCCCGTTTGCTTTGTCGAAAGAAATGTAATTTGCCTGAAAAAAAGTTGATCTCGCTGATGAAATACGACCTGTTATTTTCAAGTTGAAAGAATAGCCAGAAAATAAAAGTATATCGTCTAGAAAAAAAAATAATGCTCAAAGGTATCTGGTCAGGAGTCACAGCATGATCTCCACTACCCTGTTGTTGTTTTTTATTTTTTTATTATGTTTTTTTATTTCATTTTTTTATATTATCTTCCAAACAAAACAAAAAAAAATGTGGGAGAGATATCCTCCATTTCTAACAAGTTCGTTAGTATGACAAATCTGAAACTGGAAAAGGGTATAATGTAAAGCAATAACTTTTTATCTACATGATACATACCCTCAGTGATCATACTTGAGTGCATGGAAAAATCACCCATGTCGCCGCTCATAAAAAATAAATAAACAAAACAAATAATTAAAGACGGCACAAAGCATAAAGCTTGGTTAGTCACAACATAGAGTTGATTCCTGCTAGGAAAGAATTATAGCTCTCTAATCGTTTTCATTATATCGGTGCCAGTTTATATAGATATTTGTTTCATACATCTATGTCTTCGTATCATTACGACTCTGTGGTCTTAAACTAAGTAACAGCAAAGAGAAAAAAGCCCAACACGTTTTGTAAAATTCAACTAATAAGTCATTTTGTTTGAATAAAAAAGTGAAATTTTAACAAGAACTTACATTATTGCGAATTAAATCTCAAATAACCCCAAACGTTCGATCACATGTCCTTATGAATAAAGTTCTACTTAAAATAAAGTGATGTCCGAAATTAGACCTAGCGCTGAAGGTGTTGATGTGCCTGTAGTCTTGAATATACTAATGCACCACTGGCCTGAAGTGTGATGATGTGCTAACAGTCTTCCATTTAATCACGATAATATAATCAAATATATCCTTGTCAGAATCACTGTAATTCCGAATTAATTCTGTCCAAGAATATTATATTTCTGACCACTTTTTAATTTCAGAGAATAATCTTTGAATAAATAATCTCACCCAAACCAAAAACTAAACACAACAATACGAGTGATTCTTTTTCTAATGTTATCGCAAGATTGAATAATTTTTCAAGTAAACAGAATTATATAAAACCAAACTAAGACACAAAAGTAGAGCCAGGATGTAGGTCCAAAGTTCATTTCTTGAAAATTCGAAGTTGTAAACAAATAAAATATGTTACTTTACTTATAATTAAACAAAATTGGTAAGATCGAGTACAACAGCTTCTTTATGAAGGAATGTCAATATCCTAGACCAAGACCCAGATAAACAGGTTTGCCTTTATTGAAAATTATTCTGATATTTAACCTATACACTTAGAAAATATGAACTATGTATCATTTGTTTACGAAATACAAATAACATCAGTGTCCCTAGTCAGGTACATAGTGAACTTGATTTTAGACGAGATCAAGCCCAAAATACAATTATACATAACCTGCAAACTATTAAATACAAATTAAATATATTAAATATACATAACAAATATATTCATATGAACAATGTGAAATCGATAGATAAGCACTTTTTTTGTTTATAGATGCATGAATATGTATATCGACGTATAGAGATGTTAAATTAATACAACAGTTTACTGTGTAAACCTTGCGTTTCGCTCAACAGAATCCTGAAGATTTTTACATACGAGAACTAAATTCCGCTTGCAAGTGAATTGTCGTTAGCTTCGATTCCTTGCCTTGTACCTTGCTTCATTCTCTTTGTGCATGAACGCAGACATCATGTTTGGGTACAAGTAGTCAATATATTGCCTGTTCTGAACCCAAACGAAATTAAAATTTTATGAACTCTTTATGCTCGTAATTCCCCAACACGGCAATAAATTAATAAACACAGCGAAACATTTCCGGATATACTAATTCCGGTACTGTCAGTGGGCATATTCTCTAAAATTACTGGACTAGTCGGACATCAATATTTCACAAATTAAAAATTTCTTTCGCATCATAAATAATGGTAAAATACAGCGAGATAAATGGTCATAGGCTATTAATATACTAGTGTGATTAAAAGCAGAAATGATGTTGCCAGTTACTTCCCTTGATGATCGCTATTTATAGAAAAAGTATAATCTGTGCACATTTATTTGTACAGTGTGTATGCTCTGTAGAACACAGTATGTGTATATACAAATAAAACAATATGTAAGTAGCAATTATAACGCAGTTATGTCACTTGAGAGAATCGGTTCGAGTGAAAAAATTAAATTGTGGAACACATAACAGCATATAACAGTGACGTGATACACAAGCAAAAATTGTAACATAATTCCAACTTGTCTTGTACGTCACATTTTACCGAAACACTGATACAGTAAGCGAGTTTACCTCATAATATTACTGTTTCGCAGTTGTGATTTGCATTCACTTGAAAGACCTATAAGATACATTACACCTGGATACGAATTCGTACAAAATGGCAATTGTTTGTATTGGCATCATGGCAACCTTTTACACAATTAAAGTAATAAATCCGTTCATCAGTGGAAAGCAACATGAACTGTGTGACGGTTGCACGCATTGGGGTGGGGTTCTTCCAATATATATTAATTAAATTATGATGAAAGTTCCACCCGGGCTCGTGGGGTTAGAAAGTTAAATTAGTGACGAGGTAGATTTACAGCTCTGAGCCCCCAGTCAGCAATGCCGACGGCTAAATTATAGAGAACACGAAGATGAAATTGAATTAATAACAATTTAATAAATTCGATAATTTAAAACGATAAACTCTCAATCACCCGTCTTTCCCTCGACCAAGTGACAGCCTAATTCATCCCGTGATTTACAGTGTGAGTTCGATTTTCCCCCTGTCCTTGCGTCTACTCCTCTCTTTCCTGCTAATTCCTTTCTTCCTTCCGTTCCTCCAACACCTCCTTCGACTCCGTTTCCCTCTCTAATATCTCCTCCTCCAATTTCGCTCCCAATTTCCTCTTCCTCCCTTCTCTCCCCTTTTCCTCCAAGACTTCAACTTCTCCTGACTTCTCTCCTTTCTTCTCCTTTCTTCCTTCACTCTATCTGAGACTACAGGACCAAAATGTAACTGGTCTGTCCCTCAAAGCTTCCTGTGAAAAACCACAAGGCGTTAACATATGCTTTATCGAATCTCACCTCACACTAGATCATCAATGAATCATCAGATAAGGCTATTACGGTTTCTGTCACGCATGCGTACACATCGAAATTCCCACACACTTCTAGAAGGGTAAACAATGGCGTAATAACACGGTATCAGCGAATTGTCATACAGACATCAATACATTGCGTCACATCAGTATATACACATATATATTTAATCTCATTGTACTACAATCTGACAACAATCAGACGCATGTCTGTACATTACACTCCCACAAGCGTACACAAATATTCAACAATGGCAAAATCTATAATCACATGAACAGATGTGCTAGTCTACTATAAAATATCCACATAGCGAATTACAATATTAACTCTTACGACGGCTAGCAAGCTATATAATTCTTTACAAATATCAACTCATTTCTTCAAAATATGCAAACATATTAACACCACAAAGTAATTCTTCGTACTACGATTCTAGTAATAATAAAGTATACATACGACCTACAATTAAAAATGCAGTCGCATTCCGCAAAGACCGAACAACTAGCTCACTGACCTTATTTGAAGCTGTCTGTACTTAGAATTTCCTGTTCTAAGATATTCCCGCCAATAACGAATGGCTGTTCGGAGTTACGCTATTCTCCTCTGGGCAATCTTTCTGGTCTTGCCGGAAGACGCGGAGGTATCATTCTAGCCAAATCAGGGTCTCTCCCCTATCTCGATTCTGATTGAGTGGCGCTGTGACCCTGTCCAATCGTCTTAGCGGCCAGTTCAACCTGGCTGTCTATCTGCAGGGAAAAGAAGTTAAGACACTCCCACTTCTACAGGCAACTTCTTTTGATCTGGACAAACGTTTCCACAACGAGGTGATAATTCACTATCTGGCGGCCTCGCAGCTCCTAGGTCTGGCTCTCCACTTCTAGCCACGGCAATCTTACGTAAGGGATTAGTGCTAGCCTAACATCAAACAATGGCTTGTCAGAATTAACTTGATTATTCATGTTTCAAACTGGGGCTACTCTGGGTCGGGGTAAACGTGACAAACTGCAATACAACATTGACTTTCTACGATACGTAAATGTTGCACATTTAGCAGGGACAGTTACTGTCAGAAGATGCTGATGTTGTGAGGCATGGTTTTTGGTTATCGTTATCGAGGAGTTGATCGACCACGATGTTACTGCTCCGATTGAGTAAACAAAATAAAATATACAATTAATGAATGGAATAACTGAGATCTGAGCAGACATACAGAACACAACACCAGCTCATCTATGTAAAATATAACAATTTAATCAATTACATGAACAAAATGAAATTGAACACGACCTTTGAATGATTAAACTTCTCTTTAAAATAGAATTACGAACTATCGGTGATACGTCGGCGTTGCCGTATTTCTTTTCCTTCTCTCACTCTCTTCCTCTATCTTCTTCTTGTCATCTACCGTCTTGGTTGCAGACTGTGATCTTTTCCATTGTGCAATACAGGTATGGAGCTATTTTCCATCAAATAAAATATAATACACAACCAAAATATGTCTCACGTTTCTTCCCTTCTGTGATCGAACTATAGAGACTGACTATTACAAGTTTCGAGGTTACTGCGATCCTAGCCCATACGTCAGACTTAACGGTTACGTGTCATGCACCATTATAGTTACAAATAAGAACAAGGCACTGAAAAAGATCAATTAATTACTCTTGTAACAATCAATGCACAAATAAACAATCTTTTGTGATATCCGGTCGCTGAAACGACATTAAATATAAATTCAGAATAGAAATAAACTTAATATAAATACTGGAAATCTCTAGCACTATTGGGGGTTTTTTGTGATAAAAATCGCTAATTTTCATTCTTTGTTTTTTTTATAGATGAGTAATCTTGAAACCAACCAAGTAGATTATTGAAGGTACTGTACTGATTTAATGAAAAACCTGAAATATCGATGCCACTATGTCCTAATCTCTGGGGCGGTTTTAATCAATAATGCGTGTGATACATATTGAACACCATGAACACTGTAAAGTAACAGTCAATAGTGCCTAACTGACCTTGAACACTGTAGGGTAACAGTTAAGAATGTATAATTGACCTTGAAATATGATAAGTGGCATTCAAAAATGACTAACTGACCTTGAACACTGTAGACTGACAGTCAAGAATGCCAAACGGACCTTGAACACTGTAGAGTGACAGTCAAGAATGCCAAATGGACCTTGAACACTGTAGAGTGACAGTCAAGAATGCCAAATGGACCTTGAATGTTTAACTAAAACGTTTGTGAAAAATCGTACAAAGCCAGTTTCGCAACACCTCTGGCCGACAGTTAGAAAATAAATACAAGAACCGTCTGAATACAAAGAGAATATAAGCAAGTTTCAAACAATAACGAAAGTATTCCTAATTGATTGTGAGATTAAAGATGTAGTCCAGTGGTTTAGAAATATGTAAAACTGCACCTTTAATCATTCTATGACTAATTCCACCAATACCATCAGTTTTATTAACAGGATTACTGGAAATTGCATCTAGTTTGTATTTTTCACTCATGAACATTGTTTTCGAGAGGGAAAAATAAGAGGTTGTATCATTTAAATTGAGATAATAGAATTCGCGAGTACATCGGTCTTACTGCATTATGGAAAACTATAACTGGCTGGTCACTTTCTGGTATAAGCTTCTAGTGAAGGTATATTGTCGGAAGAACTTGAATTGTTGCTGAGCATGCACGAAAGATTTATTTAGGTTCGGGAGCATGTTTTTGGAATAAAATGAAGTCCTTTAGATTTATTTTCATATGTAAATGATATATCTAATCGTGAAGACAGTTACAGGTAAAAAAAAGAACCACATGTACACGGGTGTGTAACCTATAGTAATTATAAGAGGGAATGATTATTTTTGTTCACAAAAATGAAAATTATCATAAGTCAGCAATGGTGATGCTTCATTGCCCCATACTTGCTAAGGCAGGAAGTTTACTAATACCAATATCAAAGACATGTTCCCATAAGTATACATTTCGTGCACGAGCACGAATAAATTATGCCCTTGACAGAACATCATCATATTTTAGACCTTGGTAAAACATTAGTATAAAGACACCGTTTGTAACGATCACACACACACAAATGCGCACGCACACACACACACACACACACACACACACACACACAACCAGTCAGTGCTGACAGGAATTTTGAGTAAATATAGTGCGTAAGGTGTCAATGTTGACCAATCAAATTTAACTTGTAGAATTGTGCCATCTTTATAGTTACGTGAAGCTGTCACAAAACTACTCGCTCCTCCTTCGTTTCCCTCATCCACTGACATAATAATTATTTCAGCATATTGCCAACTACACGTAGTGTAGACCACATGTAAGAATAAGTGAAACTTTTTCTCATACTTTGTCTATAATTGTAACAAAAAATTATATAACCACTTTTGTGATTGTTTAAATTAACAGGGACATGTGTATGTATTATAATGTTTAATGAAAGAAAGGCTCTTTTATTGGTTATGTGTCATTATTTATATATTTTATTATGTGCCAGTAAATGTAACATGCAATATGTTATGCTTTCACGGGTAACTTTATTGTACACTAAATGTACAGTAGAGAAAGAAAGCTGCCGATACGATTTATGAGCATTTGTATTATTATATGCCCATAACTTTGGATACATTTAATAAATGACGAGTTACACAATATATATCCCATTACATTCAAGCATGTGCCTCTAACTAAATTATCAGTTATATATTTAGTAAATGTAAATTCCAGTTTCATTACAAAATTAAACATCAGTAATATTTACTTCGTAAGCACATCTGGGTAGGCGGTATACACCTGGTTTGTATCCTCAATGCTTTTTGTACTGATGTAAAATAATTAGTGATCCGTCAGTTTTTCGGTATTAAAAAGAACTATAGCTATTTGATCATTTTCATTAATATATTTCTGATAAGCAACATTGTCGAATGGTCTAGAATCCCCTGTGAGCATTAGCGTCTGTTTCCAACAGAGTATGTGGCTTGCATTCGGAAAGAAAATGAAGTTCTAGATTTATTGTGAGAATTATATGCTATGTATAATTTTATGATAAATTACGAACAATGCATATGTGTAACCCATGGGATATTAAGACAACATTTATTTTATGAATTCAATTATTGATCACAGTGACTTTAATGGCAGTGTTTTGCTAAAGCAGAATCTATGTCGATGCAAATTGCAAGCAAATCGCTCCTTAGGTATCGCTTTAGGCGTAATTTCCCATCATTAAAGCATCAGTACCTGAGTATAAAAAATGTGCCGTTGACCGGAGTAATGATTGTTTTTATTTCATTTGATCAGTTTATTAATTTGCCAGTTCTGAAACACCTGGCGCTACTAGATATTACCCATTAGAAGGGTCTTGGGCAATAAGTGCATATGTACGAAAACGCTAGAGACAAAGCCTTTTCGAAACTTTCGCAATAATATGAACAATCAATATCTTGTGGAAACTTCACTACCAGATGATGATGGAAATACAAGAGAAATCAATAAATAAAAGTGTTAGCAAGACAGGCGAAAGTACTTAGTGGGAATACGTACATTCTGGCACACAATCCTTTAAAAAAATCCGGTTTTAAAAAGAGATATATAGAAATATAAATGTTGGTTAGAAATAACGTAAATTGCTATATATAAAATAATACTGGATACAACTAAACCAAAGCCAAATATATTTCTTACGCTGTTAATGATGTAACAGAACTGTGTATCAACAAGGTTCATCCCAAGTTTATTTTAAATCATACAAAGCTTCCGTTATAATTTGTTTTGGAACAGTTAAAGCAGGACAGAAACCTTACATGGGCTGGCAAAGCAACTGGTTTAGCAATGTAAATATACTTTAATATTATGCACAACACCCCATCTCAATTTAGATATAACAACACAAAAAAAAAAAACAAGCGTATAATAGAAGCTTTTTAAGAAAAAAAGAATTAGCCTTGAAAAAGCAACTGTTGGAACAAACAATAGTAATGGAAAGATACCAGTAGACAAAACTGAAATGAAGAAAGACAAAATAAGCAACAGTAGAAATAAGAGAGATGTATAAAGGGGAAGAACTAGCTAAGAGAAAGTCAACGAGGTTAACAAGGAACGTGAAAGTGCTAACAAAAGTTTGAAAAGCTAATCAAAGAAATAAGAAAATAACTTTATCTGGACAAATCTATATACCAACCAAGTATCGTTTAGTATAGTCAGACTAGGAGCTGACACATCCAATTTAAACAGCACAGTGAATTTAGACACTGCAGTAATTTTATACCCGAAACGCCTTTGTAATGTTATTCTGTAGGGGTCTATTAAAACAGACTCTGATGCAGCGTGATAAATGCCGTTTTAAACTTCTTTCAAAACAGAGGACTTAAACATTCTATATGCGCACGCCCATGATCCTTCGAGTGACTGTAAATACCGCAAGACGTTGCGAGGTTCACTTGAAAAGAGAAACATATAAACAAATACGTAGACCATTGAGTACACATCCTGGTGTAAAGCATTTCCCTGGGTCCAACTACTGCGGACACGAGACGCCGTTGGATATACGACTGGCCAAGTCGCAATAAACTGGCAGCCGTTGATAATTAGCGAGTGCATCAAAAGTTGTCATGGTGTCGCTTGAGAGTGGCTGGCCATATACGTGTTATGGCAGATTTACCCACTCGCACAAAGGAAACTTCTCGTGAGTGGTTTGATGTAAGGCACCTCCTCACCCACGTGCCGCAATGTTGATGCGATTCCCGGACGCAAGAACTTTTCACAGGCTTGTGATAATTTTCCGGTAATCTTTAAGCTCACGAGCTCGTGTAACTTGAATTGTCTGATTTTTTATTATAGAATTCCTAGTTGCTTCATTCTATCTTTGTATTTACTGCTTCTATATTTTCTGCCTTATCGGATCTGGTATCGGAAATGATTGAAGATTGTAGGCGATATTATGGCCACAAATGGTACGGTGTGTTTTGCTGATGGACGATGTGTACTGTTACTTTAGTTTATGATAAATAATCAGGATCGTCTTCGCAAGGCCAGCCGGATATGTAAGGTCGTTGCTGGAATAAGATTTTCTCCAAAAAGTCACTAGGCTAAATTACCCCTAACTTTGCGTTATTAAATGTCGCACGAACTCGTACGCGATCATTCATTGTGATTTGTATCCTAAATGCTAAAGAACTTGACACACTCAGGCTATTATATATATATATATATATATATATATATATATATATATATATATATATATATATATATATATATATATATATATAGTGTCTTTTGATTCATTTTTGAGTACATAAGAAGTACTCATCATATACATTTAGTAGTCTTTCTTCTGCCACTTTGTGGACTGTTTGCGTATTATTCTCCAAGTAGGTGAGTGTGGATGCAATTTGTATAGTACTGCTGAAGACATTTCTCTAATTGTGGTGATCTTCGATCGGTATATTTAATGTACTCGCTGTACGTTCCACTGTTAACGCTGGACTTTTCACTGTCTTAGATCTCCGGTGACTAGGTTAACTTCATAATCTTAATGGTTTCTTGTACAATATCATGCAATGGCTTTTCTGCTGTTTTTATTATGTTCCTCACCAAACTTTTGCCGTGAAATATATGGCATCTTTTTGGCCAATTTGACAAATCGATACAACACATTCAGATTAAATAGTGATTTAATCTTTTTTTGTGACATTACAAACACCATGGATCTAGTAATTGAATTCCCCCTTAGTCGCAAACATCAATTCTTTCATAACACTATATGTATCTAACTGTGTAGGTTTTAATAGCGTTATATAATAACCCACTACAATTCTCTAATAATGAATCATTTATGTATTGCCTTTGTATATCGATTTCACAGCACTCCAGTTCCCAACCCATTATGTCGGCTTGAGAAGCAAATATTCCACGTGGACTTACTTGAGTTAATATCTCAGATGCAAACGTGTGCAAAACCAGTTCTTAGTGGAAAAAGTTAGGGTGGATCTAGAAGTCGTTTCTGGTTTCAAACTTGGAATTGAGTCACTAAATAATAGCACCGTATGCAAACAGTTCTAACTCTATGCTTATTCATTTTAAACTATGATCATGAGCTGGACATTAGTAGTAATGAACTGGATAATAATAATAATAATAAGAAGAAGAAGAAGAAGAAGAAGAAGAATATAGCACAAAAAAATCTTTGCTCAAAGAGAAAGGACTGATCTTAAATTTTGTGGATGAAGGTTTTTATGTGACGTTGATCTTATCTGGTAAATTGTTAAATAAGGCCTGAATGGTAAAGTGTTTTAAAAGGCCTGAATGGTAAAGTGTTTTAAAAATCCTGAATGGTAAAGTGTTAAATAAGGCCTAAATGGTAAAGAGTTTAATTAGGCATGACTGGTAAAATGTTAAATAAGGCCTGAATGGTAGTGTTTTAAAAGGCCTAAGTGGTAAAGTGTTTAAAAAAAGGCCTGAATGGGAAAGTGTTAAATAAGGCCTGAATTTTAAAGTGTTAAATAAGGCCTGAATAAATGTTGAAGAGACTCTGATGCAGCTCCATTATACATTTATGCAACCACATTGTGAAAATCAATCCTTGTATATATAGCAATCCAATTTAGTGCTGATCAACAATATTTTTGACGAATAATTAGCAGATGCATTTAAAATAATGTGCGTTACCTTTTCTGAGTTCATAAATCCTATCAAGCTGAGATTTGGCACAGTTTCCCCATACATTTGATCAATAGTCCATTGTTAAGAAAATATATGGATTCTAGTATAGAATGCTAGTTTTTATAGGTAAATGCTTTTTGATTCAGCTGTTTAAGGCAGTGGATTTCCAAGCTTATCAATATGTCATTCCATTATAAACTAGTATAGACACACGTAAGTGCTTTCAATGTATAACAGTTTCTAACTGATTATAATTTGTTGCAAAAGAAATCTTCTGGATTCGGAAATTATGAAGTATTTGCATGTCTCTAAAATCATACGTTTTGTTTTGCCTTCACCAATTACCATCTTACTGTATCGTTCCCAACTTTGAATCATAATATGCTTTGAGTCTAACCTTTTTAAGATAACTTCAACATTTTTCTTATTTATTTATTTGTCCTGTATTCACGATGTTCGCTATATTTTCATGGTCAGTTGTAATCCCGTGCAAAGTTCAAAGAAAACGTTGTAACATATATCATTTTAAGGCTTATGATAGAACTTGGAAATGCAATTCTGCCAATTTTGTCTTCAAAGATAAGGCAACAATTTAAGGTTAGATATTAGACCCCCAAATCGATGTAACATCTACATGCATCGATATAGTTGTTTCACTGTTCCACGAATTTAGGTAAAAAGCAAAGCTTAACGCTTGTAAAGAATGGTCCAATGAATAAACTGATTATTGCTTAAATAAATGCAGAGTAACCTAGTTAAATGATCCTTGAGGAAGTTCTTAGGAAAACTGTCGTCATATTCTACAAGCAGAAGGAAAGTGTAAAACAGCCAATAATTTGCGAATATGATATTGTGGAGACAGGTATCCTTTAAATAAAAAAACGAATTAGAGTCATTGTGAATGTACCATTATGTTTTCTTGAGTATTAATTTAATTAACAGTTTTCTACTAAGCCAGTATGCTTTAATATTCAATAGAATTAACTAGTATGCAATGTGAATGAATTAAACTGATATCCAGGTCTGTTTAGCAATTACAGAAAATAACTGGAAAGTAGGCACATTGAATGGAGGTTATTGCTTATAGCTTGATGCCGAGGGCGTTCCTTAAATGGTTGAAACATTTGCTGAAAATGTAGCACTTGTGCAGATGTAATTCAGAGACTTAACGATGTATTCATTAATGCAATTGGTGGCCTGTGTTATTATTTAGCATAAGAAAGAAGAAGTGCGAGCATCATGTATGAACTCGTCACATGGATACAAAATAGAATAATCTTTACGTTATTTAAATGTCTAAATCATGATGGTCCTCTGATAATTGTAATTTAGAATAGCCAAGAAGCCTTAATGATATATCGGTGCAATTTTCCTAATGAAATGCGCTACTCTTCAGCGAAGCTTCCATTACTTCATCGCAGAAATAAAGAATTTGAAAGGTTTGCGCTATGCATTATCCAGCAGTTTAGATATAGCATTTTGATATTAATACACGTTATTACATATTGTCCACGTATCGTACTCTATGCAATTCCAGCAGGTTATTGTATAATAAAGTGGACAGCTGTTCTAGGTCGCCTATCCCGAACAAGCATCCGATTTTCACAATTATTTTCCAATATTGATCATACGGCCATTTTCAGATAAACCACATGAGTCACCACTAATTTATGTTCCACAAATTTAAGTGTAATAAGGAGTCATAAACTATAAGGCTACAAATCAGTGTGATGTTTAGTAAAACTAGGCTTGTAGAAAAAACAGTTGAACATATTGATGCGCTATACTTATTTAAAATTCTTATTAAAAAAGAACCAAATCAGTCCTTGGTTTTTTAAATATATTGGTTCGTGTAGTTTTCTGGTCTGATTTATAAAAACATAAATCTGGAAGTTTTCGAAGGATGTCCACAAATTATTTTAAAAAAACTGCAAGAAAAATTACGTCTTATAATATAAACAGTTCTTACGTTTTGTTCCTGCGATTAGTAGATGCTATGAGACCTAAACAAGAAATTAATTTATATGTATCCAATGTCCGTATGATCCTCCTTTGACTTATTTTGCCTGAAAATATTTCATAAATGGTACGACAATGAGAGAGAGAGAGAGAGACAAGAAAAACTAGAAAATTTGAACGTGTCATGGTTGAAATGGCCACAGTAGACAACTTTTAAAATAAATGTTTATTTGTAAATGCAGATCGTAGAATAGACCTTATTTGATTGGCCAGACAGCAGATCAGAGAATAGACCTTATTTGATTGGCCAGATAATCATCAACGTTGATTTTGCGGTAACGACATCAATAGAAGTGCTGCTTGAGTGTTCAACAGTTATGCCAGAATATATGTGGCTTATATTAGATGTTAATCTCAATAGAGTTTCCTTTTATGCACAACCTAGTATTGTGCACAGACACGTTTACCTTCTCCAGGAATTTACGCTACGGTAAGGATTCTGACAGAAACGTTTATAGTTTGACCGATGGTCTTGACCAATAGCTACAAGGAAGAAACCTCTCATTTTCGAGTTAAAAGGTCGGAGGACTAGGAGAAGAAAGTAAAGTTTGTGCATTATAACTTATGCAACAAACCATAATCAGATTCGGAATGGTTTCATTATTGCTTAACAACAGTTATACATTACTTCATATTTTTGCATCGTAGTGTCTTTTTTCAGTTCAACTGCATCACCTCTTAAGCATCACACCTTGGATTCAGGTTTCTCACAGGTGGTGTTTGGCAAGGACCTGGGCCTGTATCTCCATCAAGGCTTTCAAGACTTTGGAACTGAAGTGGACACTGATAACAATAGCCTTGCATGCCAAATTTTTTATGTGGCTGCCTCCTTCATTATGTTAATGGAGGAATCTTTGTCTTCAGCTGCAATGCGGAGACTGTTAGATATTATGGCCAGGACAACAAGACGTGTATTCTCAACATCTATAGCACTCTTTTCAAAGCTCCTTTACCTCTGTATAGATAGACATAAAAGGTTTTGCTGCATCAGCTCAGAAGTTCTTATTAGTAACCTAATTGATGTGGAAATGCTGTTTAGAGGGCTTTTCCTGCAGTGGCCTGTTATGACTAAAGAGATCAGCAACATTTGGACCTGGCTGAAGTGGTGAGGAAATATGTCAATCTCAGAAGGTCCATGGTCCCATTTCTTCATTACCCACACCACCCCAAGTACTGTAAACAGGGAAACAATAATCAGAATTTAAATCAGTTCCAGCTTACGCCGTTCCATCCATCATTCTCATGAGAAGTTGATACTAGGATGACTCATGGTAGGACGTTTATGGACAAATCCCTCTTCTCCATGTGTAAGTAATCTCTGCTGCTGCCAAATCCTCCTCTGCCCGATGTTCACTTGCTCCAATATTCAGCCTTTTTTCAGAGGCTTGGTAAGACCTCATGGACAATGCATGTGTCCTTTCCATAATAAGCGAGGATTAACAGCTTCACTTTGAAATCCTCCATCTCTTTCATGTACCCCATTTGTTCCACTAGGGTCAACTGGTATTTCAACAGGAAGAGGTGTATGCCTTTTAAGGAAGGGTGCACTGCCGAGGGTAAAGAACATTGGAAGTTTGGGATTTTATTCATCTACTTTCTTACTTTTAAAAGATGGGAGAAAACTACTGCTCATCATTGTATTTCCCTTTTTAAATTGATTCCTTATGAGAGAGAGCAGTTCATAACAAAGATATCATAGATCTCTGGATGCTTATCTTTCATCCCATCTTCACAGCCCACAGTAAATTTCTGGGGTTTTGATTTCACCAGATCTTCAGTTTCACGCTCATCATTTTGATCTAGCTTCTGTTCCCAGAGCATTCATGAGGGTGGTGGGTATAACCCCACTCATTAAAGGTCCTTAGGAGTTCCAATCCTCTGAAACTTTATTGGTTTGATGCACAAGGTATTCAGATATGTTTTTCTGAGGGATCTTTCTCTCTGATGGTGATTCAATCCCCAGTTACACCGCTACGGTGGTCTAGTGGTTAGAACGTCAGGATCAGATGCGGGAGGTCGTGTGTTCGATCCCCGGCAGAGTCATACTAAAGACTTACAAAAATGGTACTAACAGCTGCCTCGCTTGGCGCTCAGCATTAAGAGATTAGTGTTAGGACTGGTTGGCTTGGTGTCAGGATAATGTGACTGGGTGAGACATCATGCTACATGTCTGCGGCATTATGCCCTAGTGCTGGACATCACAATAAACTTCCACACTGCAGACATCATAGCGATATGACTGAAATATTGTTAAAGCTACGTTAACAATTCTAATCACACACACACACACACACACACAGACACACACACACACACACACCTCTGGTTATAGTTAACTAATCAGGGATAGTCCATTATTTCCATATACTGATATCACTAAAGCCACCAATTAAAACATGAAGACGTTTACATTTATTACGAGCCCACCTTTCCTTTCTATCCAAAGTATTAGTAGGAGTATGGTAATAGAAAGAAGTCTAAAGAAGATCGTATTTTCTCTTAAGGATTTTAAGTAAATTGTAACGACAACAATGCGAATGTTGTGTGGTGTTACGATGATGTCTACAACACAAATATTCTATATCCTAGCAATGAACAAATGGGTAAATGTTTCGAAAAGAACATCTTTGTCTCAGTCCCACTGCGCTATGATAAAATCTCTACAATGTGTTCCAGAATTGTTTGTCCGCTTAATGTCCGCTGACGATTATCGCACATGTATTGCACAAAAACGTGTTTTGTGGGAATCAAAATGTCGTGATTTTCTAAACTGTATTTAGAGATATTTAAGCTGGAGAAACCAGTGATTTATCTTCATATGACTTGATCTAGACATGAGAAACTGATGAAGTTCAATGTTTTCTTTGGATTTGTAGCTCACCTGCTGACCTGCATTTTCTTAGCAATGAAATATAGAAAGCTATATCTCCGAAGCATTCAATGATTTAAGATAATTTTTGAATGTAGTATCATCGACTGGAATTTTTTTCTTTCTATAAGTGTGTAAATTATTTAAAATATCACTCAATATCCATAATTTGCATACTGCAAATCAGAATACGAAAACTGGTTCCCTCACAACATGGCACAAACATAATGTCTTTCATCCAATCAGTATATAAACAATCTCATTTCGACTATATCATCCAATTACCCAGTAAAATACATGGAGGATAAATACGCATATGATTAGACTACAACGTTAATTTCGATTTATTTCGGAACTTTTATCCTTATATCCAGATATTGAAATTTGGAATTAGCGCCTACTTAATCTAGGTAATGTACAACATTCTATATTAAAGAAAATAAGTTTTCTTTCCTAGCTTTTGCAGTTTAGCCAATAGTTTACATAACATGGCGAATATGTCTACTTAACAGAATATTTTAAAAATGAAAGAGCAAGAATCTCCAATGTGCAAAGTGAAGAAAAAAATACTAAAAATTAAAATTCGGGACTGAAAAAAGCAGATAAAAAATAAATAATCTTTTCTTAAGCAAAGAAAGAAGCAGTTGTTGTTATTTATTATTTTTTTATTATTATTATTTTTATTATTACTGTTATTTATTAGTCAACATCTGTTTATAGTGCTATGATACAGGTATGTAAGGAATGACGTCATATCGATGACGTCGTAATGCAATGATCACATTTATGCTATGAAGCTCTGATTTCTAAAAGATCCCATCGAATATTATCATGTTGCCGTGCGAACCAGTGTTAATCCTGAGGGTTCCTGAACCTCACTGAGTGGCGAGGACCAGCATCGCTTCAACAAATCTTTCAGCGTCCGTTGTTGCATCCTTTTTTCCTTTTAATGTTAGATTTAACATCGTTTCGGAATTCCATATCATCCTCACAGCGTCTTCTTGTAAACGTGTATTCTCTCAATCGATTGGCAAGAAACGTTGATATCCATTGTTGAAAACGCATATCCTGGTGCTGAAATACATTGTCTCGTCCTTTGAATGCAGATCTAATTACATGTGTCTTTCTTTCACCGAGTTCAATTGCTAGCTATATTCGATCAAATTCTTGAAACGCCTCATTGCAGTTCAATAAAACGCAGAGCCTTGTCACACGCTATCATCATCATTATCAACCAATGCATCATTCGAAATGGCATTATTAGCAACCTCTACAACGGAATATCGATTACACACCTTAACGAGGTTTGATGTAAGGAATTAGCTATCACTTTGCGGTTTTTATGTCATGCCAGTATTTATTTACGTTAACTTTAATTCAGGAATTAGGAATAGTCTATGAAATGTTGATTGCTAAATGATAACCTTCGAAGTCAACGGTTACGGTTGTCATTGCAAGAAGGTTTCACTTTAAATGATTCGTCCTTGATAACAGTAATATAGTATTTGTACTACTTTCGGTGCCACAGTGGCGCTATCACTTATTCCATTTAGGAAGGATACCTCTTTTATGTTGGCTATTTAGTCCTGTATTTCCATATATAACCTATTTCATTTGTCTTTATCTGCTCTCTCTCTCTCTCTCTCGTGATGTTGATCTTACGCTGGGTCAAGACTGTTTACCCACATACATATAAGATTGCCTAAAAACGTACCTTAAATAAAAAGAAGTAGATTCCAAGTATTAAATGTTTAATTAGGTTTTCACGTTAATCATACAAAGTGTCCTGACTGAACTTGCACAAGACGATGTTCAATATTCTATGTCACCCATACAGTATCGTATCCGGTTACACTCAATGACAAACGGCACAAATTTTGTAAGAAAAATTCTTCATCAAAATTAGTAAAACATTTTGTTGAATTAGCGATTTTAATTCCCATCACAATCAAAATCATGTTTTAAAACAACGGAAAAATCAGGCATGAGTAAGTGTTTAGTGTTACAGCGAACTGTGAAAGAAATATAGCGTTCTCACTGAAATCTTTGTACTTATAAGACGTTGTATCAATTTACCCACAAGCACTATGCTGTATTAATCTACCTAGATAAGTATTCATTTATTATATTGCTAACTAATATGTTATCGGTCTTCTAGATAAAAGTTTTAACTTTTGTGTATCCTCATCTGTTGATTTTTCTCACACTTTCCTCTGACGTAAATCAAAACAGATTAGAATGTAACTGTTAACCTTATATCACTCACTCACCCACTTTCCTTTACGGAGCTGGGCAAGAACGTTTTTTATGTCATATGTCACCACTTCATGGATTATATTATTATTTTATATTATATAGAATGCACTCTAAATGTTCTCTGCCGACGTTGTTGGAGTTTAACGCCTCTCATATTATGTGTAATCATGAACATTATTTCCTGTAAATTAACGTTTTCTGCTTAAGAGAGACCTTTACGAATTAGTCATTTAAATTGCCCTTAAATCAACATTCTTAAAAAAAAATAAACACTTTGTATTTATCAAGCTAATTCCAAGCAAAGAATGAAGAATTGTGTACTGCATATTAATAAACTTTTAGTTCCAGTTGTATTACATAATATAATGCGAATAATATTTACTTTCACGGTAGATTTTCTCTGGAAAGGAGGTAGAAGAGGATTGTATTATAAGACATTTAAAACGCTATGTAAGATAAGTAGTGAGTAAAACGGATGAATTATGGGAAATTATAAGTAACTGATCATTATCATTTATCGACTATATGATATAACTATAGGATCGAATATTTAAGAAACAAACACAAAGCTTCCAGACGATTATGACACTTGTCTTCGGAAAGAAACTGAAGACCTTATAGGTTCATTTTAAAAAGAATAACCTACGCCTAATTGTAAGAAAGCCACAATCAACACGAGTTTGTAACCTATAAGGATACAAATAAATTATGTTGAAATGGACAACTGGATGACTCTTTATTATACGGCTGTATACCATACGTTCACAGATTGTTATTTACACTCGAATAATTTTCGTCTGAGCGTCATAAAATATATCCAGATTAGGTGAAGAATAAATAATTGTGGTATATATTCAGTGTTTTATTACCGTAATTAGTTAAGAACTGGTCTTTGTAAGAATAGGGATTCTTACTGTTTTTAATTGTTAGATTGAATCAGCCTGATGAGTTGATCCAATGGAACTTCTGATGGAGGAAATGTTTCTTCATAAGAAGTATTTAGTATGTTGCATCCTGAGAAATAATAGGTTTAAATCCAACGTTTAACCTAAAGCGATGATAAAGTCGTTTCCATGTAAATATGTGAATATTAATGGGGTAAAAATCTCAAACCAAAACATATTGTGTGGCTTTCATTTCGGAAAAGTTCAGCTGCCAAAATATCGTTATTGCAAACTGAAAGAAATGAAATTGTTTGGTAATCACATTGAATCACTTAAACACACGAGCCTAGATGAAATGCACTATCGATGGAATATTGTCTTGTCTTTAGTTTACATTCTCACCTTGGAAAGTTATGATAATATCAACGCCGTCTAGTTGTTGACATATACAAGCTGCCTAACATTCAGAAAGTATATATATATATATATATATATATATATATATATATATATATATATATATATATATATATATATATATATATATATGTGTGTGTGTGTGTGTGTGTGTGTGTGTGTGTGTGTGTGTGTGTGCAGTCTACAATTCCAATTAGCTCTCACCGTGAAGGATCAAGAAACTGGAACTTTCAAATAAACTGTTGTTGTTGTTGTTGTTGGGTTTAACGCCATTTTTCAGCACAAGATAGGCTATACATGGCGGCCAGTATTACTGGTGGAGGAAGAACTTCGGAAAGAACCACCGACCCACCAAATAAACTGTATTTGTACAGTAGTTTAAATGTCATTCCGGTAAATTGTGAGTAACTAAAAAAAAAACCGTTTGAACCTGTTTCTAGAATCTGAAAAATGTTCGATATTTCAGACTCGAAGAAATTAAATAAAGGGTACTGATGTATAACTGCAATTTAAAATTAGCCATCATCATTTTAATAATTGCGGCCTGAAACCACTGCAGGAGAAACATTTGTGGATGAAACCTGCAGTGCATTTTAGCACACAGGTCTATCATAATATGATAGCAATTTGTGTGCGTAGAAAACCTTTTCCCATGACAGGATATTATCTGATATTTTTTATATAATTACTTTCAAAATATAAAACCTCGCCATTTCCAAAGGCATCGTTAAACGCAGCAAGTGTGATAAATAATTACCGATGCAACACGTATCTTTTTCTGTTTAATTCAGTTCTTACTGGCTGGAAGTCGAGTTCATCAAAGTCGTTGAGCAAAGCAAAGTTTCGGAATTAAATGGAAAGTTGGCTTTCATTGTCACGTTTTATAGAAATTGCTGGGATATAATGCAAGCTTTTATTACTGACAATTTTGCTTCTTATTAGAATCTGGATTAAGTAGGTGTAGTGGACATTAAAATGTGTAATAAAAAAGGCGTCCTATAAATTTTATTTGTTTATCATTGACGCTTCTAGAAAGGTTATTTATTATTTATGAGAGAAGCATTAAGAACCACCTTTCTGGATCATTTATTAAGTTTCCACGACCAAACTAAGACTTTCCACAAGAGAAAAGGATGAGCATTTATCCTCGTTGCAAGTGGTTTGCAATTGATCATCTTTACGACTCCATGGTCTTAAGCTAAGTAACAGAAAGAAATCAAATCCAACACGTTTAGTGTAAAATCTGCAAATATTTTAATTTTCTAAGATACAAATTGAACCTTTTATATGAACTCTTATTATTGTGAAATAAACCCCAAATGATCCTAAATGTTCTATCGCAGGTGCAAAACTCAATGAATTTTCTAAAAGATTTTCGAAAATCCTGCATGGCCTGATGTGCCACATTGATGTATTGCAGAACTTCTTTAAATGCATTTACAATAGTCCTAAAATAGTGTTAATCCAGTCAATGAGCACATTAGTAGTTCCCAGGAATGCTTTTAATAATTCCGCTGGACTTATATCGTGAGAACAGTTACTCCACAGACTGATCTTAAGATACGATGAATTATTTTCGCTTACCTCTACTCAAAATAAAAATCTAAGACAAAATAAAGAACCAGGATGTGGATCATTATTTACTTTCCAGAAAATTGTTAGGTTCCATGATCATGCCATCATGTTTACAAAAATTACCAGTATCTTATAAAGTACGATCTACAATCATGGACAAAAGTTAGCTTGTTTACAAATGATAATTAGCTTTAACCACATCTCATTGAATTATTTATTTTAATGGAAATCTTGCATGACGATTAAATTGATTGAGCTCAAAACTGAAACTTTTAAGATTTTAAAAAGCTTGATAAATGTGAAAAAAAAGAAAACTTTTAGATTGGCTAATGTGATGCAGTGTAATCGTAGTGTCACGTGCTTTTGCCATCGTTAACCCGATTTTCAACTGGTATTTACTATGTGCATTAAGACAGACTTCTAGATTCACCAGAACAATGATGGAGAACGTGCCAAGATTCCGAAATGAAAAGAGACAGCTGAGAATGTTATTTTTATTTTTATTTTTATTTTTATTTTATATTTTTTTTGTGTGTATGATTTTTTTAAACAATTAAAAACATCAGCCCGGACACGATTGTTATGATAATTTAAATCATAATGCAATAATGATTAAGTTTACCCAAGACTTCTTTTTAATATCTCAAACTGAAATAATCACCGTATACTCTGTTGTACTGCATATACTTCAAAACTATCTGTAGAACAGTGTTTGACTTTCTGAAGTAACAACTGATGTTTCATTAGTTATATAAGGCTTTTTTTCCTCAAATAGGGCTCAATATGGGCCCATAGTTTTGAATTAGGTGACAATTGAGGCTTAAACAGGAAGTCCTATGTAAAAGTAGTCCATAGGATTAACCTTTATGTTACGGCTCAACGATTATAAATACAAAGGACCTTGTTAATAGTATCAAAGAATTATAACCCCTAGCTATTGTTGTTTTTGCAGGAAGTAACGTTTTAAATAAATTATATCATTTTTATGTATTGTGAAAAGTGTGCGATGATAAATGACTGTAAGCGAATTTTCTCGCTAAGGAACACATTAATTTCAAAGAATTACGTATAGATAGCGTTCGATGATATCTATAATAATGATGTAGAAATATGTAGAAGATTCGATTATTTGTACCCCGTACAGCGTAACGGAAGCGGCTATAAAAGACATGCAATCATGCAGTCTGATATGAATTTGCCTTCGTTTGTTACGTTTCAAAGTTACTTTAAACTTGAGTTCAAAACGATCCTCACCAATCTTTGTTTTACGTATTTAAAATACAAAAGAAAGTTATGGATAAGCAATTTTCTACCAGAAAGGTAGATGTGATTCAATGTGCATTAAATTATATGAATCGCAGAAGGCTTAAAGTGAAAACTTCCAAACAAATACAGATAATTACTCTGAACCAAATCCGTTTATGATTAGATTCTTCTCCTGATGTTCCTAAAATGTTTTCACAAAATTGATCCTTTATGATGAGAATAGTAAATGAAAATTGAAGATTATGATATGCTAAATTACACTCCTTGAAACATGCTTTAAACATCTTCGCACTTTTCCTACACGAGTTTGGAAGAAAAGATATATCTAGATTTGTGTTATCACAGACAGGAAGACATAAAATAGAAAGAAATATTGATGTAAAAATATTTAAGTTTTATTTAGTGACACAGTTAGTGTTACCAGAACACAAGAGACTTTGTTACAGTGCAGACAACACAATGGATATAATGTCTGAGGAAGGATCAGTTATAAAATGTAAAAATTACCACCACCAATTAAAAGTTCCGCATGATATTTAATGAGATTGTGACATTATAATCGTGCTCAAAGCTGCACCGGTGATATACATCAAACAGATATATCCCGTAAAATGCAAAGAACTAATCATATTGAACAGGATTTCGTTTTTACTTTAAATTAGTTCATGAATGTTATAAACCGTTAATAATTGTTGTACTTATTCCATTCAGTTGTTTTTATTTTGGGTTTGTGTTAGGTAGGAACGAAACAAATAATGTACATCTAATTAGGTCGAAAAATGAAAAGCCTGTATTATTTTTATATAATAAATATATGTCACATATGTAACTAAAACATAAAAGATATTAACATGTCCGGCTATCAATTAACCTTTTACTACAGACAGGCTGCTCATAACAAGTTCAATTTATATGTATTTTAGCATGGATTTCATAGTTTATAGGCTTATGATGGATAAAACATGACTTGATTTATAGATAGATTTTCATTTATGGGAAATCTCTGGAGCAGTTACTTATAAGTTTCGAAGGATGAAAAGGTCGTTGAGATAATTAAACATTTTAGATTTGCCAAACAAACACATGTGCATTAAAAAGAATTAGTTTCTTCATATTCCTGAACCAAAATTGAGATAGATCGTAAAATGTTGGGTTTACACTGAGAACAAGTTAGTGTAAACGTCCAGAGTATTGCAGATTATTTACGCACTGATACAAATTCGATCTCGTAAAAACATAAAGTCACTCTCATGTAAGGATATCAGCCTGGGTTCAGTCTTGATCAAGAAAAAATGATTATCCCGTCATAAATAAAAATGTCATCATGAATTTAACGATAATAAAACAAACAAAGAAACAAATAAAAATAAACAGCAACAAAAAAAATCAAAACAACAATTACATCAAGAGCTTTGCAACTGGAAATTGAACTACAGAAGCAGTACTTAAGTTACAGGCACCATTTTCCATCTCAATTCAGATGTTGATATCCAATATTTTAATTGCACATATCTGGCAATTAGCGTTGCATAAAACTTTAAGATTCCTGAAAATACCAATAATATCCATTAGGGTAATATTTGGTGTTATTGGTATTGTCGTGGTAAAATATATTCATATTTTGATTTCAAGAACGAACAGAAGTCTTTAGTTTTTTTTGGTGTCATGTAATTATTGTTTGGAATTATTTGTGAACTTTCTATTTTTGTGTCAATTCTACCTCAATGGTTAACGTTATCACCATTTACTCTTATTCTATTTTCTACTTATTCCATAGAAATTTTAAAGTTACAATAATCACCAGGAATTAAAACAGTATTTGTTTCGTTCGTTTCATTCATGTAGCAACATATATTGCTTGAGACCATTGGAAATGTTAAGCAATAACATATTCTGTTCTCTGCAAGTGGCTTTTTCCATTTTTGTTATAAACTGGATTTTCAAATATATCTTAGTTTAGTGTGATTGTTGCATTAACATAGATCTCTTTCTTTTATTGTTTTGTATATGCTTTCCTTGTTGATACTAAAATAATGTATTCATGATGTACTTATTTATTACGCTTGCACATCTTATCATTGATAATGTTCAATGTGCCTATATCATGCTTCATCATGCTTAAATAGGTTCCTTATGAATTATCTTATTAGTCAAAGCGTTTCGAAGATATTCCAATAACTGATTTGCCAAATACGTGAAAGGTTAATACAACAACTATGCCATTATCTATTTCTGAAAAACACAATCCAGCTGCTGAAACACCTACACAAGCTGAAAATGTTTACGTATTTGCCTCTAGCATATCAAAATTGTACCTGCTGTTTTGCATTTCTTTTCCGTTGTTTTCCTGAGTTCAAAATCCTTGATCAAGTTATTTCATACCTGTTTATTTGTTCATACGTTAGTGTCTTGTCCATCTGCTTCCAGAGTTTCGATTGTAAATTGGAATGATCAGCTTTACAACTTCTTAAATATCTATTGTTGATGTAGACCAATTATAAAGTTTAATAGTTTTTTCAAAACATTATGTGTTCAGCAGTCATAGCAGAGCTTATGTTCCTCGGTAAAATGTGTTTATAATGTTTTGGGTGTCACTAGACATTTTTTTATATATTAACCAAAGATTAACAAAGTCTTTTTAAGTTTACATTTACTTGAACTGTATTAAAATTTGCAAGTACTAAATCTGCACATGATATTGGGTACTCAGTTTTAAAGTGAGTCAGTGAATAGTCAGTTTCTTTAATGTCCATTGTCAAACGTTTGACATATATTAAACAATTTCTTCAAAAGTATGTTTATGTTTCTGTGAGAACAGATGTGTGATAAACAAAGTGAAACATGATATTATTTATTTTATCTAACGATAACTGTGGCAAACGATAAACTTACATTTTTGTAAAAGCATTTCTGGTTTTCGTATATTTGTAAACATTTCCTTTTTGTCTTCTATAAATAGTTACACTGTGGTTAATTGTTAATTGATAAATCCAACATCGCACTGAACAACATTCTCGAGACTGTAAAGAAACAACTTTAATTTTAACAAAAAGAAGATGTTATAAATAGCCACATCATCATCTTATGATTTTGAACCTTGAACAGTCATCGACGTTTAATAGTCCTCTTGTTCTTTCTTTGAACGTTCAAATTTGGTTATATATATTCGTGTGAACGTTTACCAGGTTCTCTAGCAAGTTCAACTTTTTTCGATTATACGGGATATTTTTGCTTCCTTGCATTTGCTCTCTATGGTTTTATCTTTTTTTTTTTTTTTTTTTGGTTCACTTTAGAGGCATCTTGCTTTTGTCCCCTTCTATTTAATTTATGAGAAAATGCTATCAAGTTGAAGATAAAAGATCATGCGAAAAATGTTGAATCGTTCATGATGGTTAGCATAATGACAGGAAATTCTATGAACACACATGAACTTGAATATTGTTGCATGATGTATTTTTCTCGTTAGACTTGACTGCGTAATGCAAAGATATTCAAGAAGTAATAACGTTTGTAACAAGTGTGACTGTAGGCACAAAACGCATCAGCAACAAAGCAACCGTACTAATTTTATTCATCAGGCATTTTTTTCTTCAAAACGCATTGTTATTATTGCTCTTCTTCTGTTATTAGTATTAGCTGATCCTTTGACATTTATATTTTTTTAATTACGAAACTTGCACTTTGTGCAAATAGAGGATAAGCTAACGTAAATGGCAAAATTCTGGGAAAGAGTCTAATTCCGTTTGCTGTCAGCTAGTCATATTTCAGTTCATTTTATTCAGTTACCAAGTTGTCAGTTCAAAACAATGTGCCTAATATTAATGTCACAATGTAAATAACGACATGTGACAATTATAAACTTTTAGCAGTTCTAGCATTTACAATGATTTCTTTTTATTTGTTTTTCGTACATTTTTTCCAACTCTTTTTTCAGTCTTATTTCTACATGTTATCGGAGAAAATAGACTTGTTGTTATTTTTGTATTCTATTAATTCCAGTTCTTTTCCTAAAGGAGTCTTATTAATCGCTTCTATTTTTAAATAACACAAATGGATGGGCTGGTGAATATTTTGAAATGAAAGAAGTTGAACATAAATACAATGATGATGATGATATAAGACTAACACAAGTGGTTTGATGATGAAGATACAAGCTCAAAACAAAATCGAATTTAATAAATTCTTCAGAAAGTATGGCTATACTATAGCCGACAATTTTATAATCAAATATATCTAGAAGTATTACAGTGATAGTGGGTTGAATTATACATCAAATCCAAAGAAGGATAAGGTAATCTAATTTCTATTAGAATCACCCCCAAAATGACGGAATAAACATTTATCCCCTGCTTAAAAGAGAGGAGAACGAGGATTCAGTTTTACGGAAGATTTAAATACTGATCATTTGGTAGATATTCATATTTTCCTACTTCTACCACAGAGGATGAATAGACTATGAAACGCAGAAGAAACACAACCTTAAATGTTACATTGAGCCTATTGTTCAAAGATGGAAACTAATAAAATACACAAGACTGGATACAACTTTGAATGATTAGAACGAAGTTAGCTATGGAAAGTAATACTTACTAGTATATAAATAAATCATCAAATAAACAAACATTTTAGAAAGTTGTGTCCAAAATAAGAAGCTGGTACTAAAAAAAAGATGCCATAGATAAAGAAGAATACCTAACTTAATAAAAGCAAATTGTTTGGAAAAGATTTATCCTAAATGAATATCCAATTGTAAAACGGTTATGTACGCCACAAGAATAAAAATAAAAGAGACGACATACAGAAATAATATTATTATATACCTTTGTCTGTACATAGTGTTTATTCGCTTTGTTTTTTTATTCCCCTGTTTTTTATACTGTTACAGACTATATGTCAGCCTTTTGAATACATCACTTCATTGCCTTGGTACTGATGCTTGGATTTAATATCAGTTTAAATGACTCTGTCGATTTCCATAAATGTTATTGTCCAATGATGCTACACATTTCATCACCATGTCGCTAGTTAACAAAAAGATACCGTCTCCATTGTCAACATAGTCCAATTTAACATTTGAGTCTGATATGTAATGTATATGTTTTCGTCCATGTCGTACCATTGCTTGCATATGCTTAATAGCTTCATTACCTTCATAGCATTGACATATACTGTTGCAAAACAATGTGCAATTAATGTTCTGGTTTGATGCATCAAAGATGCAGATTATATATACCCAATGTTTGTATTGAACCATAAAATATATTTGTTTGTTAAATCACTGACGTTTTGAATAACGATATATGTTAAACATGTTGGCACTTCATTGAATACTATAACATTTATCACATCGGGTGACAATGTTCCCTAGTAATCAACAGTACTAGCTCCATGATTATATTTACAATTGAGCGAAGATAGCAAGGCAGCACGTGTAGACTCCTTTAATATGGATGCATAGTGCTGTATTTCTTTGGTGCGTTGGTTCTCTTCAGTTATATCCAGTTTTGATGTTGTGAAATAATTCTAGCGCTGCTACTGATCCAATTAAATTGCTTCACATCAATGATACTATCTGAACTGAACGCATCGCCATCACTTAAAGGTAGTTTTGTACTCAGACATCAGTCGCATCTGGAAATAAACAAGATATTTGCATACTGACTTTAGTAACTCTGGTATAGTTTTGTCCCGTAAGAAGTCCCATTTCCCGAAGCTGCCTTCCACGCTGCCAGGTTTAGTAGATTCTTCTAGAACCACGTGTCACTCTGTGACCTTTATCTTTTCACAGTCATGACTCTCAGAGTTTAAAGTGTAGGTATCAAAATAGTTTAATATTAAAAAGTTATTTTCAACATAGTAAATGTTATCCCCTTCAGTTCATTTGATATGGTAGATAGTTAAAGTGAGTATGAAAAAACATTGAGTTGCAGGACAACGGTAATTTTGTTAATTAGTTTAATTTATTTATTTAATTTTTATTGGTTTGTTTGTTTCATTTTTGGAAAACTGGAATTCATTTACCAATGATAGTTTTGCCTTTACCTTTGCTTACAATTAGCTGAATAATGTTCACCTATAGTTCGTTTATGGAATTGGTCTATTATGTGTGGATACATTGTGCATATTTAGTGTTTATCACATTCAAGTGTAATCATCTTTTCATTGATATATCTAATCAGTTAATTTCCTTTATTGTGACACCAGATTCATCAAGGTTTTACGCACTCTGTACATTTCTGGGATTTTGTATTTCAGAGAGGGTCTTGGGGGAGTTGTTTTGTTTTTGATTTTGATATGTGGGTTTTATTCTGTTTGGTTGTATGTTTGAGAGTGCTTTGTTTTCTTTCTTTTTTTGTTTTGTTTGTTTGTTGTTGTTTTTTGTTTGTTTATTTTTTATTTATTTTTTTTGCTTTTCTTTCCTTCACTTTTTTCTATTACAGTTGTTATAGTTTTTTCTTCCAAAGGTAAAACATGAAATATCATTTCCTCTGAATATGATTGTACTATGCGTTTCACTTGTTTAACTACAGTTTCCATCAAATGAATTTTCTCTGAAAATGTAATAATTGAAAGTCTGTATTTATGCAAAGGTGTACTATGAAAGGTGTACTGTGCTTTTGCTTCATGCAGATGGTGTAAATAAAATTTCCTTGCAAAATGAGTTGCTTACTATTTGTGGTGATTTTTTGAGATTGAATACGAGTTGTTAAAATTATTCATGGTAAATATTCTGTCCACGAATGCATGACTGATAAAATCTTTGTGCGATTGTTGCTATACGTTCTGTGAATTAAATATGAAACACGTAACAATCCACGTTTTCATCAATATCTGTGTGACTTCCATTACCATTTATGTCATTCAAACAGCTTGCATTTGTTTACACCGTATTAGCTTTATTACCGTATCTGAGATTTAGGTGACGTGCAAGTTTTAACTCGTTCATTTTTTTAATGCGCAGATTGATCACAACAGTTACATTTTCTGGAAAATCATTATCTTAAAAAGTTTTCACGATCCTTAAAAATGCTCTACGTATTGTGCTTCGTCAATTCATTACTCTGATTTGGCACACTTATCTTAGCCTATTCGTCATCTTCTATAAATTTAAACAATTGCATACCTCTTGCCTTTAATTTTCGTGGTCTTTACAAAATTATGGATGTCAACTTGTTTGTCTTATTAAAATAATTTTGTTCATAAAACATACCCTATGTCGTTTCTCCTTTCAAGTCTTTTAGTTCGTGAATAACCGAATTCACTAATATTACTCGCCTGATTTTGAAAATTTCCTCGGCAAAGTTAGAATGGTGTCATACTACCAGTCATATTTAATGTTTTAAAATGTTGCTTGTTTCACCAATTTTCCATTTTTGTTTTCCAAATTATCAGTTATTAAATAATCGAATAAGCTGCTCCATACCTTTAATCTGCTTTCTTTCTTGCACGATTCAAGCTAAGTTTGTCTAGTGATATTTAGTGGATGTTATTTTATCCATTATTTTTGTTACGAACGTTCAACCCGGTTTCAGTTTAAGCTGGATTTTTCCACATTATAGTCTTTAGTATTCTGTTAAACCTCTCCAGTACATGTTCTTTTTGAATGATTAAGGTGAAATATACTCAACGTTACCCTTTCATAATAAAATCCTTAACTTTTGCTGCGAAACGTTCACTGATCAAACTATAAACTTGCAGACCTTTTCTCCTTGAAGATTTCGTTGAAAGCATCTCTGAAGTCACATGCGTTTCTTTTCTTTATTTTTATTCTCTCAGCTTTATCGTATTTCGAGATGTCGTTTATCACTGTCAAATCGATATGTATTTGTATATAGCATTGTATTATTCGTATGCTTGCATATCAACAATGTCTGACACTCATGGGTCATCAACGTAACTTGCATAAATTTGCCTGTATGAAAATATTTTAATTGTAATGTTATCCCAATGGATTGATATTTGTGTAGAAACTGTACTGTCAGATTCGTAATAAACAAACCGTACATTTCGCTCTATTTCAGACATTTATGATGGAATAAAAGAATCCAGTGAGGAAGCTACACTTGAGAAATTGTTTTACAACAATCAAACAGGACATCCATCGACAAATAGAACTTTTTTTTCAGCAATTTGCAACGTTTCCTCTAGACTTTCAAAATAAGGAATGATTTCACATTTGTTACATTCTGACATTTTTGGTTGATTCAAAAACAGATACTTCATATTCTTTTTAATCTTTGTCTATTGACTTCATACAGTTTACAAACGTTTGCCATGATACAAATTTGTACATTTACTCATGTCAATTATGTAATTTAATCCTTTTTCTTACGGTATTGTTTCATCAATCGTGATAATTCGTATTTCTATGTTCTCAACATTCACTTTTTCTAGAACATTGCATGCTATCTTTCTTTATGTTTAAAATCGAGAAATCAACATTTTGATTTTTATTTTCTCGTTTACAAGTAGCTTTAATTACACTGTTATTCCATCCAAACTAATTGACAAATATCCCTTATTTCTTGAAACTAAGATTGTTATTTTTATGATAATCTAATGAAATATTTGTATCTCTTCTTTGAAAACAGTCCAGTCTATGACAATATAGCGTTATACCATTATTACGTTCATATAATTAGTTCACTCGATTTTCGCTCTCTATGTTAAATCAAAGTATTGGAGTGTATGTTATTTTGTTTCAAACCAAATAATAACTATTGCTATGGAGCACCCTCTTTGCGTTTTCGAAATTTATAAGTATTATATGTTATTGTTGTCTCATGGAAACAATATTTGTTCCGCTGGAACATCTTCGCACAATGGTGCGAGGTTGTTTAAAACATTTTGAAACGGATTGTTTCGGGATTCTCACATTTATACTTCTGCACGTCTCAATGCTTCTAAACGTATTCATATTGATTAGCACTCGATTGAAAAAAGGCGCGATCAAGAGCATTTTTGGCTGATATTTTCATAGCATTTTCCCCTCACCTTCAAGTGACAGGTGCAATTATTGACAAAACTTAGATAGAGGAAGCTGTTGTCGGCGGCAAAGATGGAAAGCCACTAAAAAACCGGTAGGGCGCCACTAAAGAACGATGCCCGGATTCCCTCGAATTCTGTCGCAGCGTCAGAAAGTATGATCAATGTATTTAGGTGTGGGAAGCTGTTGATGGCTGCAAAGAAGGAAAGCCACTAAAAAACCGGTAGGGGCGCCACTAAAGAACAATGCCCCGAGTGCCTTGAACTCGGTCGGAGCGACAGAAAGTATGTTCAATGTATCTTACGGCAAGAGTAGAAAGAATGATTCATATGTAATCGAATACTTTTTTTACCCAGGTAATTACTGAATGCTTGCTTAAATGTATTTGCTAACCAACACCGATTAATTTAGCGCGAATATTTTCACCAGGGGCCCTTACATCAGATTATGTGTCTTACATTGAAACGCTATTAGATGCACTCAGTTTAATACCTAATACACGATGTTTTCACAAATAAGCCTCAAGATGTTTCATTATTGTTTTTTACGACACAAATTATTACAAAGACAAGGTGATTTTATTGGTATGATGTTGAATACATCTCCAAGCTGCAATGGACAAAACTTTTGTCATGAAAACCAAAATGTCGTTCATTAAATATTTGTCTTTCATATTAATTGAGGTAAACTGAAATAGTGCTAATACCCTTCAGCAGTAATTAATGCATAGAATTTGGGATGATTCATAACAATTAAGGAAAACACTATTATACCAGATTAAAACCAGTTTTCAACAAAGCAAGCGGCTGCACAACAAAAGCTGCAATGAGACCATATCTGCTGCTCTGTCCTTGTATTGTTGCAGTCAATTTAGGAGTAATTTGAAGACACGAATTTGAAACAGCTGATTACCGATATTTTTATTGCTCTTGTTGCTGATATTACTCCTGTTGTTTTTGTTTAACAGAATAAGACAAGAGGAGAGAGAGAGAGAGAGTTGATATTTCTAAAATCTTGAAGCTAATATAGTGCCTCACAGCTATTGAGCAATTATCCTGACCCCATTTCGATTGGTTTCTCTAAATATTTTTTTTATATTTTAAAAAATGTGCATTATGAAAACAAATTTATGTGAAAGACAACGATACACTGAAGTACACTTTAAAAGAAGCTAGAAAGCATGTATATGTGGTATTCATTTTCTACCGTGCTGGGAAGGGGGTGGGGTCCTGTTAGCATTATCTTAATGAAGCATTACATCAAGCTGCTCAAAGAAAACTTAATTGCTTCAGATTTGTAACGATAATTAAACAAGACAAACCTCTGAAGCAAATGTAATTTTTTAAAAATCCAAATTTATCGCCTGACTTTTGGCGCATGACAAGCGCATAAATCTCTACTGACCAAACGAAGAGAAACATAGCTTTTTTTTTCTAATTATGAAACATGTGTGTACCAAAACTGAAATTTTCAAATGCATTTACGTTGTATCAATATGTTGAACATGCTGAATTTATTGGTAGCAAAATGCGGACCTATCCACTTTTAAAACTCTTTTCATCTTCCATTTACCTTTGAGCTTGTTACATACCAATCTTTTTCATCCATTTGCAAAGATCACACCTACACATGATAAGCCACGTATAACTAGTATGGCGACTGCATATTTCCATTAAAGTCTTGATAGTTTTTACAGTTCCAGCGATAAATATTTCTCAGTAAAAGAAAACGCGATTCTATGCTCAATGTTTTGAAAAAAATATTAATCAAAAGAATGGTGATTGTTCTTTGGCGACATCAGCTAATTTAATTTAAGAAACAATCACGCATGCAAAAGATTAACCTGAGGTCTTCTATTAGACAAAATCGTATTTTAAATAATTCATGAAAATCAACTAAGATAATAAAAAGCAGCTAAATAATAATAAATAATATCTCTGTTTTAAAGCACACCAGCGTTCCGAGTAGTTTAATTCGGGTGAATATAGATGATCATTGTTCACACCTAAAGTGAGTCAGTTTCAACTAAGAATTCCAGTTATAGGATATTCATGTGAAAAGATCATTACTTGATGCAGAAATTCCAGATTTACTGTAATGCATTTGTGACCGGATACTTTCATTATTTGATTTGGAACAGTAGACTACAGAAGACAAAGACAAAAAAAAATTATTTAGAGTCGGGATTACATCACATATAATAAACCTTAGCGAATTTTAGCCATTTTAGCGGGCAGAAATGATATAGCTAGATAATTTTCTGTCGGTTGGGAGACCGGTTTATGTCCACATTCTTCTGTGAACAGAGATGTGTTTATTTACTCCTCTAACTTAACATTTAAATCGCGCTTGTATATAGAGTGGATTCCATGTTACAGGTGTACCGCCCACCTCTCTCCTATGCCCGCTATCATTTGACCAATACCATTAATCGGATTATATTCTACACATGGCGTAACGATCACCTGTGTGGTAAATTGGTCATATTAAGACAGATGTCAACATTTTACTTCCCAGTTCCCGTTTGCAATCGATTTGAAAAATAGCCGCCAAAATTGTTGATTGTGACATTAAAAACAAAACGTTCCGGAAGGTGGAGTAAGGAACATTTCACATCATCGCAGCTAATCAGTAAAGAGAATTTCATGGACATATTTGGACAAATCACACAAGGTGATATGTTAACATGGCATATAACAAAACTGTACACACTATATGTAAAGTGTACAGACTATGTGACATAAAATATATACAAGTCTTACATTTGGCACAAAATCGAAGTAAAGTTCTTTATAAATCATGTTTATGCAAATAAAAGTTATCATCACCAAAAAAAACCTCAATCAAAACAAGTAAAAGGTATTATCCAAAGGCATGCAAACGTAAACTTGATTTAATTCGACAAAAGAAAATGAATTATGAAATTTTTCTATTTCTATTGGTAAAATGGAATTATGCAAGTCGTGCACTGACATAAGTTTAAAACGGTCTTAAAGAATTGGATTTCCTCCACATCGTGTAGAGTAATATCTACACGATCTATAAAGCTAACAATAAAATATTTTCAATTAACGAAAAAGCACAATTTAGCAGAAAAAAGATAAATAAATAAATAGATAATAATAATAATAATAATAATGAGGACTTTGTATAGCGCATAATCTTAAGAAGCTCTAAGCGCTTTACAACATTAGATAACACCTATAAGATTAAAAAAAACATATATAATGATATGATTACAAAAACAAACGACATGAAATTAAAAAACAAAAACACGCTCAAAAATATTTAAGGTAGGAAACATTATTAGGCTTTAAGTTTGTTCTTGCAGTCGAAATAAGTGAGTTTTGAGAGCACTCTTGAATGGGATCACTGTGTCTTTGTGTCTAAGTTCAGTGGGCAATTCATTCCACGTTGCTGGTCCCTGGTGGGCAAAGGAACGTTGTCCATATGATTTTGTTTTCATAGTGGGAATAATGAGTATACGATTGTCAGAAGAGGAGCGTAAGTATCTTGCTGGTGTGTACACATGGGTGAGGTCGGATAGGTATGTTGGACTGGAGTCCATCAGTGAAACGTAGCACAGAGAACAAATGTTGTGTTTGATTCTGGATTGAATGGATAGTCAGTGTAGGGTACAGAGCAGCGTGTAGGTGTGCTCTGATCGTGGTACTCTAAGGATGATCCGAGCAGCTGTGTTTGAACCTTTTGAAGTTTCTGGAGTAGATATTGAGATGAACAAGATATAATTGAGTTACAATAATCCAGTCTTTAAAGTACTAATGAACACACAAGTGTTTTAGTGGCATCAACTGAAAGATATTTGCGAATGGAGCTGATGCGTCTCAGCTCAAAATACGCAACCTTGTATATGTTCATGACATGTTGGTGCAATGTGAGAGTACTGTCCAGAGTAACACGTAGGTTTTGTACTGATTGTGTGAATTTAATGTTGGTGTAGCTGATATTTATTGTTTGAGGTAAAGGATGTGAATGAGAAAGTCTTTGTGTTTTGATCAGAATGGCTTCAGTTTTATCATCATTCGTTTGCAGCTTGTTACATGTCATCCATGATTTCACATCAGAAATGCACCTCTCTACACCTTGGATGGTAGCATCAACTTCAGTTTGGTGGCTAGATTTGTATATTTGGGTGTAATCAACGTACAATTGGTGAGACACTGGATGATGATCTATGACACTTGAGAGCGGCTGAGTGTATAGAATGAAGAGAACAGGTCCAAGAACAGACCCCTGTGGTACCAAGTAGGACTTGAACCACAGTAAGGCTGTATCATGAATGCCAAATACATGCTGGAGACGGTGAAGTAATATAGAATGGTCTATTGTGTCAAATGTTGCAAACAAATCAAGGAGGGTGAGGACTGTAATCTTTCCGCTATCCAATGCAGAGAGAATGTCATTAACTACTTTTAGAAGAGTAGTTTCAGTACTGTGGCAAGGGCGATATGTAGATTGTACATTGCTAAAAAGGCTGTTTGAATTCAGATGAGATACAAGCTGGGAGAGTACAATCTTTTCTAAGAGTTTTTATATGAATTGGAGATTCGAAACTGAGCGTTTGTTCTTTAAATGGTTATGGTCTAGTGTTGGTTTCTTCAGCAGAGGCTTTACAATGGCAGTTTTGAAAAATAATGGGAATTCCCCTGATGTGAGAGAGGTATTAATAACATCAGATAGTGAAGGCAATACTGAATCTAAGCACTCAAGCAGCAGTGACGGTGGAATTGGATCAAGTTCACATGACTTTGGTGCACTCTTTATCAGGATTGTACGTACGAAATCCATAGAGACGGGTTCAAATGCTGCTAATGGCTGCCACTCAAATTCTGTATCACAACTGTATGGTGACGACGAGTCAATTGAAATTGTGGTGTCAAGTTTTTCTCTAATGCTTTGTACTTTGTCAGGAAAGAAATTTGCAAACATGTCCTAAAGGTCGACTGGAGAGAAGGTAGTTGGAAGTGGTGTAGATTTGTTCCTTGACATTAGCTTGTTAGTAATCTCGAAGAGCTCTTTGCAGCTGAAACTTTCCATGATCTTAGTAGTATAGTGGGCTGCTTTCGTTGCATGGACTATATTTGTGACATTCTTCTTAGCGGCTTCATAGATTTGCTTATGAATAGTGAGTCTGGTGGAATGCCAAAGTCGTTCAGCTTTACGGCGGTCTCTTTTAACAGTGCGAAGCTGGTCCCTAACACTGCTATACCATGGAGAACACTTTTGAATTGATACTCTGCACTTGGTAGCTGGGACATGTTTGTCGAGCAATGAACGCAGGCAGTTATCTAGTTGTTCTGCTGTACGAGGTAAGCAAGTTGTTAGGTTTGCTTGGATGTCATGTATTAGTTTGGTTCTATTTATCATACGGATGTTTCTCTTAGTAGCAGATAAAGGTGGAGGGTTAGGGACTGATACGTCAAGATGGCATATAATGCATAGGTGATCTGATGCAAGTTCAAGGGATACTAGGGAGGACCGTAGAATGTTATGATCAGGTCTATGAAGAATCCAGTCTAAAATGTGACCATATTTATGGGTGGGTTGGTTAACTGACTCGTTGAGGTTGAAAACATTAATCGAATCTAGGAGTTTTGATGTGTTTGGGTTTTCGGGACAGTCAAAGTGAAAGTTGAAATCTCCAAGAATAATCAGGTTGCCGCCTATCGAATTTCCATACTCCAGGAGATTCGGAAACTGCTCCAAAAAGAGAGATTCAGTCAGCTTGTTTTTTCTACTAGGAGGAGGGTGGTATAGGCAGAAAAAATGGATTGACCTTTGCTCCAATGTGAGTGTGGTTTGGACTAGTTCAAACGATATGTGGTCGAAATTGAAAGTTGTGGTGTGGTTAAGACGTTTGATCATGTAATTCTTTGTGATGACAGCAATTCCTCCTCCGCGAGAGTTACAGGGGAACGACTTGATGGAGTAAGCAGTGGGTGTTAGATCCGCGCACTTGGGCTCATCGCCTGATGGTTTTAGCCGTGTTTCTATCCGGGAAAAAACGTCGATATTCTATTCGTTGATAAAATTAACTATTTCTGTGCGCTTTTCCGGTGGTCCTACTGACTGGGCATTGAATAATGCAATACGCAGAGGTATATCTTGGACAGTTGACACAAAGGTTTACGAATTGATAGGGATTTGAATTAGGTTATCTAAATTAACGGTCGAATTTTTAAATTGTTGAGCCGGAAAGGGCATAAGGGAGGTAACTAGAATTCTTCTTCCTGTTCTACGCCGGCAATTTTGAAACAACGTTTCTTTTTTCGCTTCTGTTTACATTTAGGTAATGATGACTGTAGTCCCAGTTCGTTTAGTCTAGAGCACAATGTAGTGTGGAGAACCAAGGAGTGGTCATTTAAAGCAATTAATGAGGGTCCATCATAGCATAAACGGGTTGACTGGCGTGTATCACGTGATGGCGGTTTGTTCAATAACAAATGAAGTTGTAGTGGAGCAAGACAGCTGAGAAAAAGTCTAATTGTTCTCGTTTCCAAAATAAGGAGATGAAGAAACAGATACGAACTGAACAGCCAATACATAATGAACACAATAACGTAAACGAAGACAGGCAACAAGCACAAATATCATGAAAACGGCAACAACAAAAAAAGGAACAGCTGCTTCAAGCCTATTAAGCAATAGCGGCCATCTTGTGTAGCAGGCTTTGTTTACAAACATTCGATCTTGTTTTAAAAAAGTCTTTATAATAAACTGAAGCATTTCTATCCAAAAAGAACATGGACAAATTCAACAGAATGTATTTCTTTCCCTCTTTTTTATTTTTGTTTTGTTAATTGCTAAAATCATGTAAAATATTTTAGCGACATCCCGATATACCAAATCTTGAAATTAAAAAAATAGATTATTATATATTTGAAACAGCATATTCACAAAATAAGAGTTGTGCAGCGTTATGACCTTTGATCTTGAATATGTTCTCATGGAAAGAAGATCACTGAACTCGTCGCAGATAATGTCAAGATATAACTGAATGCTAAGTTTTGTTTAAATTGTTGTATTGTTAAGCCATATGGTTAAAAAAAAAATCGAGATAAAACCAGTGTACCTGCACTCGTTCAATTTTTTTTTTCAAAATACGTGCACAAACCTGGTTTGTTAAAAATCCATTTTTTGTTTGTGTTAATATGTTCACATGTCGATACTTATAAAAACCTGGAGCCCTGGGTGGCCGACTGGTCTAAAGAGCTCGTCGTTACCGATCACTGCCATTAACACCCGATTCCGCATGGGTTAGCATATTGGACTCGGTTAATGTGGGTATTTGAGAAAGTTGCAGTAGCTTAAAAATGTTAAGATGGCCGTTGTGGCAGCTATTGTGATGGTAAGATAGAATCAATGTTCAGTTGAGACCATTTCCTTGTCAGAAGGCGCATCAGACATGTATATCATCGTAACTACGCTATTTTCATTTACAACCAACTGTACATAGTAAAAAAAGTGCTTTATTTTTTAAATCCAACGTTAATACAATCATCCTTTCAGACGAAGTAGCGATAACAAAATTTTCAAGTTCTATTTCCCCACATTATTGGAATTTCGGGGGGGGGGGTGCAGTTTCGTTAAGAACCAATTAGACCACAGGATGAGACAGAATACCAAACGTCGTGACTTTCCTCTTAGGAGACATGATTAGTATCGTTACTAACTATTGCTAACGGTTAACGTACAACAGACTGCCAATGGACGATGTGCCGGTAGTATTATTTCTTTATTTAACGTGTGCAGTGCATGCCCAACCATTTAACAGCACCATCATCAGCAAGGTGCAGAGCCTGCAGTCCACCAGGGAACTTTGTCAGTTGGCAGCTGTTCACAATGTGCGACATGGTATGCAGAACTCCACAGCTACATGAAGAGTCAATGGCCTGGAGTCTCGGATATGCATTCTGAAGCGCCTGTCGCGAAGAAATAGTTCGATAGTTTCAACTATCCAACGAGGCAATACTCTGGAAATTTTTAACAGCAGCCCTGCATGCGTGTCATATGCCGCTGTTAGATCAAGGAAAACGACTACAATTTTAAGGTTTCTTTGAAAACCATTTTCAACAAACGTAGTCAGGGCAAGAACTTGATCGCAAGTGCTGCAACCAGGCCTGAAGCCTGTCTGCTCAACAGTTATGATGTTCTTCAATTCCAGACCTATTCTTTGGAGAATCAGGCGTTCCAGTACCAGAAAACAGACTGAAAGCAAGGAGATTGGCTCACCGCAATATGGTGATCTTTGCCTGGCTTTAGGATTGATATAATCTTTGCCTGGCGTCACAAAGTTGGCATGCACGTTTCCCTAACAACCCGGGTGTATAAAGAAACCAGCCATACCTTTGTCTTCGGGCCAAGATACTTCAGAAACTTTGCCTGATTTGACGTTACAGAGCACCTTTTCAAATTCTGCTGATGTATATGCCCCTGGAGTATTTTGATCTAGTTCATCAGACTTCTAATGGCAGTATTTTCGCCACTTATCTCGTTCTTGACCCCAGTAGTAATAACACAATATACAAACTTCAAACATCATTCGGTTTTCTTTTCAGAAATGTTCGGTATCGGTTTTAAAACAGTATAATATTAGGGTATATTAGAATCCCTATGGCGGAAAATAGCTCCATTCACTAATAAATTGACATTTAATTTATTCTAAAATGAGGAAACAGTTCATCGGTCACAACTTAGAAACTTTTATTAAAATAAACATAATAAACTATAAGTAAGTTTATGCCGGACAAGTAACCTTTAAAACAGACACAAACGTCCTACGGGTCTTTTCCAAAGTTGTGGTCACACATCATGCTAACTTCAATTCACATTTTCTATTAACTATAGAAAACAACGAGTGAAATTAAATAAATGTCAAAATAGTGAATATTCAAGTACAAAATACAATTACTATAGCATATAATGAATAAAAAAAAATAACAAACACTGCCAATTAAATATATAAGATAAGTCGAATTTTCTCACGCAACGCGTGATAAAGTGACTATACATTAATTGAAGCAAGCTGTGACAAATTAGGAACAAATATTGATATCCTAACTGATCGATTACATTTTGATCGCATGTTGTGTACCTATCCGTAATTAGACGACTTTTGAGGCTCTTGACCTAGCCTCGGGCAGCTTTTGTTAGCTTGCCGACTCTAAAGATTATTTTGATGGATGACGTCAAAGTTATGGTGAGTAAGACATTAATTTTTAATAATATAATTAGTGGGGGGGGGGGGGGTTTGACAGGATGTTTGTAAGTAAAAGGCACTCGTAATTAACGATTAACCACCAGGATTGCATTCAAAGCGTGGTCGATTACGCTAAAATAAAACACCCACAAACGGTGTTTATGATCTTTTTATTAATACGAATAAATAATATTATAACAGAGGTTAGAGATTTTTACGGAGATTCGAACCCGGGAAAGCCGGTAAAAGGTACCAATTGCTTTGCCAGCAAGCACCAACCCCTATAGGTATGACTACATTATTTATTCGTATTTATACAGAATCTATTAATGTTAACATGCATTCTACTGTAGAATTAGGATAGCATTTTCAGATCGGTTTGATGTCTTTCATATATTCCTAATAACTTGATTGGTGCCTAAGGAATCTGGAATGATTGTGTACATAGATAAGAATCAATAACTAGACCAACATGAGGGTGAGTCTGCTGCGCTCTATTACATATACCGCCGACTCTTTCATATCAATTTTGGTGGGGTGCCCATGATCGAGATGGTATAGGGGTTGGTGCTTACAGGCTTACACGATTAGTGCCGATTCTCCCTAGAGTGCGAATTAAAAATTCTGTAACCTGTATGATAATATTATTTATTTGTATCGTTTATTTTTGCATACGGTTTTACTTTTTAATTTCTTTCTTTCTTGTTTTGCCTCTCAGATTTAATGACTTTTTCAAACTGATAGAATTTCAAGGACTCGCGGCACTAGCTATATTAAACAATATATATATAGGTCTGGAACGCCATGATTGGTTGATAATGAATATAAAATTTTAGCGTTAAAAAGAATCCTTTCAGAGCTTATCCTATTTTATTTGAGATCAATAGAGACAATGTTTTAGTAATGGAATATAAATCCTTTGACAAACATGACTTTTGGAAAGTGCATTACTAATGTTTGCACCCGATTCTTTAATTGCGGAATTTAAAACACATTTTAAACACATATAATAAAAAAAAAGAAAAATGATGTGGGATATGTGTCTTTCACAAAACAGAGGCATGATGAAAGAATGAGTTTATGCTAAAAAATATAGGATTGATCATGAGCATTCAGAACTTTATAATTATTGAATTTTTTTATAACATGTTGATTCCATAGATTCACTATGAGAGCTGAATTCGTTAGCTTATTTCCAGCAGGAGGAATTTTGATTTGAGAACTGAATACCTTCTCAAAATCAATTTTTCGCAAAGCGGAACTGTTGCAATTGTGACCAGTTTGAATAGATGAATCCAGTGTGTGTGTGTGTGTGTGTGTGTGTGTGTGTTCTTCAAATCTGTCCACGTATCAGATTTTTGGCAAGGCCTAATCGACAAGGTGCCAGTTATTTTTGTATCACCGCTTTCTGGGTTAGCGACAGACTTTCCACTTCCTTGCAGCTGATTTTTTCGGCTCGATGACTTTCTTAATAGATCAGTTAGCTATTGTTACAACATGTATCACTGCTGTTGGGCTTTAAATACTTCCTTCATGGCTGATCGATGAATCAGTTTGCTATACCCTCAAGGAAACTATTCAACCCGAACATCTCAATCACGAACGTATTTGTATTCAAGCAAAATGCTCCATACGTAATGGAATGACTGAGATAATAGACAGAAAAAATGTGATTTGATCAATCCTAATTTTTGTTTTAAAATTAAAAATTGCACATTGGGCACAACAATAGCAGTAACCACGCGTAATTTGCGCACTCTCTCCACCCCCTTTGGGTTCCAAAATTTGCCTGTCTCTTGATCATGGTAACATTATATAACTGTCGCTTGACAGATTCCCCAATGATCGACCCTTATTGGGGAGTCTCTGTTGGGGGATCTGTACTCACATCGAGCGAGATATCCTTCATTTAATTTAATATCAAGCTATTCGACGACCGCGCTTCCCTCGCGTTGAGAAGGAGATGCTTGCTATTATGGGCTGGCAACTTCCCAACGCTGGGATGTACACAAGAGTCCAACACCGGAGACGATTTCTTTCACCAAAGTGTCAGATATCGGTGGTGCCATGAGTGGAAGCGGGCGAGATCCTTATCCAATACTCCTATCTTATGTAGGCTGGTGACTTACCTACATGGAGAAATGCCATAAACCCCTCCTGGAAACGGAGGTGATTCTCCAGAGATGAAGAGGAATAAGTTTGACGCTCCTTCCTGGCCCCATAGGCCCAGCGACTTCTGCCAAATTTGAGGGTGTTGAGTAAATCGCTAACGATGCGGTACTTTTTGTTTTGTCTCTAAATTTAGCTGGTTTCAGGTTTAGTAAATGGAGGCTTAATACGACAGAGTCGGACAACAAAACCTACTTAGCATGCACAGCGTATGTTTTTAATGCTGCCGCATTTTTGTTGTTTGTGGCCTGGTCTGGAATGGGATTTGACATAGGTAAAGGACTGACTTAGACTAAAGACAACAGAACAAAACATTTTTTGATCAACTCTCAACAAAATGAGACATAAAATAAAACGTGGACTGGGGAGAAAATATAACACAAAAAGGATACGATCGTTGAAATGCCAAATGATGATTTAATGATGTGTTGAGCACCAAAGAGACACACGTAGAAAGATAGAGTTTATATAGAAAATGGATATTTCTTTTATTGGAAATAGACTTGGATACCCGACTGGGATCATTTTGCTTTTGTTTTTATTTTAAACCATCAATTACTAATTGGAACAGGACGTAATATTCTTGAACTGGGAATTAGCGCCAGGAAAAGATATATCAAAGCAATAATAGCAGATAATATATTTCGAAAAATATTATCAAAATCGATACAATTATATCGCGAACATAACGATTCTTATTTATGTGTTATCGAAATATATTAAGAATTAAAACGTTTTTTAAAAATGTATCTACTATATAATATTCTAAATATGAATCGTGTAAGGAATTACATAATAATAATAAGTAATGAAAAAACTTGAACGAAAGGTGTCCCCAATATATTTCTTGAGCCTACTGACTCCAGCCTACACCAGAATACAGACTTAAATGTTGCCAAGTGATGGTGTGTGACATTATATTACAAATATACTGCGATTTATGTAAAGCGTTACAGACAACTAAGTGAATTTTTAAAGAATTTAAAACTAAAACAAAAAATCGAACCAAAATGTATCACCATCGGTTATCCATCTAGGAATTTCTTGCAGTGGCGAGGTGAACTTTTCTTTAAGGAAGGGGCATTTGTTGTAACAATGGTCATTTATTTTATAATAAATGGACGATATCAATTATGAAATTTTAATCGTTATGGAAGCAGAAACATGCATAAGCTCAATCACAACTTTATTAAGATATAATAAAAAGAATAAGTAGAACAGATTTAAAGGGTTTTATTGATTTGGCGAGAGGCAGAGGGGAATATTTTTTTTAAAGGTGTGGGGTGGGCGGTTAGCAGAGGCTGGGAAATATTGGATCATTGATTGTTGTAGTTCTTTACCACATGGCTTCATTAAGGGATTGGAGTAGTAATGACAGAAGGGGAGTATGTGATGGCATTATATTCCAAAACATAACGTGAATCAGGTAAGGGAGCTACAAGTGCTGGAAACAACTTCACTCGTAAGGTGTCCCAACTATATACTTCTCAACCTCTTGACCGTACCTGTAGAAAGAATTTTGGGATATCAACGGGGAACACACACACACACACAGACACAGATATATATATATATATATATATATATATATATATATATATATATATATATATATATATATATATATATATATATATATATATATATATATATTCACACACACCAAAATAAAATTCATGTAATATTTGACCATGATCCAACCCAAGACAAGAAAGGTACTGAGAGAAGGGAATGTAGTGTTATATTAGATTCCAAATATGAAGAATAGTGTATGAGATTTCAGAGCTGCATGTGCTGTTCAAAGACTCTCCGGCGGAAATGGGCAACCCGAACACTATATGCCTCAATGTTGGAAACATATTTAAAGGTAAGTCTAATTGGGGGCCCTGAGAGACCAAGTGGTCAAAACCGCTCCCAATCGCTGCCATCTCACCTGTCCTCGTGTTTTCGAATCTCAAATTCGGCTAATGTATGCTAATGTAGGTATGTGAGACACCTTTTCAGTAGCTTCCCGGAGCCGGTAGTTCTTTCAGGGGTTTTCCCGGCTTTAGCTCCGCTAGTGTACTATCAATTGCCGATAAATGACGTTAAGCCCAAAATTAAGAACAACAAGTCAATGTAAAAAGAAAATAAAGATTAATGCATACAAAGTATTTATTTTCAAAACAATACTGTTTTTGGTTGACTTGTCCCTAGTACCATTCTTCAAACTGGGTACATGTTTTATGTGCGTTGTTCGTTAGAGAGTTTTCAACAGCAGTTTCTGGCTATATCATACTGAAGTAATGTGAGTCAAGTACATGACTGGGGTTCGTCTGAGTTGGTACAGAACCAGCGATGCTTTTAATACGACTATCAACAGAGCTGCTGCAGTTGCCTTGGAGAAAGAGAATAACAAAAGTTTAATGACTTTTTTCTTCTTCATAATCAAATACTTTTAATGCAGTAAATCACTGAAACACAATATTTATTATTTCTATTCAACAAAAACATTCCCATAAGAATATAATTTGTTCTGGTACAAGCCGCGTCTGCATCATTATCACAAAATACACTTACTTAAAGTGCAAAATATTATTGGAACATCAACTGCCCATGAATTTGAGCTCTTGAAGACCACACCTATACCCAATGAAGCTGCTAGTACACTTCATATATCTGCAAGAATGGCACACAGTGAAAAAATCAAGATTTTCAACCTGACCGCACTTAAAGAAGGCTGATGTACAATCACCACATGTGTGAACATAAGCACTGTAAGAACAGTTCAAAGTCTGGCTAATAAATGATGGCAAGGTGAAAGGAAACGCAGAAAATTATATGTTGTACATCCATATGTCCATATCATTAGTCTCTAAACTATCAGTACAAAAACACGCGTACGTGTTCAGTTTAGTAAAGCTTATGCCAACCTATATCCACTTCATAAATTCCTGACTGCCCTTTTACTTCACAGTTGTTACATGATCAGATGGTAAGCGTTTATATATGATTAGAGAACGAGTAGCAGAGTAAGGTTTTGACCAAAACAATTATTAAAACAAGTGTACAGATGTCATATAGTAATTATCAAACTGCTAAACGCTTGATCGAAAATACCATCACATACAGCGTGTGTATCAGTGGCTGCACGACGTATAATGGCTGGAGCTCGACGAAATGAAAAATACATGTAGAATGCTTTAGGTACATAGGCAAAATTAGATATCTTCCAGAATAGTGTATTATTTGTGAACAACAATATATACATGTTCATATGTGATGATTCTGTAGTTTGAACACGAATCATCTACATGCGTCATATCCTATCGGTGCCCAACTTATGTAATGACTTAAAATACCCTATTTTATTACACTTTATAAAATGTTGTCGGGCATTTCTGCGCACCTAAGGTTTTCATTTCCAATTTTGGAGCAAAACTCATACCGAATTCGACCGATTGTCGAAAATAAAATACAGCCCCGCTTACCATTTGAAAAGATGCAATTGTCACCAGAATATTCTGTTCAAAATAAAATTAATTTTGGACACAAGGGATACCACCCCCGTGTTTTCCTGATTCGTTATATGAAATGAATTACTTTGGACTGTTTCTGTCAGAAGTTCAGTTGAGTAATTAGGTCAGGTTTATAGCTAGTTTTACAAAAATCGACTTAAAAATGCCAATAAATGGCAAGAGATATTAAGCAAACTAAACCGATCTTGTAAAAAAGTTACTAAATTTCAACATTTCATGAAAAATAAGCAACAATTAATAGGATGTTATGTGTTTACAACGTCTTGCTGATGGGGAAAAATTACTACAGAATTTAGAAATAGACTACACCCGGGAATTTCTTGAGAATTTATGTTCTAGCGGCAAGTAGACACGTTGGGTAGCAGACGATTTTATACGTGTGGGACAACTTCTTGCAAAATTGGAAACTTGGATTAAAATGCAGTACTGTTTTAAGGTACACATTTCCATCTGTTATATAATGTATTTATTTATATGATTCTAAAATATGCGTAGTAAATCGGATTTCAAGAACGTCATGGAGTGGGTCTACTTGTTGCCATTTAGAAATCACATTTTCATGTGGATTTTGAGTCTAAATGTGGTATATTGTTGCACCCTTTATGAATATCACTTTTCTTAATAAAAGTACGATCGTTCTATCTTGACACAAAATGTATTTTTGATCCAAAATAACACGTGATCCAATTTTTACAGAAATGACGTATCATTGCGCAGAATTACCCAACGCGCAGAATTGGCCGACATGGTGGTATAAAACTTATGCAACACTTTCTTGCCAAGACAATATACAAAAATTTTGAATGTGGAAAACTCGTGTATCAAAAGGTATCTCTACGCAATTTATTTGACATGTCTACCAAGTCTGATTTCATTATCTTGAATAAAATATGGATCATGATTTTGATAGAAAGTGTTAAGCAACAGGCAAACTGAACATAACACTAGATATATCCTTTCTCATACCATGACCAGTCAGTAACACATCAAAACAGACTGAGGCTCTATTTTCTCAAAGACATTTTCTATAAATCCAAGGTAAAACTGTTTCTACTTTCCTTTTATTCATTTTAATTGCGTAGTACTGAAAACATCCGCTATTCCCGAAAAACTCCAATACATCAACTTTAGTAAAAATGCTGACCCTGAATCTAATATAGATCGAAAAGCATCCATATTGTTTCCTGCAATGCCAATATATACCACGTGTACTCAGTTTGGTGAAATCAATCATTAAAATACTTACGTTTGAAGAAGAAAAATAGTTATTTAAGTGGCATCATCCAAGGTATTCATCAGATATATAAACAGAGCGGAATGATGAAAAAATCCATACACACTTGTTTCTGTTATCATGCTCACTAGTCTGTAAAACTAAACACCCAATAGAAGACCTTTGACCTTAAAATCAATGTCAGTCAGCTTGTTCTTTGCCATTGTCTTCGTAAGCTGAATGAAATAAACACACACACACACACACACACACACACACACATAACAAACGCAAGCAATAACCTTAGGCTTTATTCCAAGATAAGTGCGGTTGTCAAAACTCCTGCACAAAGGTGTGGATATGTTGGTCGTCAGATCTGCACCATTTTGAATGTTGCAAGAAGTGTTTAAATGAAAACCACGTGTATATGCAATTATTCATACAAAGGATAGGGATAACGATTTTCTAGATTGCCACTAGTGTGCCATGCTGAAATTCTGATAAACATCATTTTCATCCAGAACCATCCGACAATGCCATCCATTAATGTGAAGCAGCTATAAAGATTATTTTGACTAGCCATCAAGGCTGCCATTTTGAATTTTGATCATGCATTTTTTAAATATAGGAAAATCTTTTTAAAATATTGAAACTTAAAAACTGCATTTAGCAAAAGACACTGCTATATAAATAGTCTAGTATATGTAGGACATTTCACAAATATATCTTAAAAAGTTATCTTTTAGTTTTGGCCCAGAAAAAAAGTGGGAGCAACCGATACACGAATGGATAATATGACATTTGAAACAAATTAAACAGAAGAACTCTGAACATCAAAAGACACATCTGGGCCATTGTCTAATATGTGTACTAAGATTCACAGAACAGTTTTGAAGTTATAGAAATGAAAGTGAAAATAACTGGATGAAAAAAGCCACATGGATGGATATGTTAAAGATATTGAAACCAACAAATTGTGAACATCAAAGGGCATATCAACACCACTAGTCCAATAAGAGCACCAAATTGTATACATATATCTATATAATTTGAATATTGCTCTGGAAACTGTAGAGCGGATAATGGATAAGCATATGCATACAATCATTCAAATAGCACACACACACACACACACACACACACACACACACACACATCTGGATCACAAGTCCAATATGTGTACCAAGTTTCATAGAAATGCCTTGAATGGTTTGAGACTTTTGCTCTGGAAATGGAAATGTTTATGGCAAGCGGGTTGCAGTTTAAAACAAATCAAAAAAATGTTCGCGCAATATAACATTAGCTTATCAAGAGGATGTGTAACGGAGGAAACCTGTTGCATATTCATAACCATAATGTTTAAATATTTCAGATCCACACACACAAAAAAATAAGATTAAAAAGACCTTGGCAAGAAAGGTTGTCCCAATCATGAGGAACATCAAAGAATACGTATAAAAGAACGTTCTTTACTATGATGTTAAAGTCGATGTACTAAAATAAGTTGATTTAAAAAACGGAGGTTAATTTTCTTTTTCTTACTTTTACATATCACTGTTCCTGAAATCTGTTTCAGAATCCACTATCACTGTCTACCCCCAGAAGCCAAACTGTACTAGCTGGAAGTCACATATATATGGGTACAATTACAGGTTTGATAATGGTGTAGTAATTATCAAGATCCCCTCAAAACGTTTCATGATTTCAGGTATAATAGTATGTGTCGTGCTCAGATGCCAACGCCAAACAATGTCAGCTTAAAACAAAAGGCCCAGTTATGCTGATATAACTCATCTGCCTTAAAACACTATCAGTCAACCAAATCACTTACCAAGTTATATAATATTGTAAGAACATGGTAGGTAAGTTATCTCCCAGTCTTTATATCCTATTAAAATAACCTATTTTACTCTACCTGATAAAAATGCGCTCTATGTTAATAACGTAATTAATATGTGATCTAAAGATATGGCATAGATAATAAGCACAGTCTCTTGCTCATAATCAAAGTCCAAGATCATGATAATAAAAAATTACTTTCAGAGTCATATAAATTGAATGCGAAATATAGTCTCTACATCTAGACATATATACTGTATAGTGTACATGTAGAAATTGTTCTTAATCAGACTCTTTTATTAACATTTTGGTAGTACAAGACTACTTAACGAGTTTGATCAAAATTTGATCAGAAATATAGTTGCAATAATGTTGACAACTTAAGTCATTCAGATGCAAAATCAAATAAATAATATGCATGAATTATACTAAATCATACTGAACCATGACCTTAACAATACAGGTTATTTTACCATGCTTGATAGGGGCCCCGAGTGGCCGAGTGGTCTAAAGCGCTCTTGTTAGTAATCACTGCCATCTCACTTTTGTCTGCGTGGGTTCAAGTCTCGGATTCGGCCAATGTGGGTATGTGAGAGAGCTTGCCAGTAGCTTCTCGTGGGTCGGTGGTTCTTTCCGGGGTATTCCTGGGTTCTTCGTCCACCATTAAAACTGGCCGATATGTATAGCCTATCGTGTGCTGAAAAATGGCGTTAAACCCCACAACAACAACAAAAACAACAACAACCATGCTTGATCAAAATCCTATTAAAAGTTGTCTTTAGGGTAAGGCTGTCGTGTTTTTAAAAAATGGTAAACATTGAAATGCAAAAGATTCATTTGCATGACAGAACTGGCAACCGGCAACAAATATGAGATATTTGCATTAAGATTATTGACAGGAAAAATCAGGTCTTCTTAATAAATTCTACAAAACGTATTTTCCATGATAATTCAGATTACTTGATGGGATTACTGACTTGTTTACTTAAGCTTCTACTCAAATTTTCTCTGAAAAATGACCACTCTACATATCTAAACACCTCTACATATCTAAACACCTATGGAATACAGACTGCCAAGTCATTGCTCTTTAGCTCTAAAGATTCCATAAATGACGTTCAAGTATCATAGTGGGACGATATACGGACAATGGGAACTAGCATTACAAGACCCCTTGAGAAGATATACGGACAAGATTTATACGGACAAAGGGAATTAGCATTACAAGACACCCTGGGACGATACACGGACAAGGAATATGTTGACAAAAAGATGGGGCTGTATACGGACAAGGGAAAGTGGGGTTGTTGTATAGTGACAATAGGAATGGAACAGGTGAGGTGACGTCACGGTACTAGAGATTGGTAACAATGTAGCAAGGGGCTGACCTCAATCGGACCAAACAGCGGAAAAAGTACCTAGAACGCTTGGTGGGAACGGGACTGGCAGGACATAGACATATATAACACATACCACATACAGACATAGATGGATGAACAACAATATATCACACAAACAACTAACTATACATCCTACTAAAAAAAATCTTTAAGGACAGAAAGCAAATCTTTTCGAGGATATGAGTGGACCTGAAAATGGCCTTTGTGTTGTTTTTGTGACTTTTTGGTTGTTCTTAACACCATTTTGTTAACATAAAGGGCATCGCATAGGTCTTCTTCTCTTCATCAAACTTCTTATGACTTCTGGGCCATAGAGGAGAACTCTCTTCAGACAGCCTTGTCTCTCCACATAGATTCGTCTTTTTCAAACGCTCGTATCGGTGATCAAAATGATTGTCCATGATGATTTCACATACATGGGTAAGTCCGTGCGGAACAGCATCGACGACAAGGGGCTAGATGATTCTTCGTTTGTCCACATCTTGTAATGAGAACAGGTGAAGGGAATGAAGTGAACGGGAATAATTATAGTGGAAGAACCGATCGAAACTGATTTAGTGTTTTCACCAATCCTAACACGCGTTACAAAATTCAGTCACAGTACGGAGTCTGTCTTCCGACCCGAAGAGAGCTACATGTGACGTCACATTCCCTATATAGGTGCGCTAGCGTCTGTGCGCAGTGAATCAATGCGACAGAGTTTTCAAACATGACAGAAACTAAGAAGACACAGAACTGGGGTGCACAGGCCGTGGAGACTAGAAGCGATGGTATAGCAGCAGCTAGCAAAGTCAACACAGTCCTACTTCCAGAAGAGGTCGATTTTAATTGTCATTTAGTCGATTTTCTTTCTTCTTTGTAAGACTTTCTTCCGGTACCAGTACCTTCGCCACCTTCTCCTTCATTACCACACGTTGAGGATTTTAAACAGAGACAGAAAGAAGAATTGGAGAAATTTGTACAACAGCAGAAAGAAGCAGAACAAGCTTTCCTCCTTCAACAGCAACAGCGAGAAGAAGAGACGCGAGAAGAAAACGACTGGAAGAAGCAGCAGAGAAGAAACAAGGTCTAAGAGAGAAGGAGGACGGTGAAAGTCACACAGTGACGGTACTCTGATATGTTGGAAGTGTTAAGGAGTCTGAAACAAAAGTATCAGACTTATTTATTACGACCCAAGACAAAAAGACCTTCTCGAGCTACACTGAGATACCACCCCTAGCTATTTCTACCAAATCATTAACAGGAGTAAGTCCAGAAGTAGTCCTTAGCCGTGGCAAATGCTCCAGGCAGTTAAAGCGGATTACATCCCGTTCCTGAGTTGTTGTTTTTTTATAATTAAAAATAACAAAAAACTCAACAACCATTTTCAGGGTCAACCACTTCTCTCGAAAAGAGATACCATTCATTTTGCCAAAATCAATTAAAATTCAAAATCCCTTTTTTGCCCCATGATGTATGTGTGTGAATGCGTGAGTGTAGGTCCGTATTATAAACAACCAAAACCAAGAGACACTTACTTTTTCTATCTGGTCTATTCAAATACAAATTTTACAATCCAGTTCACCACACAACACTTTAAAAAGTTCATAGACTTCTTCTGTCTTTTCTCTCTCTCTCTCTCTCTCTCTCTCTGTTTTATTAATTTCTTCATTTTCACAGGTTTTCCTCCTTTTCTTCCTCACTTTCTCCTCTTCTTCTTTTCTTCACTTTCTGGAAGTGTCTGGGTTCTTCCTTTGGGGAGGATACCTATTCTTTCTGTTCGGAACTCCTCTGTTCTTGCTCCTGTTCTTTTTTAGGGCCTTATGAAGAGCAATGTGCGTTCTCTTTACAATGATAACAGGTATCTTAACTTTTGTCTCTTGTAATGCCTGTCTTGCTTTTTTTGACTATCTGGACATTATGTAGCCCGACGCCCGTTCTTCTTACAGATATAGCAAGTATCTTGATTTTTATCTCAAAAAGAAGGGGAGTAGTCCATCGGCTTGTCGAAAGAAAACTTTCGTATGACACCTCGCAAAGCTCTGATCAGACGTTCGATCTGTGTTGGCTCTTCCATCGTTCTGGTCGTTTTGAGAGTGGAATGAATATTGGAAGGGAAAACACTGGCCCTTTATATATACACTTGTCTGACATGGAAAAAGGGACCCATGACATTTAAAATGTAGGCATTTGATTTTTTGCAGTCAAGATGAAACGATCGCAACATATCGTGAAGAATGAAGAAGAATGTAAGAGGCAGAAGCGTGATTTATCTCCTCGCACAGTGTCTGAAGTCTTGGCTCAAATTCATGCCAGTGATTTTGAAGATGACATGAGTGAGCCAGAATCCAAGCCCAGAGATTATACACCCAATCAAAGTCCACCACCACCAGCAAACCTTGAAAAGTAATATCACATTCGAGAGACGGAAAAGCGTTCCTTTGGAAAATTTAGAACTACGGCTTACACGTGCACGGTGAAGTTTAAAGATTTCAAGTCCGACGTACCGTTGGAGAAAGCAGAGGGGTTCATCACCGAGATGTGAAATTCTTTGTTAACCACTGTCACGGAATGGTGGAAAGGTTGTTAATTAAATACATGTACTCGGGTTTCGTTTCTTTTTCTCTGTACAACGATACCCGAGGGTGATTATAATATGGTCTATGTATTTCGAAATCGTGAGTACGATTCGTCCTGTGCCACACGTGCAAGGTGCCTTTGATAAAGAATAACGAAAATTCTAAAGGTATAAATACGTTACTACATGTAAAGGACCTTTACAATACTAATGGTTTTGTCAGCAAGCGGCCTGCTAAAAGGATTCGCACAACTCCAGCTGTAGGGGTAGGTAATGTTTTGGGTTTTAAGTGATAACTAGTGTATTACCATATTTGCCTTTGCATGTTTGTTATAGTTTTCTTTACATACCATAATGCGTGCATTTTTTATTCTTGTTGCGACGTAGTGCAGGACTTATATTGGTAATGTAAAGCTACATTTTTTAAAAGAATTGTTTACTATTGTCTTATCAAGCAGGGTTAGGTTTACTATTGAACCTCTGTTTTGTAATTGCCATTATAATATAATCTTTTTAACTTACCATGTATAACGTCCTTACGTTATGTCTGTATCAAGTGTAGTACACTGTATCGGGTATATTTTCAGCTGAGTGAGTGTTTTGATGGTAGGAATATCCGGGGTGTCCGGTGTTGTCAGAGGGTAGAAACGTCCGTGTGTCCGGAGCGTTTAAGGTGCCGGAGCGTCTAATGTCTAGCGTCCGGAGTGTCCAGAGGGACTAAGGTGACCCAGCTGTAGAGCCGTCAAAGGACCAGGGGGTCCGGAGGGTCTAATATTTCAAGTATCCGGAGGGTCTAATATTTCAAGTGATCATAGTATTCCGAGGGTCCGGAGTCTATATTGGTTGTGAAATTGATTCGGAGGAGCTGTGGAGCGGATATGGTGCACGGGTGACGGAGTGCATCTCCACACATGTATTTTTAGCTGTATGCTAATTTTGGGTTAGTAAGACCCAGTGTATTATTCAGGACTGGAAGGATATATTGTATATCCGTTCTTGTTTAGTGACATAATTTCGCTACCTGAGCGAATACATTTTTTTTACTATGTGTAAACACTTACATTGTTTACTATTTGAGTGAACTATATTCATCTTTCCATTATTGAATCATTTGTGAAATCATTTATCCTGTATTTTAGGGTTACTGAACTAAATTTATTTGTATTTTTTTTGTTCCATCTTTGAAACTGTGCGTTTTTTATGTTAAATAGATCCAATATTTGGATTATAAATACGCACACATCTTCAGAATCCACTATTCATATAAATCGCCACATTAAACCATATATCTGTGTCGTCAAAACGTGTTCTGTTGTTAATCCGAAATATCCCACCCGGTTATCTTGTTACAACCACAACGAAACTACAATGTCAAGCCAAAGAAGACGGTCGCTTCAGACTTTCCATTCATCACGAAAGTTTGAAGTCCTCCGTTTGGATCGGGTTTAGCAGCCCAGTAGACTGACACCTTCCAAAGTCATCGAAAAGATTCTACACACACACGTGCAACAATTCAACAAGTTTCACATCACCGATGGAAAAGCGAAACTGTTCATGACCCACGTGTCTCTTCCCAAAGGGAAAGGAAAACGCAGAAAAGTGTTGTTGGTGGACGACCTTCGTAGCATCAAGCGTAGCCTCGTTCAAATTAAGAACCCTCAAGACCAGATGTGTTTAGCCCGGGCCATTATGGTGAGACGAACGTATGCCGACAAGAATGATACGGTAGAATGAAAAAGAGCTTCGCAAAATATTCGAAATTCATACAGAGCCAAGCAACGTAGAGAAGCAGAACTCCTGTTACAGCAAGCGGGGCTATAGACCTTATTCCGTTACTATTTTTAGCTTGCCAAGCCTATCCCATAACCACGTCCGGTACATTCATGCGCATTTGACGTAGGGCAACTCCAGTGACCTACACATCTTTTATGAATTGAGAATTTGTCATAATAGATCGCCGCAGGTAGTATTAAACAGTAACAAATGAAAAAATATTGAACTTATTATATTAAAGGATGCTGATGGAAAATATGCCATTTTAATGGAATCGCTGAAGCAAAAGTCTATAGAATTAAATATATGCAGTATAACGACAAGAAAATAAAATTATATACAGGTCTTCCAAACTGTGACACCTTTCTGTGTTTATTTGAAGAAACGTGCACTCATGCCAAGAGACAAAAAACAATATTAATGACCCACTTTTGTAAATAGCTTGTCTCCTGAGCCACACACCAATATTTTTATTAAGCTTTTTAATTACAATGTTGTCTTTTATATCTCTGGTTTGATGGTATTCATTGCATTTTCCATGGTAATGAAATATTTATGTTACGAAAACTTTTTTTGGTATACATTTAACCTGGAAAGAATGTTTTTGCTATGAATTGTGTTGTGGATGCCTAAGAAGTTACAAACTCTAAACATTATTCTCAAAGAAAACTAACACAGTTTTGTATGTATTTTGTTATTGATCATGCATTTCTGTGATTTTTATAAGACCGTGTATGTTGAAACTAGTCATGTGCAGCTATTTTACACCTCCATTGGACGATAGTGTAATTGATTATATTTGTTTATGCTCGCATGTGTGTAAATAGTAACTATTGTCTTCAAAATTTCAGCAATGGATCATCCAACTTTGTAAGTCCTATCTGATGCAGTTTTTGCTCGTTTCTACTTTTTTCTGTATTAGGAAGGTTACTGAAATATTCACTCATGACTGGCGAACAGACTATTTCTGTAAATGGTGTACAGATGTCAAACTTTACGTCTTTGTAAGAAACTTCCTACACGAACATACACACTGTCAATGACGACCGCTTAAAAGTTGCCCTACGTTGATTGCGCATGGGTTAAATATTGGAGTAGAAAAACCCAGATTTCGACTTCCGGAAAAAGGTCTATACAAAGACACACGCTGTGGCATTCCCAAAATGCAAAAAATTGGAAGACGTCTTGGTACAACCCTACACCTTTAATGTGCACCCTCAAGAAGTACGCGGACCTTTGTTGTTTCGAGAAAAATATTTCACAGACGGAAAATACATTCACGTCTATCATCACAATGAACATTTCGATGTTATTACCAGTATCTCTGCATTCCAGGGATACAGTTATTACTGTAAGAAATGTTACTCTGGCTATAACAATCGAGAGCAACAAAAGCATTGTGGATCGAAATGCTCAGTATGTTTGGTCTTGGCATTATTGGTACGTTGAGAACCCTCTCTGGACGAAGGGCAGCCACGAGTACATTGCCCGGCTTGTCAGCGCATTTTTGTCAGCCTTGCCTATTACAAACAGCATATGAAGGCGCAAAGTTCACAGCAGAAAAGTGCTTGTCAACTGCTGAGATTGTGTCCTACTTGTAGACAAGGCATACGTACCAATAATGCCAAGGCTCATGTATGTTCAGGAAAGAAACAATGTCACACTTGTCACCAAATCGTGGACTTTGAACACCAATGCTACATTCAAAAATACCATTCCAGACAAGAGGAGAACGATCACCACAAGAAGAAAGGCAATTTCATCTTTTTCGATTTTGAATTCATGCAAGAGATTTGCATTCACATTTCTAATTTCAGCGTGGCTCACCAAGCGTGCGAGAAGTGCTTCCAAGAACCTATCTTTAGTCATTGCCCTCACTGCAGCAAAGATTCCTGGAGGACGTGAAAAAATCTTTCGGAGACCAAACACGCCAGCCGATTTCTCGCAATGGATCTTAGACCCCATCGACGACTCGTGGAGGCAAGAGGACATCGAACGTTACGGAGATTGTCATCGCTATGCCAGGGTAATGGCTCACAAATTATTTGGATACGATGGATAGTTTATTTTGAGATACTATACGGAACAAAGTACCGAACATCTTAAAATGACTTTGAACGGAGCCAAAATCATTTCAATGCAAGTTGGACAAGTACAGTTTAAAGATTTGTTGAGTTACTTGGCCATGCTTTTGAGAAGAATGCCTAAAATGTTTGGAATGAGAGAAATGACCAAAGGCTACCTTCCGTACTTCTTCAATACCGAAACCAAGCAACATGTCGTTCTACCCCATTTGCATGAGGATCACGACGACCATCCCGACAACATGCGTACCGAACAAAGAGAAGCTTTCTACGATTGGTACCAGACTCACGCATCAGACCCCTTCGACTGTCAGGAAGAAATTCTAAAGTAATGTCGTTCCGATGTGGACATTTTACGGCGTTGCTGTGGAAAAATTCTTGAACTGTTCATGGAATACTGAGGGATCGATCCTTTGAAAGAAGCCTGCACCATTACCAAAGCGTGTTCTTTAGTGTACCGCCAACGAGTCGTGCCCAAAAACACCCTGCCTGTCATCATCGCTCAAACAACGAATTTTGTTAAACGTCAATGCTCGGTCAAAGCCCTACGCTGGATACAATACTTGTGCGACATGGATGACAGACGGATTCAACATGCCCGCAACGGAGGAGTCAAAGAGACTATCAGAAGGTATTCGTTGGACGGTTGGGACTTTAAAAACCCCAAGATCGTGTACGAATTTAACGGATGCTTATTTCACAGATGTTCCCTGTTACCCTCAACGTGACACTAAAAATCAGGTTTTACAACAAACGTATAAGAAGGCTTATACCTGGCCACTTGTCAGCGGTGCTTGAAATTAGAACAGCAAGGATACCAAGTGGTGAAAATGTGGGAACACGAATACGATCACCGTTTGAAAACCGATCCCGATGAAAGTTACAAGCTGGTGAAAAAGTGAAGCCGCGGAACAGTTTGTACGGAAGACGGACAAATGCCACATGTTTGCTGTACCAAGCGGAAAAAGGAGAAGAAATCAAATACTTTGACGTGTGTTCGCTGAATCTTTACGCGTGCAAATATTGTCACTTTTCTGCAGGGCATCCGCAATTGATGACGGAACAAATCGACCTCGACAACATTCGACAATATGACGGATTGATCAAGTACAAAGTCTTGCCTCCCACGGACTTGTACCATCCCGTTTTACCTTACCATTGCAAAGGAAAACTAATGTTTCCCTTGTGCCGTACTTGTGCCGAAACTTACAATCAAGATCAACCTTGTCAGTACACCCAGGAAGAACTCGCCTTGACAGGAACGTGGGTAAGAGTAGACTTGTTTAAAGCTCTGGACCTGGGATTCCAATTGTTAGAAGTGTACGAAATTTATCACTTTCTCAAGACACAAAAATACCAAAAAGGCGACGAGATTCAGAAAGGCATTATCGCAGACTATGTGGATGCCTTTTTAAAACTGAAACAAGAAGCCAGTGACTATCCTTCATGAAGCCACACTCCCGAAGACCAAATGACATTCAAAGAAAAATACTGGAAGCAGGAAGGCATAACTTTAGACCAGATCGAGAAAGACGAAGGGATGCGATCGTTTGCCATACGATAAAACTGGGATAAAACTGCACAAGGACCGTGTTAACCAAAGACAGAATTTTGACAGAACCTTCCCGCTACTTCCAGATGATTCATGACAAAACCACATACACGAAACACGTGGACGTCGTTTGTGAGGACTTGATCATAGTCAATTATGAAGAAGAACTGGACTTTGTAGAAGCCACGAATTCGGCTTACGTGACAGTCCAAGTTCGCTTAAAATTGTACGAAACCTTACGACTGTTAGGAGATCGCGTTCTGTACTTTGACACGCACAGTTGCATCTACATCGATCGCCTGGGTCAACGTCACCCTGACATCAAAGGAGACCATTTAAGATAACACATCGAGGACAAGATTCTAAGTTTTTCTAGTGGTGGTCCCAACAAGTACGGTTACGAATACCGTGAACCACAAGGAGAAGTGCTCACCGAGTGTAAAGTGAAAGGATTCACTCTCAATTATCGCACCAGTCGAGTGGTGAACTATGGGATATTGAAAGAAACCTTGCAGTCTGGATAAAATGTAAAATTTAAAGTGACCACCTAAGAACCTCACAAGATTGTACGTTTACCCACACACCAAATCGCCAGTCGACCATTGGAAAAAGTGTATCAAATCGTGTACTAGAAGCTAGTGTGACTTTCCAATCACTTCACTTTGCAGTACGGACACGTCGATATTGGTCAGCATATAAAAAGGGGCAACGTCCAAGACCGATAGTTCATTGTAACTACCAAGACCAAGCGAGAAAGATGAATACATTTAAACAGACATCATTCGAGTTCGGTGATTCTCAAATGTAGTGCGATGATGTGCCTTGTGATGAGAGCGATGCCGTACGCTGTGACCTCAGCGATGCAGTACCACATCATGGAAACTTTGCTATGACTACTATTACCACTACACCTGCCATGAAAAGTGATGATGAAGTGTCTAACCTTACGGATGAGAAAATGATACCACTCGTTACAGAACACCATATCACTTTACTGGTTTTCATTAATGTCATCCTCCACATGAAACTCTGCAGTTACCACCCGACGGATGTCATCCAAAACTGAGCCAACTCCTGCGCATTTCACCGTACCCTCATCGAAATGAACCTGTGAAAGACGAATATTCGTTCCCTGTGCGTTTGCCTGAATACTGCGTATTTGAAAGTCGATTTCAAACGTTCCAAGGAAAATGGCCTAAATATCTGGGAGGACCTACCCACGAAGTATTAGCCAGAGTTGGATTTATCTACTTGGGTACAGGGGATAAACTCAAGCGCTTTAGTTGCGGTTTGTCACTTTACCAGTGGGAGCAGAAAGATTTGGCTAACCTGGAACACGCTTGATGTGACCCTTGTCATTGAAGTGGCATACCATGTCGTTTAAGATACCAAGAAACGTTGGACAACACCGATACAAGTATTTTAACCCCATTTGAAAAGTAATATTGAAGGATTACCAAACGAACTGCCAGAGAAGATATACAAGGATGTTTAGCAAGAACTTGCCAGAGCAAAATCTCAATTGGTGACTTTAGAACGTTTTTGTCGAGAAATTCACAAGAGGAAAGTGAAAAGTCAACAAACTCCTAGATTTCTCTGGATTAAGTGTGCGTTCATCCTGTTATTCCACTTTAGACCGTTTACATTAGAAGATTTTATTGACATTCTTGATCGTTACCAGGAATGGCAGTGGTCGAAAATTACTCACTATGTCCATTACTTTTGCTATAGGTGAAGACTGTAAATAAAATAATACTGACTGACATGATCATAGATACTTTACAAGAGAACATTCGTGGTTTGCCTGTGGAGTTGAGAGAACGCATTTACCGAGAGCTGGTCAAAATACAAGTGAAACGCAAAGAACAATTGCATCAGTCACTTCACCGACTTTGTAACCACTGGTACCTGAATGCTATAAGAGGACTGATTCAGATGAAAGTGTTCCAGTGGTCAGACATTATTAAACTGGACGTGGGCGAGAAGAATTGGTTTGTTGTGACTCATTCTTTTTATTACAAGGTAGACATACTGCAAATAATTCCAGAGGAAGAGTTAGAGGGTTACCAAAATCTTTTATACAACGTAAACTTTTACACAACGTAACTGCAAGTTAATGACTAAACCATTTAGATTCGCCACTGGAGTACGATCATCTCTGCGCAGAAAGTACACGTATCGACTCTGACAAAAAGAGGTATTACAACGACCTACCATATCACGACCTTTATCAGTGGTGTTACAACAGATTACGTGGAAGGAAATCAATGAGAGTATTCAAACAGTGGAGGATTACCAACACTTTTTACGAGAACTGTGTCCCATAAATTGGGGTCGACGTGTGGTGCATGTCTTAGTGACTTGCTTTCTGTGATTTCGTTTACCAGTCGAGTCCTTATTGACTCTTTACGAACAGTACTTGCCAACAAATAACATATGAAAGCGGTACCTTTAAATGAGCACGAGAGACTCATATTGCTAAAAGTCTTTCTTTTTCGTCTGGATACTTCGCGACCACTACGGGAAAAAAATATTCGTCAACTTTTAGGTACTGAAGATGTGTACGACGATGTGTGTGTAGCTTGTGATTAGACCCTCACTGAACAGATGTACGTGACTGGAAAAATTGGGGTTTCGAGGTTGGACCAAAGAAGTGGTCAAGTGCCCCCGAGTTGTAAACCTAAGATCAAACGTCCAGTGAAAAAAGTAACTTTTAAACCCGTGTTAGAAGAAACAAAACCAGACACCGAGGACAACCACCCCCTTGAGGACAGGATTGTCATGAACATTCGCAAAAGACCATTTCGGGAGGACTCCAGTGGGAATATACCCAATGTAAGAACATTATACACTGTCCCTAAGACACCTTGGTTATCAAAAACATGTTGTACAGAGACTTGTTTATATTCCACTTTGATCGTTCTGATGTATATGTTATCGCCCTACTTAATCCTTTGGCTTCTATGTATTTTTCTCTTTCCTATTGTTCCATTTTTTAAAAATCAATGCACGTGTCCTGAAAATGTATAAAAACTCTTGACTTGTCTGTCTTCGTGTTAAAAGTGACATTCCCTGCACTATGGCTACCTCTGCTGTCTCTGCTCCCTCTTCCTCCACTGTCAAAGTCATCGACGAACACTTAGATCGTGCCAGTTGAGAGGCCTTGTATCTTCGCCATCCCTTTAACATGTTAATTGCCGGACCTAGCGGTTCAGACAAAACCAAATTTGTCAAACATAAACATCATTTGATCGATCGTAACCTTCAACGAATCTTGTGGTGTTACAACGAGGGGCTATCGATGTACAGTCTCTTGCTAGAAAGTCGAGACGATTCCATCATGATTGTGGAAGACATTCCTGGCGAAGACGACGGGATCGTGTCTGACCCCAGTCAAACCCGTCTGGGCATTTTCGACGACATGTTAGGAGAAGACGTAGAAGAAATTAAACTGTGGTTTACAAGCAAAGGGGATCGTCGTTATGCCAATGTAATTTACATCACTCAAAATTTGTTTCAACAATGTGAAGCCCATCGTACCATCAGTCTTAATGCTCATTACGTCGTCATGTTAAAAAGCCGTAAAGATAAATCGAAAGTGCAAGTCATAGCTAAACAGTTAGGAACGCCACGGCTGACTCATGCGAACGACGATGCCACCGCGGATCCAACCGCACACGCCTATTTCCACGTGGATTTAAACACACCAAACCCCCGATTATATGCGATTTCGTACCCATCTGTTTCACCACTAGTGCCAAGATGGAGGGCCATTCACGTACACGTCCCCGTTGTCGACTTAACAACAACAAACTTTATATAAAAAACTTCGGACACTTTGGGTCTGCCTCATACAGCATCAACATGACGTCACTTCAGTCTCATCTTCCCGTCAAATCTGATTCGTGTCTTGTACGGCAACAGTCGCGAAAAAATCCACAAACACGTGCTCGTGTCTTAGAAGCCAAGTCCCAAACAAGTCTTCCTATGGTTTACGGTGACAGCACGTCAATTACTGCAAGGCATAATTCACATTCCTCATCAAACCAAACGCTTTTTTGACAGAAACTGCTGACAAAACCCTTCTAAAAAGTCTCCGTTTACCTCAAGTGCAACGATGGCTATAAGAACAAGCCACGTACACTTTACACAAAACCATTCGACGAAAATTTTACAGAAGTTGCACCCGAGTGGAGAGCATCGATCATCAATGGCAAGCCGATTTAGCTGATGTCCCTCATTTCGCCACCTACCATCGTGGCTACAAATATTTGTTTTGTGTCATCGATGTCTTTTCCAAATTTGCATGGGTCGTGCTATCGACTTCCAAATCGAGCAGTGAATTAGTGTGAGCCTTAGAACTGGTGTTAAAACAAAGTGGTCTTCACCCTCCTCCATGGCAAACCGACTAAGGTACCGAATTTTTTTAACTAAGCTTTCCAAAAAAATTAAAGAAACGAGACATTCATTTTTTCACCACCGAGAATCCCGAAACCAAAGCCAGCATCGTAAAACGTTTTCAACGCGCCTTAAAAGAACGCATGTGGAAATATTTCACGCATCAACAGACTCTCAAGTAAATCGACATCTTACCGCACTTGGTTCAAGCGTACAACCAATCTTACCGTCTGAACATCGGACGTGCCCCCCCCCCCCAAAAAAAAAAAAATGTGACTCCAGACAACAAATTTCTCGTTTACGAGCGCCTGTTTGATACGTCTCGGACGGCGACAGCCCCAAAGAAAGGTGGAGTATTGGCAGCATGAGATTATGTGCGCATTGACCAAACCAAACACACTTTCGACAAAGGTTACTTACGCAAATGGCCACCGAACTATTTCGTGTCACTGGACGAGTGCGTGGTCATCATCCTGCCGTCTATAAATTAGAATACATGAACGAGGAAGTGTTAAAAGGAACGTTTTACTTGCCCGAGTTACAACGCGTAACCAAAAAGTAAGACGAAGTGTACGCCATCGAAAGCATTCTCGAACGAAGACCCGTAAAGTGGGAAAATGCCGTGTCAGAGACGTCAACGTGCGCTGAAAAGGATATCCTCCCAGTTCTGATTCTTGGATCGACGCTTCGCAAGTCATCGACTATAAAAAGAAGTAACCATCATGCCCTTCCACACAACCTCAGCTACCGCTAGCATCGCAGTAACCACTCCTTCCATGCAAAATCTACAAAAACAACCCTTGTGGGTGTGGTGCGGAGAACGTGCCTAAAACGTAAATCGTCTTTATTTCTACCAAATCTTTGTGGTGTATTGTGTCATCGGTGCTGCCGTTGCCAATTCGAGTTTGGAACAAGGAAACAAACAAAAATTGTGGACCATTTTACTGAGCAGTTGCATCGGGTTATCTGCTTCCCAAACCTTCCCTGAAATACTCCTCGAACGGGAACAACGGGAGCCGTATGCCCAACGATAGTCACCACCACAAGAACAACCACAACAGAAATCCTCTTTAAGACACTCCTCTGACTTCGAATGACCCCTCGCACAGCGGCAGAACTCTGGAATTATGAACAACAATAACCAATTTTACTTAACGTTACCCAGTGATAGTTCCATGGAGGTGTTTCCCAACAATACGTTGTGTTGTTATACTGACTAATTACATCAGGCCATACAACTGGATCATAAAGCCGATTGGGCAGTGACTTTGGTGGCAATGATTTACTCTACACAAATCAAAAACATCACTGAAAAGCAAAATACTTTCCAGGTCGAAATCCTGAACGTCCAATTGCAAGAAGAGATGAATAAAATCGATTTTTTAGGTGACACAAAGTTAGCAAGCAATTCATCATTCAGCATCTACAGTTGCAAATTTCTCCAGGCTATTATTTTTGCGGTGAACATTTGGTGGACACAATTGCTGACAGGTTCCAAGTAGCATTTAAGAAAGCCCTGAAGAGAGGCAAATTAGTTTTAAGATTGAGTACCATAAAGTGGCTCGTCGCCTACTGATGAAATTTCAGGATACCGACACGTTGTCCATCAGGTTTAACGGCAGTTTGTTTGAAATTTTGGGTGGACATCCACAGATGGTAGCAAGAATCTGATCCCGAAGATCAAAAGTAATATGGATTTTTGCAGGGATTTCGGATCACCTGTAGAACTGAACGAAGGACTCAATTTGATCTTTGTGTACTCCGATGTGGTGGAATACGTGGTGGGACACACCTCCGTACCGTTACTGCTTGTCATTCCTTTCGAAGTGGATTCTACAACAACCAATGACCAGAAAGGTGGAAATACCTATCACATTCACCGCGAATGTGTACATACTCACTATTTACCCGACAGTAAGTCGTATTTCTATACTGTCAACATTACTATAAAAGGAGATCTGAGACAAAATATTCCACTCTCCAAAGGAAAAGCCACGGTTTGAAATCAAAGGACAACCCGACTATTACATCGATCTGAATAGCAGTTACTTGTACTTGAACACGAAAGTGATCGACACATGGACGGACGGTCCTGATATAAAGGACGAAGATAAAGTAGCCCCCGAGAAAACAATTTCATGCATTCTTTCTTCAATGGAGTGGATTTGTACTTGAATAAGAAACTGGTCAGTAGCAGCATGGACACTTACCCTTACCAAGCGTACCTGAAAAATCTCTTGACGTACGGAAAAGAAGCCAAGAACACCCATCTGGATGCCTGCGTGATATGGAAACCTGACACTGCAGGCAAGTTTGACGATACCGATTTGATTACAGATATATTTTTTTTAAACACATTGTGGAATTCAGCATTCGACGAAACAAAATCAATGGACCCAAAAAAATTTAGAAATGATGGTTCGTTTTCATTCAAACATGTGGTTGCATTAGAAGTATTTGCTGAACGGAGTGGATGTCCGCCTGAGACTGAATTGTAGCAGTGCCGCTTTCCATTTGATAAGTGATGGTGTCTATTACAAAACCGTCATCCATGAAGTCAGACTCTACGTACGACGCGTGGAGTGTTACCTAAAGTGGGAAACGACAACAGTCCCACTTTGAGTAGAATGACCGCCGAGGATACTATACGACTCGTGGAAGTGAAAACTTTCACCATTCCCGCTGGACATCAATCGATGATCGAAGATCATCTGTTCCAAGGACAGTTACCCAAATGTTTACTTGTTGGTATTGTCAAAAATACGGCCTTCTATGGAACCTTCAAGGAAAAGCACTACAATGCGTCCATGATCGAGAACAAGAATTACTTGAGATCGTACTTGTCTTTGTACGAAGCCACGGGACAGTTAGGAACCAACACCAGTCACGGCATTACGTACGAGGATTATGCAGAAGGTTACACTTGTGAGACTTTAATTTCACTCCAGACCGGGGCAGCAACGAGGGACATTTTCACCCTATAAAATCCGACCAGATTCGTGTGGAACTTCAGTTTGCAAAGCCAATACCCGTAAACAACACGCTGGACATCATCCTGTATGCCGAATTTGATAATACGATAGAAATCAACAGTTTGAGAGAAGTCATTCTAGACTATTTTAAGCAATGGAAGCCTGTAATCCCTCTTTGAATGTTAGAGAATATACCGAAATGGAATGGAAGGAAACCGTGGAAACAGAACACAAAAATAAAGACGAAGAGGACATAGTGATCAAGTCCAGATAGCCAGAACAATAACAAAATTTAGTCTCTTGTTCTGCCAAATACATGGCAGGAAAAGTACGGATATGATCAAGAAAAATTGCAATGGATGTCAAGACGATCATCCCAGTCAAATTCAACACGATAAATATCTGAAACTGAGTCAAGAAGAAAAATTTGACGAGTATCTGAACGATGCTTGGAGTCTCATCTAGGAAGAAGCCGTGTTGCATCAGTGATGTAAAGACTTGCGTGATCATTCCTCTCTTCCACTGATTGCTCTAGAGATCCATCACATCGAAGCTCTCTTGGAACAGAGTACGGAGACGAAGCGAAGAAACGGTAACTTGTCTGACATTTGTAAGCAAAACGCCAGGATTTAATTGATGGCTTATCATTGCCCGTGAAGAAAAAAATCAAGAAAAAAAAACAACACAAAACAAAAATGGACATCTGGGAACTTTATTACCTTTTGAACCACAGTTCGTATACTGCTTCTTGGAATCCTGTCGCGTGTGCTAAACATCAACTGCCTCATCGCAAACCTCAAGACCATCAAGAGTATGTCATCAACAAGGATAATAGACATCTACCAGGAACCCACTGGGTAGCCGTCTACTTTCCTAAAGAATATTTTGTGGAATATTTTGAGTATTTTGATTCGTATGGATTGCCACCACTGGAAGATGACATCGACTTTATGAGAAGAAATGTATAGACGACAAGATTCAACAATGTGAAATTACAATGCACAGATTCCAGGGTGTGTGGACAATAGTGTGTGCATTTTCTTCATCGAGGCAGTCTTGGATAGTCTTTATAACATTTAGTGACATAATTTCATCGTCACTCTTCTAGAAACGAAGTAGATCGATGGTTTTGTGACCATTATGGCTACCCTTTGTCTTTAGCTAGGAAACGTAGTGTACATCAATGGTCCAATGACTTCCATCTGTGGAAGTCTAGCTTAACTTCACAACGTTGTCAACGTTGTCAAAAGTAGTCTGTTAAATGAAAAATGTTTGCTTGAAAATAAATGTTTTTTTTTTTTTGTTAACTGTTGGTTGTTAGGTATCTGAATTTAAAAAAATGCGTTTTGAAAAATATGTCTGTCGTTTGTTTCCAATTTTTATCATTATATTTGCTCGTTGAGTTCTCTCTCTCACCATCAAGTCAACTATCATAGCGATTTGACTCTAAACATTGTAGGGATGTTTTCTATCGCGTCCATGCTTGAACCATATAAAGTGGGATAATCTCCAGTGAGACCATCCAATGTTGACTCATCCTTCTACGAAGATGTATTCTAATTTAGCTAAACTAAAAGAAGCCTACACTGCTTTTGCACCGTGTCAGGCAATGATTGATACCTAAAACCTGAAAAGATAGAGAATGTCCGAATGTTGAAAGTGGTCGAAGACCGGATAGGAGAGGTCTTCAGAGAGGAAATCAAGAAAGAGCAAGAGTGGACGGAGAAGTACAGATTTCAGAATCAGAAAGAGCAGAGAGAAACAGCAACAGCAACAACAGAAGGAACCAGACAGAAGATTTGTCAACTGCCGTGTAGACACGAAAAAGTTATCCTTCTCTTTCCGAAGAAGCAGATGGGGACGCAATCTTAGACGATAAAAGATTGTCATAATTCCCGTCCACAAAAAGACAGCCTCTCGTGGGTCGGTGGTTCTTTCCGGGGTTTTCCCGGGTTCTTCCTCCACCATTAATATTGGCCGCCATGTATAGCCTATCGTGTGCTGAAAAATGGCGTTAAACCCCACAACAACAACAACAACAACAAAAAGACAGCCCTTTTCTGGACCAATCAATACTCTAGAAAAGAGATACTAATTCAATTGCCATTTGTATGTTAGTAAGTTAAAAAAAATAGAAACGTATCTTTAAGAACTTTTCTGTTTTATGTCTTAAAAATAGAAGTGTGTCTATAAGGACTTCGTTTCCGTGGCTTGTCAAAATAGTCTTTGTGTTTTTGTTTGCTGTTAGCGTTTGTAGGTAAAAAATGAATGTTTCTTTTAGGTCCGCGAATTCCATGCTTGTTTTGGGCCTTGAAAGTTTCGGTATCAGTGGATATTTTCCTTCACGTCCGTGCTTGAAAAATATAAAGGGAGGGCTCGTCAGTATAGCTCGCATGCCGAGCACCTTTTCCTCCTGAACTAGCTCGGACATCGTACCAGTGACGGAATGTGGGAATATTTCCACCTGTCACAAAACCAGGTGTCCCAATGTAACGTCATCGCTGCCGACCAATCGCATTGGACGTTACATACTGCTTGGGTTGACACCTGGTGCGTTCAATCGCAACTAAATCCAACTGTTAACATTAGTGTGCGTGGGTCCATTCCACCTCATGTAGAAAGCCTTTCATTCAGATTGTTAAGGACTCTAATAGTCCTACAATCTGACGGCTTAAATTAAATAGTGTAAATAGTGTTTTATGAACACATAAAAGCCTGGGGAATGTGGCTCTCTTTCCTTCCCCTAGGAGTAATTAAATAGCACGCTGTGCTTACTAAAACAGTCGTACATGTCCGGAAGAACGAAAACGACTTTAATCCAACTAAATAAGTAAGTAAGAATGGCTACTCATATTTATCATTCATTCAGGACAGAGACGTCGGCCGGGACACATCGGGGCTGGTCTCAAGAGGCAAACATAATAAAGGGTGGAAGCTCACAACAAGAAAAACGTGCTCCCACGTGCTGACAATGACTTACCAGTGATTAAATTAATTGGAGAGAATGGCACCAGCCCTAAATGGACAGATGTGGACTTACTAACCCACTTCAACATAATGAAGCAAAAGAACTTCATTACGAGGCCAGCTATTATTGCCATTTCTATCAGACTGGAACACCACTGGCGAGAAAACTGGTGGGAGCCACACTGAAAATTCAAATGGATGCCAGACCAGGACAGTGGTGAATAGAACCAACTGAACAAAGAAATGGGCCAAAATAGTCAAAAAAGGGTCTGCAAGAACTCCTATGGTCCAGACGGGAAGGCATCACTCTACGGCTAACCGGGATCAAGCCACCGTGGAGACCTTGGAATAGAGATTCTTTTCCCCAGGAGTAATTAAACAGCCTGCTGTGCAGGCTAAAAACAGTGGTACATGCACGGATGTGCGAAAACCACTTAAATCTAAATTAAGTAAGTAAATTCTGGCTACCTGATTCAGCAAGAGGACGTCGACCAGCCATAATGGGGGAGTACTACATCTTAGCATCCGCGTGGCGGCTATGACTATGCCACAAAGATTGGGGGAAATGAGAAACAAGAAACTGATTTGTTTGCCCGGGACGGCTAGGAGTAGTGCAGGACTTGAATGGATAGCTGCTTTTGCTGAACCATTGGTTTTCTAAGGCAAGATTGAGCGGTTATTGCATATCCCTAGCTGGTACTGTGACGAAGTTGCATGACGGGGGCATGGAAAGCATGCTGAAAAAACGGACAAAGGGACTCGCAGAATTGTGGCAGAATAAAGACAGTTGTCCGTCAATACCTACATGACAACGGGTCTCTAATATTCAATAACAGTTGAGTATACTTCTGTTAGTAAAAGGAACCTTACTCTGCAGTATTCAAACAAGAACATACCAGCTGTGAAGTGGCAGCCCGGTCGTTGATGTGGACCCTCATGAGAGGCCTTTCAAGAGTGGGACCAGCGACTAATGTGGGACTGGACGATAGTTTACTGTGAACCAATTGTTGCCTCACTTCTGAAGACCCCGGGCATACTCGATATTGAAAAGGTCGAGCAACCTACCAGAAATGCCTTAGAAAATCACTCAGTTTCCATTTGGCTTGAAACTGTTTTGGATAAAATCTCTATCTTAGAACCTAATTTGATCATTTCGATAACGCCATCAAAATTTCACTACTACTGTATTACTTATGCGTGATTCCAAACTGATTTGTTTATTTTAGTATTACGATGTACACTTTGTACACAAAATTCTAACTTTATGAATCATTTTGATAATTTCAGACTCAGTTTATTGAATTAATTGCACAAGTGGCTTACACATTATTGGTAAAATAAATTTGTCCATTAGAATAACGACAAAATTTAGTTATGTACGGGTTGGTGTTTCATGGGTCTGTGTCGCTTGCGCCTGTTTCCGGGTACCCTTCCTCCCTTGCCTCTACCGGACTACTGTACTATTTCCACCGTCTAAACATGGGTGCCCCGATGTGACGTCATAGTGGCGACCAATCGCTAATGGCATCACATCCTGATTTGGTTGACACCTATGCTCAGTGATGGCAGACTGAAATGCATTATTTAACATGCGTGCGTGTTGGTTTAATTCCCACTCATGGATAGCCCTTCGTTCAGGTCGTTAGGGACTTAGTCCTACGACCTGACGGTCTAATTAAACAGTATTCTATGAACACATAAATGCCTAGGGGATGAGGCACTTATTCCTTCCCCCAGGAGTAATTAAACTGCCTGCCGTACATAAAACCGTCATACATGCCCTACTTGGGCGAAAACGACGTTAATTTAATTAGTCAGTCGGTCATTCTGGCTACCCCAGCGTTAACATAGGAAGATGAATTTCTTCAGCGATTTAAAAGACAGCTGGTACTGGATGGAGTCTATGTGGTGGAAAGGTTTGCAGATGAAAGGAAGTATCTAGGGAGCCTAGACTTTTTGACCAGTCTGAAAGTAGCGAGAGATCTGGTGAAAGGCGTGATAGAGGAAGTGGAGAAATTAAGAGGCTTATTCAACCTATGTTAGAGTTGGAACACTGAAGGAGGCACTTGATGGTGTGATGAAAGTCAGGTATTTTGTTTAGAACATATAGAGAGTCTGACAGAGTGGTCTTTTGTGAAGTGGAGATTAGACCAATTAAAATGAAGAAATGATGAGAGAGGTACCGAAAAAGGAGGTGAAGAAGATAAAAGATAACTGGGCAAAGGAGAGAAAGGACAAATAAAACAGAAAAAAGAGGACTTTGAAAGACTGAATCAAATCTGGATCAAGGTTCAGGAAAAGTTTAGACCCATGGGACATCCTGACTGGATGCCAGAGAAGGAAAAGAAGAAAGGAATAATAGAGGAAGTGAGAAGATGGTGGAAGAAGTGGAGAAAATAGAAGAACCCAAAGGCCCTTACCAGGGCCACTCATATACCTGGAAAAGATTTGCTTTCTTGCCTAAAACAAAATTTGGTCAGTAGGTTATATAGCTGTTTGTGTGACAGATTGATATTCATCCATCTATGTCTGTATGTTGTGTTATACATGTCTATGTCCCGCCAGTCCCGTTCCCACCAAGCGTTCTATGCATTTTTTCCCGCTGTTTGATCCGATTGAGGTCAGCCCCTTGTTACATTGTTACCAATCTCTAGTACCGTGACGTCACCTCACCTGTTCCATTCCTATTGTCACTATACAACCCCATTTTCCCTTGTCCGTATACAGTCCCAACCTTTTGTCAGTATAGTCCTTGTCCATATATCGTCCCAGGGTGTCTTGTAATGCTAGTTCCCATTGTCCGTATAAATCTTGTCCGTATATCGTCCCAGGGGTCTTGTAATGTTAATTCCCACTGTCCGTATATTGTCCCACTATACTACTCTTTAATGAAATCAAGATTAAATCAAGAAACAAACTAACCCTGCCAAATCCAAATTAGCTGAAACTGTCCTGGTCCAAAAATTTCCTTAAAGACCATGTACATGGAGACCAAACGTTAAAAAGGTATATTCCATGACTGTTACAAAAAGTGTCAGCCTACCACAATCTTCCCTCAGAAAAATAATGCAGAAACAAATTGAGTCTAATAGAATTTACACATTACAGGCATTCTTGACTTTCTCTTTACTGGTTCACGAACAGTTCAACTGTATGAATTTCAGTCAATATTAATGACTATGCAAAATAATATGCAGGGTTTGTTTTATTTTCACAAGTCAGTGGTTCTTGCGCCAAGCAGAGGCAGTCAATTATACGCTTCTTTTTGGAAAACAAATCATGCTGGAAAGTAAACTGCATATTCATCGCATAAACAGAAATTAGGTTTTTTAAACCTTTACAGTGCTAAGAAACGATGTCATTTACATGTGCAAATGTGACAGACTTGTTCTAGGTTAGTAAAAGAAAAATGTCAGCATCAGGTTCAAGATCACCTAATAAATATATGCATAGGTATTGATAATAATAAAAATCATCCAACAGCTTCACAATATTATCTCATTTACCAAATTTTATTATCATTATAAATATTTTCTCCCAAGCAGTAAGAAGCTCAGCCAATCAAATGAAAAATCACCTCATTAATACAAGTAGACCTTGCTTGCAATAAAAAAAAAAAAAGGCATAATGACATAAACAAATTCAGCTCAGATCAGAATTATGGTGTCTAAAGTGGTAAGAAGCTCAGCCAATCCAATGCATATCACCTCATTAATATGCTTGGATCTTGCTCATTTGATATTTATGATGTGAGCATATATTCCAAGTTTGGTCAAAATCAGATCACAAATATGGATTCAAGCATGTTAACAAGCTCACCTAATCAGACGCAAGATTATATCATTAATCTGTGACGATCTTGCTCATGATCAACATCATCCAAGATCTTCATGATAAGCCCATATTATAAGTGTTACAAAATAAAATAAAAGACCACCTCATTAATCTGCATGCATCTTACTCATTACTGAACTTATCCGAGACACTGATGATACAAGCATACATTCCAAGTTTGAACAAAACTTTATCAGTCACCAGTGGTAATTAAAAAAAAAGCAGCCAATCAGATACAGGATTCCTTACTAATATGCAGGTTCTTGCTGATTATCAAATACATAATGATCTTGATGATATAAGGCCATATTTCAAGTTTGATCAAACTAGCGTCAGAAATATGGCTTCCACAGTGGTAACAAACTCGACCATCAGATGCAAGAAAACCTAATTAGTGTCCATGGATCTAACACATTAATGACCTCGTTTATGATCCTAATGAAAAGCATATATTCAAATTAGATCAAAATCAAAAAAGAAATTTGGTACCCAGGTGGGTTACAAGCTCAGTTAATCAAATGCATGATCACTTCAATGGCATCTTAGATTAAAATCAGATCAGAAATACGGCATCCTGAGTGGTAACAAGGTGAACCAATCACATGCAAGATCTCATTACTATGCACAGATCTCATTATTTCATTCCAACAGTTTGAAGTTATAAACACATCTGAAATCAGATCAGAAATATGGACTCCACAGTGCTAAAAAGCATTTGCTGACAATTTGACATCAAAGTACAAAACACCATGCATGATAAACACAGGGCTATCCCACTGGCTCAGTCAGTCTTATGGTCTGTTGAGCTAACATTTGGAACCTGAACAAAGAGTTCAACATTATACTAACCAAATTAGAATTGACATGAAACCATGTTAAGACCATTTTTTCTGCTGAGTGTCGAAACCATCTGGCACCATTTTAATTTAGTCCCAACTAAGTAGTCTTTTGGTGTGAACTCCATGGTGATAATGCAGACGACTTCTGGGTAACAATCAAGATTTTCAAGATGGCCACCATAAGGGTCATACTAGAAGTCAAAACAGCATCATTTTCATTCAGGACCAACTACATATCATAAGCCTTCTGATGAAAACTCAATGTCCATCTGACTTTGTGTTTAGAAGCAATGATGACAAGATTTTCAAGATGGCCATCGTAAGGGTCACATTGGAAGTCAAAACAGCATCATTTTCGTTCAGGACCAACTACATATCATAAGCCTTCTGATAAAAATCTAATGTCAACCTCACTTTCTTTTTATAAGTAATGATGACAAGATTTTCAAGATGGCCACCATGCTGACAATATCTGAAGCAAGATCAGAGCCATTTTTACTTAGGACTAACCAGATATCATAATAAGTCTTTTGGTAACAACCACATTTAGAAGTAGTAAAAATAAGATTTTCAAAATTGCTTCAATGGTGCTCATATTGGCTCAGCTCAATACCATTTTCCATTAGGACCATCTAAAGACTATGAAGTCTTCAAATGAAAACCCCATGTTGATATGACTGTCTATTCAGGAGTAGTAGTAATAACAAAATTCTCAAGATGGCTATATCTGGATCTGTGAACAGCACCATTTTAATTTAAAACCAACTAGACCTTCGGATGAAATGTGCGTGTAAAGTTTCATGTACTTTCTGAGACGTAAAGATATACTTGCACCAGTGAACATACAAGGAATAATGGACAACAGACCATCCCATTAGCTTTTCTGGTTGATGATGTTAAGAGATGGAGACAAGATACCCAGAACTTCAATTTCTTTTCAGTTTCTTTTCAGTGAAAAATAACTCACTGATTCGAAGTACATTCTTGTTTTAATGTGCTTTCTACAATCATCCTTCCCAACCAGTGACAAGCTCAAGTCTGAACAGACAGGATGTGAAGGCATGGTATTCATCCAACATCGATGCCTTGCACACCCTACTTGGAAGTTCTCCCATGCAGTTTTATCATTGCACAATCTTCATTTTGAAATCTTCCTTTAAGAATTTTTTGTGATACAAGCATTTAGGTAAGCTTTCAAACACAAATAAGTATCAGACATTATGAGCATTTCAGTGATCTAGATTTATTGGTGTTTAAGATGTGGTTCATTTATACTGTTTATATCTATTTATCTGCATAGAAAATCAGACTGATGAAAGTAATTGCTATGACATAAACTGAGGTTCAAGCTGGTAATTTTACCCAAATCAGAAAGGTTGGTATCTTTGCATACAGGGTTCAAAAAACATGAATAAATTCAAAAACCTTTATCAAGAATGTACAACTAATGTACATGCATGCATAATGTTAGCCATCTTCCATTAGGTGTAGGTGCTATGAAACTCATTCCACAAAATGTTGGCTACGACCTTCGAAGACTAACTCATTGGCATTCAGTGACACAGGCACATGTTTCTTTATGTGCAGATACCAATTCAGTGGTAGCACAATAGTTCTCAGCTATATCATGGCAGTGAGCTAAAATCATGTTAATCAAAGTATGATAGGAATAAAGTAATTAGCAAATCAGTTTAGAATTATTCTCCTGATCAAAATGCAAAAATAATACTTGCATGCCAAGTCTTATGTTTAATGTATACCAGTGTATAATATGCACCCAGTTGCAAACAGCTTATATTCAAATCAGCTTTACAGTACCAGCAAATCACAAACAACACCATTTGCTCCAAAGAAAAAATAAAATAAGAAAAGCAGAACCAATTTTGCTGGCATGTTAGGAAATCTGGGAATTGAATGTTCGCAGCTGGCTATCTGATATACACAAGTAATGAGGCAAATACAAAAGTAGTTTAAACATATGACAAGAAAAAAGAAAATCCTACAAAACAAGGTTAAAAATCTCAGTACAACGCACTCTTCTTACAGCTATCTGTAATGGCTTCTTCACTGCAATGACAATGGCAGCTAAAAATATTTACAACGCTAAATATATTATGGGCATCAATCGCGTTGACTTGCATGGTGTGATACATAGGACTGCATGTTTAAGATGACTTTATTTACCATTTTTATCGCAGTTTTTATATAATAGACAGTGTGCTTGCTTGTCAATCTATAAAATGTGTATAGATCCTGAAAACTGAGCAATACAGTCTGATCTCAATATTCCAAATATTCTCACATCTTCAGGTAGCAAGATACCAAATAATGAAATTAGTTGTTTCTTTGTTCATGGATCAATATAAATAAAAGAGTATTCACAGGAAAAAGAATGTATCTATCAACAAAATACATGTAGCTTCGGCTTGGTTTGGTTTTGTCATAAAAACATACTGTTTATCTTTTATATACTATAAAATTCCATTTCTCATCTTCTATAGCCTACATAGAAGAACTTACATGTTGTTCATTAAACCAGTATACCAAATTACTATTATTAGTGTCAGATAAACCGTATTTACTCGCTTATAAGGCGAGTCCAAATGCAAACTGCACAGATCAAGATCTACATCTGCATAATGTGCTGGTAGATCTGGGTCTGAGTAATCTGTTAGGAGTAATCAGTACAACAAACAAAAGAGACCATTATATGTGGTCACATAATTACACTGCAGATAAGGTTCTTTGTTATTTGCAGTTTGACTCAGCTTATAAGGTAGTATATATGGTACATTATTTTTCAAACGATTTCACACAATAAAGGTCCAGTAAGCACCTGAAATTCTATTATCACATAACTAGAAGGTAGTCTTGTCCCTCAGTGACATTGTTGCCTCACCATGCAAGGTTGTGGTTCCAACAATGATAGTAAACACTTTTCAATTTTGTTTCCATGATACTGGGATATTTATGCTGTATTGAGAATGGCCTTTCATTAGACTTTCCAGTATTTTCATGACTATGGTCAGTGTTAATGGCATGTCACAGTTTCAACAGCTGCATGTATCTCACACTGTGACATGATGTGTATACTGTGCTCTGAAGAGGCTATTAAATATGATGATGTGCAATAAATAATATACCCGGCAAAAGGAGCTTATCTCTTTCAACACAATCATAGACTGCTACAAATTATAACATGATCATCTTAATTTACTTTATCACATGGCATATCAATACAACAACAACAAAAAAATGAACAAATATTTTTCATAAGTGTTCTTGAAAAGCCACAGTACTGTTGTGTGGACAACAAAATGTGTTTTTCATGCTTGACATTTAATCATACGATATCTTTCCGAATGCACCAATAATATATCAACAAGTTAGGTGCCACTTGTTAATTTTTTTTAACGTTATTGACCATGGCAGAGAACAAACTAAAATGCTGCAAAATCATGGCTGCACAGCCTTAATGCATGCATTAGAAGTTCAAATTCGAATTCAACAGATGATCTGACAGAAACTGCTACCACACAGGGCAAATTTTGTATTATTGAATACAATGGATAGAGAGAAGAGAGGTCAAAATTTTAACAGGATAAATGATCACTCCAAATAATGTACAAGCTGTCAAGTGTTCATAATCAATTGATGTTGGTGTAAATCTAGACTAGAAACTAAAAGAAGTTGTATGCTCAAAGCACATGCATGCCATATATGCTTGCTGACAAGTTCAACTGCAAAACTGCACAGACCCAGACCTGCCATCTCATAATGCACCAATAGATATGGGTATACATAATTTGTTATGCATGACCAGCAGAACTTAACATTTAGACCATAAGCCAGCACATTCAGTGATGGTATATCAGGATCTATTTTGCTTAAAGTTAAATAAGCAAATATAAATGGCATATGCAACCTGTAAACAAAAACCTCAGGTATTTTAGTGTACGAGACTAGAAATATGGTTTGGCCTAAATCATCATTCAGATGAATTCTCAACATAAATCCATTTTCTTTTCATTATAACCAAGATAACCATTTCATAGTGGCAAAACTGACCAGAGACAAATCTGAATATTAAACCCTTTGCCTTTCCTCACTAACAATAACCCAGTAATTTAATGCAGTAAAAGAAAATGTTTACATATGTAAATTATAGCCAGAAAGTCAACAGCAAGTAAGATTTATATCAGACTGGCCCACAGTAGTATTATGCTATGGTAGATCAGACTGGCTCAGTTTTACTATGATATGGTAGACCAGACTGCAATATCAATAAACCTCTTACTTTTGCTAGTGGAAGTAGACTAACAAGAAGATTTGTGAAGAACTACATGTTTATCATCTTATAGAATATCCAGATCACCAATCCAAGAAAAAATGAACCAATTCTTTTAATGGAAATCAAATCCAAATTGCACAGGCTGTGCATGCCATCCATGGTCATTAATCTCCATATAAAAACTTATCACTATCAACATATAATGAATGTTTATTTATGTATAATGCAAACCAACTGCAAACAAAGTAGACCAAACCTGCCACTGAATAAATCTGTCAACAGATCTATGCTGTAAAATAATCAACAGAACAGGGTCTATTCTGCTTGACAGATCAGGGTATATGCTATTTGACAGATCAAAGTCTATACTACTCAGTATATCAGAATTTATGGTCAGATATATTAGGGCCTATGCTGTATTCATGTTAAATCAGAGTTTATGCTGTTTATAGGTCACAGCCTGATGTTCAGTAGATCAGGATTTATGCTGTCAGACCTATCAGGGCCTATGCTGTATTAGTATTAAATCGGGGTCTATGGTGTTTGACAGGTCAGAGCCTGCTGTTCAAAAGATCAGGGTACATGCAGTTTGCTGGAAATCATAAGCAACAGCATCAATATTGACCTGCAACCAAATCACAACGAATCCAAATCTGCTTGGCAAAAATGTACCATGAATAAACATGTACAAATATTTTAATTTGTTTATGTTTAGCCTCATATTTTTTTCTGGCTATACTTCCAAATAATAAACAAGCTGAATATGAATACTTCAAACACTAGCGTTATTGATTTTTATGATGACACTCTTAAATATACATAAAACTTCCCATAATCTGATGCAGTTTCAACAACAAAATTTTGACTATTTATAAAGATGACCCAATTTAAGAGGTTGCATTGGTACCAGAATGGTCAGATTGGGTCCAAATCATGTGGCCTGTCTCTAAAGGAAATTGGTTTAGAGAAAGGCTGATTTTAAGAAGTTTCATTGTTCACGAAAACATACTTCTTTAAAATCAAATAACATGCTGGAATGGACTGTCATGTTTTTCCCCACCGAATTGTGTTACCTTATAATAAATTACCAAGAATGCTTTAACAAGATTTTGTTCTGCATTTCTATTAGGTTTAGAGCATGAAATAAATTACCCTGAAGAAAAGCAGCTTGAAAAGAAGAAACAGTCTGCATTTCCAGATCACTTCAAAAAGATGCTACCTCAAATACTTTACAGAACAATCCTGTTACATGATATTATGTACAGAAAAACAATGAAAAGCAGAACAACAGAATGACATTCAAAATATACAAAACAATCACATGATCCAGTGAGAACTGACAACTCTTAGTCAAAGTTGCTCTAAAAATTGGGGACTAAATATGATGAATAATGGAAACAAATTCCATATTCAAAAAAATTTCCCCATATTGTACTGATTATTAGATCTTGAAAAATTCACTATATAATTTAGTAAATGAAATTCAAAATGTAACTTAGTCAAAAGCTATAAATTCAAATTATGTGGCAAGAATAGTAAGCACAATAATATTAAAAGTCCCTAGTCTTATCTAAATATTGTTTTGCATGTGAAGGGAATGAACTGCTACACATCAAGGGAAAGAAATGTTACAAAGATGCTTGTTATTCATATACTGTTACAAAACTGTACATGTACTTACTCTTATGATGGCAAAATTCATGGAAATGGGAGCCAGTTTCAAAAGAAAATGTGACTGCATAGTAGCTTATGTTAATAACCACTTCCGGATTTTTCCCGACCAGCAAATGGGAAACTGGGTCAATTAAATCAGCTTAGAGCTTTCAAACACACAACTAATTGCAGCATTTAATTAAAGAGATACCATTTACACTCATGTACAAGTCAAAGTGCAAGCAACAGTGACTGATCTGCTATCACATGCATCTGCAGTTCAGGGTCTATGTTGATTGTTCCACTTATTAATTCTAACAAATCGTCAAGACCCAGATCTGCCACAGCAGCATGTGATGGCAGATCTGGATCTGTGCGTCCTGAAGTTGGAATCAACTTATAAATGAGTAGATAAAGGTAAAATCAAATTCATCACAAGCCCATACTTCGTAATAAGCCCATTCCCTACTTTAATACAATTTTAGAAAATTATAACTTAGAAAACTTAATGCAATGACAATCCAATCCCATGTTAACCTGGATTTTGTGAAACGGGCATTACCCCACTACAGACATGCAGACCAAAATGTCCAACTGCAACAAATTCCAAAAGTTCGAAAGAAAACAAATATTGTAACAATTGCATGAAAATCTTATCAGGTCATCTACAAGTGCACAGACAAACATATCAAATTTCATTTGTCTATATGAAGTGGCTTTTTGCTAAAGTGTGCTTTTATGAAGAAAAGTCAAATTAAAAGTTTTTAAACTGTGCCAAAATTTAAGAACTGTACTAATGGCCTAAAAATCTAACAAGGTCATCCACATTTTCAATACAAATAGCTATCCAAATTTCATGTCAGCTGTGAGTAGTTGTGCAATCTAGTTAACAAGTTCCTCCAGATGGACAGTACCAAATCAAGGTCTTCCCCATGCAGAAGCAGGCGTGGTGAGGAGCATAGATATTTACAATATTGTCCCCTGGACATGTCAGGAGAAAAATCTTCATTTAACTTTATGATTACCTGAACAGCCCAATCTAGTTGCTAAAATCATGCCCAATATATCTGCTGATACCTGCAGGAACTGTAAACTATGTAACACATTTGTATCCTATCATTTATGGTTCATCCAGAAATCTTAAACAGGTTGTTTTCTTACTTAATTTCCCCTTTCTTTAAATCTGTGCATTCTAATGTTTTCCTTCTTTAAATCTGAGCAGACTTAGTATATATCCCTTTCTTTAAATCTGAGCATGCTTAGCATCTTCCTTTCTTTAAATGTGAGCATGCTTAGCATTTTCCCTTCTTTAAATCTGACCATGCTTAGCATTTTCTCTTCTTTAACTCTGAGCATGCTTAGCATTTTCCCTTCTTTAAATCTGCGCATGCATAGCATTTTCCCTTCTTTAAATCTGAGCATGCTTAGCATTTTCCCCTTCTTTAAATCTGAGCATGCTTAGCATTTTCCCTTCTTTAAATCTGAGCATGCTTAGCATTTTTCCCTTCTTTAAATCTGCGCATGCTTAGCCTTTTTCCTTTTAAATCTGAGCATGCTTAGCCTTTTTCCCTTTCAATCTGAGCATGCTTAGCATTTTTTTTTCTTTAAATCTGAGCATCCTTAGCATTTTTCCTTTCATTAAATCTGAACATTCCTAGCATCTTTCCCTTCTTTAAATCTGAGCATTGTTACTTTTCTTCCTTCTTTAAATCTGAGCATTCTTTACTTCCATCATTGAATCTGAGCATTCATACCTTTCTTTAAATTAAGAACATTCTTAAAATGTTTCCCCCTTCTTTTAAACCTATGCATTTTTATTTTTCCCCCCTTCTTTTAAATCTAGCAAGTTCACAAATGAACAACCGTATCTCTAATCACAAATATAGAACAAAAATCCTTAAAATACATGCAAGAAGAACATAAAACATGAACTATTTTATAAGAGTTTATTTTACTATCAAAACAATGTGAATGAGGTCTCTAAATCTGTAGAGAAACAACAATTTCTAATGATTTGTTTATCTAGACAGTAGAGTATATACCTGAAGCAGATACGTACATTAATGTAAATTATAGTCATATCACCAATTAGTATTTAGACAAAATGGCTGTATCATAATGAAAGTTATGTTCTTAAATATTTCAGTGCTTGTAACAGGTATACGGTACTTCTTCAAACACAGAAAGTTTTTGTGAATATTTCCTATACTAATTATGTTTGTCAGATTCACACAAACTTACTTGTCATCAGAAACATCAAAGTACAGAATTAAAGTCATGAAAAATTCTTAGTTTATTTTTTTCTATGATCCAATTTAGATACATACATAAAAAGTTTTAAAAATAGGAAAAGCTGCCTTCAATACAAAGATATGGCTCATCTCACGGGACAGCATGTTATGCTGATTTAAATGCAAATTTTACAACTTTACCTCGTATGAAAACAAGTATTCTTAAAAACAGTTTTCATGGATACAGCACAAAATTTTCTTCATACAAAAAAAATTCTGGTGAGCATCCAATTTAACATTTCAACTGTGTAGATTTTCCTTCACCTAATATTGTAAACATTTTCTTTTAACATAAGAAATCTAGCACTTCTTGCATAAACAGAACAACACAGATATGTATACACTTGTCAAGCTTAATTTCTTTGAGTTAAATTTTAAACAGACATTGGAGAAAAGGGTCAGAGAATCATATACTCAATTTACATGTGAGAAATGGAACAAGATTTCAGCTGAATTACTTGTAAAGTATGAACACACAAGAAATAAAAACATGAAATTTCCCAAATTTTATAAGTGGTTTGTTACAAACAGGTCGTGTTAAAACACTAATGTAATCATAAAATGTGTGTACCTGTGAGAAAATGCCACAAATGTACACTTTCCCCAGACTTTAAACTTGTGAAATGTTACAGCATATACTGTACATACTTGCTTATATGTGGAGTCCAATTACAAACTGAACATTATGTGATGTAGATTTGGGTCTGTTCAGTTTGTAGTTGCTGGCAGATCTGGGTCTATGCAGTCTGTTTGGAGTAATCAGTGAAACAAACAACATCAGCCCTGATAGCAGATCTGGGCCCATGATGTCTGCAGTCAACTCAACTTAAAATTCATCTGTTTGTTCCACAGGTAAAAGTCTAATCTTGAGCTTTTCCATCAAGATTTCCTTTGCAGAAATTAGATCAAAATAGATAAATTCACAGTATTACTGTCAACTGATCTTACTTTAAAAGCAATATCACCTAGATGCCCCCTCTTCTGCTATCCAACTTACACCTCTTAGAAAGTCACAGATCAAACACAGTTGACCCTGCTTAAAACAAAGGAACCAGTTCATTATAAAATTATTCTAAAATTTACTGAAAAAGGCAGAAATGCATTTATTGAATTATTTCACTTGTACTAGAAATTTTTGCATATCTTAGAAGATAGGATCTTATTTTGTTTCAAAACTATTCTATTACTTTAGTTAATAAGTATGTTTATTTTCCACATTACATACCTATAACAATGTTTCATGATGTTACAAAATTTCATGCAATGTCAAATAAGGCAAAGGGATCATGTACATGGCATCAAAATGTCCTCAATTCATTTCACCATGCTAACTTGACATTTCACTAAATCATTCTGCAGTTTGTCACATGATGAATATAAACTTACATTTTGCCTCATTTCAAATGAAATTCATTAAACTGGGGGGAAAAAATTGTTGATCTTTTTATTCACCAAGACTCGAAAAAGAAAGAAATTATTAAACTCATTGCATAAATTTCATCTGAAATGAGCTTTCATGTGATAGCTTCTATATAAATAGGTGCCACTGCTATTATAAATAATCATATAGACTTGGGGATCTGTGACTTTAGATTTCCAAACGATCATATGGATCTGTGGATCATATAAAAACAAAGATCAAGGACTCAAGAGTTGTTCAAAGAAATAATAAGAGATTCCTTTCTGTTGTGGTGGCCTAGTATTTGGTTAGAAAGTAAAAAATCTTCCAACACTCAGCTTCCACTAGAAAACTTTAATATTGAGCTTAATCTAGGGCAAGGACAGACAGATGGACATGCACTCTAATGCCAATGTGATCATTATGTTGATCTTTCATCAATGCAGGCTCGACAGACATGAATATTTTTAAGTACTTGGACTTGGAGAAAGAAGCCATCTCCGAGTTAGTGTTCTCTATATTTGGTTAACTTAGACTATTAATAATAAAGTTTACAAGTCAACTTGACAGACACAAATTTAGTTTTACAAGGGATGCATTCTGATGAGGTTAATAAAATAATTTAATCTCACGCACTGTCATTACTAGACACTAATGAACATAAAATCCATATTACACACTGAAAATATGAAGGATTCAAAACAGGCTACGAAATTCAATTGTGTCTATTCTTCATTAATTTAGAGCATCATTCCTCTATTTCTTAATACTTACAGCAAGAAATACCCAAGATTTTTCCTAGGGTCTCCAAGACTTAATAATGATCCTCCATTACAATTAGATATTGTACACATTCATGCAGAATTGAAACATGAAAAACTTCATCCTATTTATCTAAATTCCCAATCTGCTCATCTTTAACCTTCCCGAATAAGTTACCAAAAGACCCATTGACTCTCAGACCCTAGAAAAATTTCCTGAGAACTAATTCAAAGATCATGTGATTACATTTCCTCTGTATCTACAAGGCCTGTGCATGATTGTTAAATTACTAGGTTGCAAGCAGCCAGAATAATTGAGGAGAGAATTTGCAGTCAGTGATGGCATGGTGGTGAGGCATCATAAAAATACAGCTGCCTCGTCGATGTAGCAGTATCAGTCATCTGCAAGCAGTGGTCCATTCCATGCAGTGAAGAACAACCATACACAGATGATGGTGGTAACAAACTGGCAGATCCAAAAGTAGAACTGAATGGTAGATGTGGATATTGGAGGAGTTTTTAGTGAAGCAGAGGAGGAGAAGGATGAGGAATACAGGCAAAGAGACCTAAGACTGTGCCGCAGCTGTCGAGCTATTAGGAAGTGGTGACATACTGGGCGTCAGGACTGGGGAGCTTGACACCGGCACACTACTGTTCACATTGGGACCTGGATTGAAGAGAAGAGAAAGAAAACTCAGGCAAGGATGCACACAGAAATAAAGATGAAGCAGACAGGCACATGTATAAAATCTATTACAAGACAAGAACATAAAGGTACAATGAGAAAGACATTATCCAGACATCAGTTATATTCCCTAAACAGGAAAACCCAGTTTAACATGCTCTGATTCAGATAGAACACATCATGGAGCAGTTCCAGATTTTTTACAGCTTTATCAACTTCTTCCAACAAATTTCTGGATAGCTACAAAATCTCTATTGTAATAATAAACAGGTGTTTTATTTGTTAATCTCATGACATGTATTGCATTCTTGAAGAAATAAGACTGCCTTTCTTTATATCAATATGGATGTTAAAAGTTTATATTTGTTAATGTTCCTTGCAAATCTGTCAATAGAATATCAGTGGACATTTTTCTCAGCCTTTCTGTCAGATTTCCTTTCTCAAATATACCAGCTTTTTATTTTATAAAAAAAAAGAAAGATTACTGTTAATCAATTTGCAATGAATCAACAATAATATAGCTAATAGCTCTCCTTTTTCTTTGTCTTTAATGAATTGTATTGTTGTTCACTCCAAAGCATACAACAGACCAACAAAACGAACTCAAATCAACTGGCATACAAAATTTAGCACCAAGCAATGCTGAATAAGCTGCTAAATTTACTTACTTCCAAATCATCATTATTAATCACACAACAAAAGACTGGTGTAAACAGGTTAGTAAATATCACCGTGATTCAATGCAAAGTTCTATGCAAAGATAAGGCATTTACTGCATTTCTCAGTTACAGTGAATGTCACAATTTCAAGCTGCCTTTGGAACAGACTCATTTAAGATATTGTGGTGGTAGTGATTTTTGTTGCTACAATCAAACATGTTACTCCCAGTTATTGCTATGCAGCAGTGGAAAGCCATAGTTATCAACATATTTTAGAACATAGTTCTCAATATGTTTATTCTTTCATCTCTCTTTTACAGAATACTACACTATTTATTGGAGATCCCTCTTCACCTATCAACACTAATGGATACACCAACTGGGTCTAGAGATTGCACTGTACTATTTACAGTGAATGGCATATACATCTACATACTGAAAAATTACTGTGTTATGAAAAATTACTGTTACATCTTTCCTTACATTATTTTTGAAACAAAATATGCAATCATTCTGATGCATCATGATCTATGATGGAATGATTAATACTCAAGCTTCTTTGTACATATTTCCCTAAAAACTGAATTGTTTTACTTGCCTATTATTATGCTGCTAAGCCTTTTCTACAGAGCTAGTCCCCAATCCAACCAAGGACATTGTTCTATCCTCCAATTAGAAACTGGATTTGATTTTGAAGGGTTTAATGCCATTTTTCAGACATGATGTGCTGTACATGGCAGCCAGCATATCTGGTGTATGGTGGAGGAAGAACCACTGACCGATGGGGAAGTCGCTTGCAAGCTTTCTCACATACCCATGCTGGTCAAGTTGAAACTCAACATCATGTGGACAGAGATGAGATGTGCAATTGATCTATAAAGATGAGTGCCTCAGACCACTCTGCCACTCAGGGCCCCCATAACTGGAAGTTTACAATAAAAAATAATAAAAAAACCAACCTGTCTAATATATCAGTTCAAATCTGACAATCAGAATACCATTCTTCTTTAACCTGGACCTAGACAGAAAAGATATCAGAACGGGGAGGAAGGAGGACATTGGACAATAAATCGCAGGCTATTAGACTATAATTAAAGTTTTACTTCCCAAAACCCTATATTTTATTTGCTGTAAAGCACTAGCTCCTATTATTACGCTATGTGCAAGCCTGGTGGGAGGCCGATGGCATAAAATAAACTGCCAAAGTAATTTACAACTGTTATCAGTAGGATGTTCTACTGCAGAGGATGGCTTGACAACTTGTTGGGGTGATAGTATTAGACAGGGCTACTCAATTGCCCTCAATGGTGGATAAAGTATTCTCATCCTTAAGGGTCTCTGAGTGGCATAAAGCGCTCACCGTTATGGATTACTGCCATCTCACCTCTGTCTGCATGGGTTTGAGTCTCAGGTTCAGTTAATGTGGGTATGTGAGAAAGCTTGCCAGTACCTTCTCATGAATCAGTGGTTCTTTCCGGGGTTTTCCCAGGTTTTTCCTCCACCATTAATACTGGCTGCCATGTATAGCCTATCTTGTGCTGAAAAATGGCGTTAAACCATACAACAACAACATTTCATCCTTCTAAGCAATAGAGAATAAAGTCCACAATTGCAATTATAGAGTGGCAAATAGGATCAATGTATTTACTACAGCACCAATTACAAAACAAATTTCCAACTTTCCTTGTAAACCTGATCATGGTAGATACATTGTTTTATATAAGCCTGGCATGAAGGTGAAGATTGTACAAGAGTGGTGCACAAGGAACCTACTGTGCTGCAACAGCAATTTCTTGTTAGTGGCAATTCCCCCGAGACCAACAGGTCTAGAAGTGAAAACATCCAATTTCCATGCTCTTTAGTCTGGCACTGGAGAGACTTGAAAAGAGGTAGTATGTTGTTCAGCCTCATTGTGAATAAGTCTAACATTTGCTTTCCCCATAGATGACAGTGTCTCTGCTACCAACTGGTGAAAATATCATTCAATGAAGACTGTTCCCTTCTATAGACAAGTTGACATCAAAATATTCCTCTTGCCCATAATGTGGCAGAATCAGAGTGATCCCCTCTGAGAAAGTTACAGACCTCCAAGCAAGGAGAACAAGCACAAGTTACCGCATAAGGTCTGAGGAACACTAGAACTGATGTCTTGTCTTTGTTGACCATGACGAAGTAATGTCTAGTGAGGTTCAGATATGATTTTGGTCTTCCCTAAAAAAATAAAACCTGAAATTTTTTTTAAGGGGGGATGGGAGTCCTGAAAACATGTCTCAATAATTTCTCAATTTTTGCAGCAAACATATTACACTTCTCTCTTTTCATAACAAATCTGTAAAATAAACACCCAAGTAACTCAACTACATACAAATAATCCCATATATTCACTTGTCTTTTTCTCCAATGGACACAACCTGTTGATATGCCAGTCAAGCTCTTTTTGCGGCTTTGACAAAGATTTCTTCAGCCTTCCTTGTCACCAGTGACATTTTTTGGCTCAATGTGCAATCGTTTCTTTTCCTTCTCAATGACAGCCTTTTTCCTTTCAAGCTGATGCTTGTATTGGCGACACGCAGTGTACATATTCTGACAAAGAGCCACATCGATCGGTTCTCTCAGGCAAAAAATCTTTCTTCTTGTACTAATTAATTGCACTTTTTCCAGTTGCCTTCTGAGCTTCAATTTTTTCCATATGCAGCTTCTTTTGTAGATGTTGTTCCAAACTCTTACAACTGTTATTACCTTAATTCAGATCTTTTTTCCAGAGGTCACAAAATGCCAATCCTCTAGCGTTCAGTTTCTTATAAACTGAACAACTAAATTTCCATCAACTTTTTGCTCCAACCATTCATATTTCGATACGTCTTTTAAACCTTTATTTAAACTTTTTGTGTCATGGTCTCTCTCAACTACTCGGGACACCATGTTTTGCAAGCATGCTTCTTCTTTCCATTGCCATCAGTGCCATTGGTGCTAACTGACATGTCATAAGCAACCATGTTGGCAATGCATTTTGCTTTGAATCTGGACAAAAAGAATAATCAAATTAATTTAAAACTCAATTTCTGGCATGATACAACATTCAATATTTTGAAAATCATTTTACATATGGTTTCAAATGCATTCCTACAAATTGATATGATGAAAGCATATTTTGCAGATAAAGCACATCAAATGCAACACATTGTCTTTCCATTACTGCCGGGGCCCCGAGTGGCCGAGTCGTCTAAAGTGCTCTCCGTTACGGATCACTGCCATCTCACCTGTCTGTGTGGGTTCGAGTCCAAGGCTCGGCTAACGTTGGTACATGGGACAGCCTGCTGGTAGCTTCTTGTGGGTCGGTGGTTCTTCCCTGGGTTTTCCAGGGTTCTTCCTCCACCAGTTATACTGGCCACCATGTATAGCCTATCTTGTGCTGAAAAATGGTGTTAAACCCTAGAACAACAACTTTCCATTACTCACCTAAAAATGCATGTTAAACCTGTAATAAGACCAGATTTGCAATATTTGGGGCTTTCACTCTGCATAAATACTGATTTGTGTGATTTGGATTCTTAACGTAGCTTGAACAATTTTTCAGTCATATCGCTACGATGTCTGCAGTGTGGCAATTTACAGTGATGCCTACACTGGGGCATCATGTCGCAGACATGTAGCATGACATCCCACCCAGTCACATTATCTGGCACCAAGACGACCAGTCCTAACACTAATCTCTTAATGCTTACTGCCAAAAGAGGCAGCTGTTAGTACCATTTTTGTAAGTCTTTGGTATGACTCGGCTGGGGATCAAACTCACAACTTCCCACATCTGAGGTGGACGCTCTAACCTCTAGGCCACCGGAGCAGTCTTCATAAATACTCATATTTGCATGCAAGAAGTTATCATTGACTATGAGCTATAGTGCAACACTAGACCTATACTGGAAACTGGGTCCAATGCTGTTTCTGAAAGGTTGTTTATAATCACTCCCTGAATGCTTGAGCACATTTCCATTTGATCCATTCCACTGCTGGAACTCCTCTTTGCACAAACGTAATTTCATGTTTTTTGGGGTTTTTTTTGGATAACAGTCTCATCCTTGGATGGTGGGCCAAGTTTTGATATATCATTGATGCAAAGTCAATTGCTGAGGTTCCCAGATTCTTATTCTGACTACAATTCAGAGTGGTCATCAACAGCAGCAACAGATTCTGATTTCCAACTTTCAGAACAATTATGTATGAATATGGATCAGCTGGACAGTCAGCATCAATGTCCTGGTCAGTCAACAGTGGAATGTTATGCTGAATTTAATAAACATTTTATTTATTTGACATAGATCTTTTTAAGCATTTCTTTATTTTCCAAATTTCATTATATAAATAATCTTACAATTAGCTGTTAGGCATTGACTAAATTTTGTATTTTTGTATGATGAAATGTATGATCAGTTGGTTATGAAAAGGACCAGTAACATTTTCTGGTTAATGATCCTGTGAGCCTGGTGGAGTTTTTTAGTTTCACAAACTGACAGAACATCAAGAAAGGAAAGGTATCAACCTTCCCTCAGACTAGTCCTCAAATCTTGAAGTCTATTAAGCATAGGAACTGAATGGAAACGGAATAATATTGGTTAAACAACTACCCCTTTCTCTAAACCGGTGCTCAAATCATGGTACCTGTCTAAAGACTAATGTATATCACCCAGTGATGAGCGCTTGATTTTTCACAACTGGCTTTTCCATATCAGTGACCCCAAAACCAAAAACAGAAGATAAGCACCACACATTATACCTAGTGATCAGTACTTCTGTGGCTGGTAATCGGTGCCTGGTGTTCAGTGCTTGCTACCCAGTGAACAGTAACAATCGGTGAATATCACTCTGGACATCACCCCATGTTTAGTACCTGGTGACAGACCTTCTGTGATTCTCACTTTGGCAGATTTCCCAATGACTGTAACCAAGTACCTGATACCTGGTGACGGACCTATAATGAACATTACCCGCCACATTACCCATGCCCAAACACTGGGCAATTAACAGTCAGATAATGTAGATTTTATTGGAAAGTCCCTGGTTATGGTAACTCTACTCCAACAAATGAGATATCCTTGATTTAGATCCAGGTCGACTTGAACAGAAACAATGACCACACTTTTCTAATGTTGGGGGCAGGCAACTTCCCTATATGAGGAAGTGCTGAGGATTCCTTTCACACAGGAGATGACACAATCCTGCCAATAGATATTCACCACTAGTGGAAGTGGGTGACTTCTCTACATGGGAAGTGCCATGAATTCCTCCTAGCAAAAGAGGGAATCCTCCAGAAATAAAACCAAAAAAAAAAGAGGACCCTACTTCCTGGCCGTCTAGGCATAGCAACTATCCATGTCCTATACCTCAATAAACCACATATAACAAAATGTGCAGCCATCCATGCATAGCCATGCAAACTGGATAGGTGGTGTGTCCTTTTTATGCCCCCATTTACCTCACCTTGAAGCATTATTGAAGGCTGAAAGGAATATAATAAATAAAATGACAAACTGAACTATTGGGAAGGAATTACTTACCCTAAAGCCAGTCACCATTAGAAAGCTGAAATGTAGGCACCACTTAGCAAGATACTCAAAAACTTCAAAATGAATGAAAAGGGACAAGATAAAGCATGGAATATGTAGAAAAAAATATACAATATACAATATAAAAAAAAAGATACAGTTTAGAGTAATACTTCCAAGAAATGATTTAAATGAATAATTGTTTATCACCCATGAGACATGTGCAAGTCCAAGAAAATATGAAGATATTCTGGTTGAAGGAAGTGGATTGGGATATCAGACAGGGATCATGTATTTTGTTCACCTCCAATTACTACTTCTTGGAGGGAACAATGTCCTTGAACTGGGGACTAGCACCAGCAAAAGGTACACAAACACAGTAATAACAGCTAATGTATTATTGTTATTAAATTATTTGTTATGGATTCACTGTATATGATAACACATTAACAAATGTACTTGAATTATTAATGCTATTCATTTGACGATTTTCTTATTCATGTACAAATGCATGGTTCCCTGCACAAATTTTACATATTAATTATGCAATCATCATTTTGAGTATTTTTCATACAATATGTATCAATTTAAGTTTGCAACTGTGTCACTAAAGCTAATATTTTAGTGTCCCTTGTCTTGAACAGCCTTGATGACATACATGCAACATTTTCTGCATTTAACTGATTTGCTGATATTGCATGATGTTTTGCATAACAAAATGGCACTCTATGGCCCTTGACCGTCTCATTATAACTGGTTTTCCTTGTATAGATATAAACTAGCTGAATGGTATTTACAAACCTTATTCTTCTGTTTTATCACTTTCAACCTATAAATTATTCAATAAAAGAATCTGTCTGGATTATGATCTTTCAACACTGTCAAGATGGTTTAAACAAAGCTACATGATGCAATTAACAACTTTTAATGACAGCATTTAGTGTTTCTCATCACAATAACATCTCCATTTGCAAGTCCATGCAAGAGATTTATAACTGCATGCCATTCATCCTGAACATTCACAGAACAAAAAGAGCAGGAGAGGTAACTGTAAAGTATGTGCCAAAGTTAACGAGTTTTACAAGCTTCCCAAAATAGCAATCAACCATTTCAATTGTCAGATGGACAGAAATACTGTATACAAGAAAAGACTATATTGAGGTGATTTGCCTGCAATAGGAAGGAACTACAATGTTTCCATTGAGCATGAATACATCTAATAATGGTACGGCAGGAATTTTTGTAAGAATACTCATATGATCGCATGGATCAATTTTGCACTTTGGCATGTTATGGGCATAATGTCAATCAAGTGTCATAAGAAAAACATTTTATGGTGAGAAAGTAGTTGTGTACACAAGCCACAAAAACTGTATCCATCATGGCAAGGACATCATACAGAACTGATTCTTTCTGAGGTTCAGTGCAGTTGTCATTGAATCTCTGAAAGAAGAACTTAGAACCCTTGAAATTGAAAGGGTTGATTTATTGCTTGTGCAAACAAGCAGTAGGTAATTCCATCAGAACATGCTAATGGAACTTGCTATTCAGGATTAAGGATATTCATTGGTATCAAATTAACATGCATCACACAACTTGAAATATACTTTCAGTAATGCGATGTTAATTGTTAAATCAATGCAGCATATATTTGAGGAGATTGTATGTAACATGATGCAACAGCAACTTAAGCCCGGTTTTATTTGATTTTTCTTTAATCTAAATAATGTTAATATTAGGCAGAAAACTAGCAAAAGTAAAAAAGACACTTTCCAACTTCTGAAAAATACAACAAATCTTAGGAAATCATTAGAAATGTATAACCTGCAACCTGCCATATATAGATGTAGATTTCCATATTATGACAATATCTAAATAAAAGTGCCAACGAGAAAAATGTCACCAAGCCACATACACTTTCATTAATTATTAATAACTGGTATCTACATTAGAAACAGAAACAAATTTGATGAATCTCTACTCATTCCATCATTGCAAGATACACAGTTAAAGAACCATTCACATATATTTCTATGCAATAGCCCTCACTCTAGGACACTGGAGTCTAGAAAAACAAACTGCACAGCAACTTAAAATGTTTTCCATATTCAGAGATGCCAACCAATGAGAAAAACTCGCGACTCCTAGCCTCAATTTTTCAGATTCTAAATAGCTTCTATACAAGCATGATACATCTTCTTAGGAGGCATACACACCTTTACATTGCAGTAATATTTGAAGTCCAATGAGAATAAACATGGTGTATCCATTCCACCGATTCCAGCAGAGGATTCCTTCAATGTTTTGGCAGAACAGTAACTACAAACATTAGTTTTTCTCATGAATTATCCACATCTTTCTTTTTCTGCATCTCTGCCACTATTATCACCTATTAACAATCTAATCACAGGGATTTCCCTCGATTTTGAAAACTTAGAGGCATGGACTCAAAATGAAGAGTTCCTAGAAAATCCTGTCGAGATCCAAAGCAAATCAAGTAGCCGAAGCCTCTATGTAAAAATTCAATATGTTCAGCATGTTGCCTTTTTCTCCCAAGCAATCCTTCCTTCCACACATTGTTCAATGGCTGGGTATGTCTTGTGTTGTGTAACTGCAGAAAACTGCAATCAATACTTCCATTGCCAATAAAGACCATCTGTCTCCATTCTGCATGCCAGGCATAAACACCACTAGTCATCTCAGAAACTGTTCTCTATCTATCTTAGCCAGTCAAACTTCTCTACCCAATCTGGCTGTCTTTTCTTTGACATGTGCCTATCATTTACTTGATCAGCCTCATTCTCAAGTTGCATCCAAGACTTCTCACACCTCAGGCAAGACAGCTGGACATTTCCCCAAAAAATGTTTGTAAGGGAAGATGACTTATGACTACTTAGGATACTCAAAAGATACATGAACGTAATCCTCATCTAAATAATTGGGATTACATACCAGCTAAGTGTAATGATTACTGGTTGATTAATAGGAGTCATACACACATGCCTAATACAAATCAAAGGCAAATTTACATCTTGCTCAATGAAACTGACAACAAAGACATGTATAACAGTAAAAACAGAGACTTCAATAATGCTAGCAATAAATCTTTTATTTGATCAATAAGAAATTTCATGAATTCTATGTCAATGATAATCAACTGCCATGCAATTAGCCATCACTCTGCCGAGGAACTATATAATGCAATTGGGGACTTGTCAGGCACCTGCTTAGACATTTGCATGTGTACTAATAACTGGAGGAATCAATAAAATGCTGCTTCAAAATGTATCAGTGTGTTAACAAAACCTTATATCTATTATTTTTTTCACTATATACTTAAAAAAGGCAATAGGAACCGTATCAACCTATCAAAATATGCTGCCTCTTGGGGATCCATGATAGTCAAAACACATGCTTCCATGCTTCTGTTTGCTGCATCAGGACACTGGCCCTCAAGTAAAATGAAATCCATGTAATTGGCTGGTTTCTTGTAGTCTCCTTTCCTTTTTACTTTGAGAAACTATATTCTATATATCATTCTAAGATATCTTTGCTCAAGTACTCCCATCCTGCATTCCCATGAAACATTTTGTCCCATAAAAATTAATAATTCCACAAAATACAGAATGGTTGGCATCTCTGTTACTGTACTGCATAAAAACAAGCTTTTCAAAACATATAATTAAACTTCTGATTGGTTCATCCTCAAAGGATGCTGATTAAATTGGTATGTAAATATTTTTTCATATGGAAATGAATGACACAACTTTATATGGAAACATGCAAAATGAAAATAATAACAAAGTGACACCATTTACACAGGGTTGTAGATGAAAGTTTATTGCTTGGAAAGTGCATCAAGTTTCATGCAAACATAAATTTAAAGCTTTCACACAAGAATTGTATACTTTGTTCATCTAGAAAAAAAAACTTTGTAACATGGAACACACATGATTACCCATGAAAAAAATAGATGTACCATACAAATATAATGCAAAAATATTTCTAGTAATAATATTAATAAAGTATCAATTATTAAGTTGTATGCCTAGCATTGCTCAAAAAGTATTATGGGCTACAGACCATAAAGCTTTCAAGATCTTATTGTTCTTAGTCTTCAAGTACATACACATGCACACAAACACACACCTACTCTCATGTTCTAATTACCCACACTGGTGAAGGCCAAGTAGATCTTTGCACATTCATCCTTTTATGCCTTACACAGTAATACAGAAATGGAAATAATTAAAACTGGCACACAGATTTACGGCATATGTACATGTAACAGGAAAAAATTACACATAATTCAAAATCTATTATCAATATTATGACCATTTCACAATGAAACAGTTGCATGGGACAAAACAAATACAAATCCTTAGATATGGTGGAAATATCCAGTTACATTCTACTGTTCATTCAGAATTACTATGATAGTGACTTAAAAGTCCAAACTGGGCCTAAGACCTGACTAAAACTCTGTGTATTGGTCCAATTATGTTTTTTGTTTTTTAAACTACATATTAAAATGGTCTCTTGTCAAATCTGGTTGAAACTGATTGATCAATCCATGCAAAAAAAATAACATTCTTCTGATTTTAATTAAGACAATTGTATCTGAAGGTGCGCCAAAATCAATTAGGAAAATCTGGAACATATCAAAATACTGTTGAAGTCAACTGAGCATTTTTAAGGAATTATTTAAAGGTTATGCTGTTTTAGTTGATTAAATCCAAATCTGAGAGTTAATCTAGTTCAGCTGTGCAAATATGTAAAGTTTTCACATTAAAAAAACCTCTCAAATACACTAAAACCTTTTAAGCATATTTTATGAGGTCACACACATTTTTTGCTTTTATGTAATGATAACAGATCACTATCATTTGTACGAATCTTGAAGGATTTAATGCCAGGATGATACATATTGGTCAAACCATGGTATAATATATTTCAGTAATGGAAGTCATCCTCTGTTCAAATTGAACGGGATCCAATGCCCAAGTATTCTGTATTAAAATTATGGTATTGTGGTTTTTGGGAACAAGTTTTTAAAAGATTATTGTTTGAAAATGTTTACTGATGGCAGCTATATTTAATGACAAATCTGCATCAGCTGTAAAAACTTTAAAAATATTGATGCCAATATGTAAAATTTAGTTGAAAAAATAGTCAGGAGGTATTAGAAAATTAAAGTATAAAGAGTTGATCACTGTGTATCCTGGCTAGATAGAATAATCAAAGGCAGGAACAACATTTAGCACTCACTACAAATTGTGCATGTCTGACAGATGCAGGGCTATGCCATAATCTTTCTTGGCCCTATGGCTATGTGAGCTAAAAACTATCTGTCTAGCTATGTTTCACTATTAGTATAATTATGCTGTACTGCATCTAGCAAATTCCACAATTATGTCGAGTCTTAAAATTCTTTCATGTTTATTTAAAATGATGACTGCCTTTCTGTTCGGAGAAAGCTGTCAACAAGGAAACAGAAACATTATCAACATGCTTTCCAATAGAAAATAGCTGCAGTAAAATAGTACATTGAAGCAAATTTGACAAAAAACCAAATTAAACAACAAGAACAATACAAGGACAACTAATGGTAAGGAGGGATGTTGGTACCTATCTGTCCTGCAGCGTTTGGGAGTGGTGTGGGTGAGCTATGACCTGACATTGTTGTCAATCGACCCTGCTCTTTCACTATTGGATCTGAAAATGAAGGCAAAAAATAATGTATTAAAAGTTCGCTCATACTAGGGAATTGCTAAGGAATGCAAGTTAGCTGAAGCACGCAAGAGAGTCCTTGCTACCTTGACACAAGTTAGTGCATTCTTTTAGAAATGTTGAATAAGCTTTGAAAATGGGTCACATTGATAAAATCTTGGTGCACAAGTTTTCTCCCCTGATGCAGCTTTAATGTCACTTTGTTACAAGTACTGGAATTAAAGAGTCTAGACATTATTTTCCACAATTCCATACATGCACCTGGAAAGCTTCTCACAACTGGGGGGGGGGTGTGGCCCCCCCAACCTCATTTTACCATCTTTCATGATCAGTGCTAAATTGATATCTAATCTCATATTCTTAAACTGTAGTTAAACAAAAATACTTCTGAAATTTTCATTGCTTACTGTTCATATGTACTGGAAGGTTGTGTTGACTGGATTGGATTGATAGTATTTTTACAGTGCACCAGCATTTTTAGGCTATCTAGCGCCGTACAAAAGGTTATATGTAGGATCATTTAAAAGTGATAAAAGGTTTTGTATCGGCCAGCAAAAAAAATCAACCAGTTAAAAGTAAAACAATAAGATGGTATGGGTAAATAAATTTCTTAATAAAAGGAAGGCCAAGGCTGGAAAATCAATCCCCAAGGTCAACAAAGTGAGTGAGCACATTGCCAAATGAATTGTCCGTGAATTTTCGTAACTGTAACACTAAAATGTAATGGGCAAGAGCACATGTTGCAGAATGAATGGTCTTAGCTTCATAATGATTCAACCAAAGTATGAAGAAAAAAAGGCTTTTGGAAATATAATCAAATTAAAGAACCTAAACCAAAACCTTAAAGCAGATTTTTTTTTTTTTTACCATGACCTTGAATCAAAGATTTAAAGGGTGAGTTGGAATGTCATAAAATGAATGGTCTTGATTTCATAATGATTCACCCCAAATATGATAAGAATATACAAATCAACAATGTTGGTCAAATTCCATTCTGCAGTTTCTTGTAAAGTTTTTTTTTTATTGTACTTTTTTTTTCTGCATCATTTATACAAATTTGAAAACCTTCAAAGCCAGGGTGCTTTTTGTCGATTTTGCTCAAATTCTCCTTTGCAATTTTTGAGAATTCATTTGAAGGTTTTTCCATTTATTATGACATGAACCATCTCTGATAGCTGATCAGAATCTTTTGTACAAATTTGAAAAGTCTCCATTAAATTTCATCAAATTCTATTCAGGAGACATGGAGAACAAGTCATTTAAGCTTTTCTATTTTCAGAAATGGCAGCCATATTCAACGGATTATTCATTTGTAAAACTTTGATATTTATTCATCCTTTGATGCTTTCTGTCAAATTTGGTCAAATTATATTAAATGATTTTACAGCTCTTTTAAGGTTTTCTATTTCAGTACCAGTAGTCAGATTTGATGGCAGTACAAAATTTTAAAGCCCTCTATGCCAGGATGATTCTGCCGAACTGGGTCAAAATCTGTTAAGCAGATTTTGGAAAAAGAAGTTATAAATAGCAACTGTCGATGGTGGACCACACTTAAGGTCAAGTGAGCTAAAAACTGTAACTAAAACCTTAATGCCAGTTCGCAACAGCTGAGAGAGATCTGAGTCCAAGGTCAAATAGGCAATGAATGAAATGCCTTTACTTCATAATAATGAATGCCAAGGATGATGGGACTCAATCAAGGAATTTGGAAACATATGTAAATGAAACAGTTTAAACTTCACCTTACTGAAACTGTTCTGAAAACTCGATTTTGACATGGCCATGAATTCAGGAGTAGCCATAACAACATTTTCAAGATGGTGGCCATATTGGATGTCCATGCAGCGCCATGTTTCTTTAGGACCATCTAAAGAGATGCTGCCAGGATTCTATCTAAAGAGAGAGATCTTTTTCACAAAATAAGTGGTGAGTTGAAAAGAGGGGTGTTGGTGGGAAAAGAGGAAATGGTGAAAGTTTCATATTTACTGAACACTTAACAATCTTTCTCTTTCTTCCTGCTCCACTCTGTTTGAGCACTACTGAAATCAAATCCTCAAAAGATGTTTCCTGATCTCTCTTAATAAGCAGTTTCTGAGCTTAATCTTTGCAACCTGACTTCACAAGAAGTCTAATGTAATAACCCCATCTTAATATGTATCATTCATTCAGGTGATGTAGCATTAATAAGATTTTCAAGATGACTCCTGTGGTGGCCATGATAGATGTCTGTGCAACACCATTTTCATTTAGGAAAAACTACACCATGGGAAGGATGTGTGTTTCAAGTTTCAAGACACACACACAAAAACTCAAATTTAAGTAGTGATAACCTGTTCTAACAGATGGATGGATGGATGGACAGATGCCAGATGATGGACAACATACAAAAAATAAGCTCTTCTGGTCTATGACCAGTAGGGTTTAAAACAAAACAGGAACTACATTCTGCTCTAGTGTATACTGAAGTCAGGAGTATAATTTGAGAAAATATGATTAACCAAGATTGCAAATGCTTCTCAAAGTTCTGTAAGTCAAAAAGATCCAACTTATGTTCACCTTAACAGCTGACAGTAACTACTGCTATACAAAGTTAAGATTTCTAAGGCCACAAATCAATTTGTTGCTAAAATAAACAATGTGACCTAGTGCTAGTACATATTTGAATCACAATATACTAAAATAAAATTTCAAAATAATTTTGATATTTAATTTTTTTTTCTTTACTTTCTTTTTATTATTATCTTTTCATAATGATTTGCCCTTTAATAGACAATAGGTGCCCTGTGGTGGTCTTGAACAGCACCTTTTGCCCTCATTGGTAGTTCTCTCTTTTTCATTTCTAGCTGGAATGTGACAGTAAGTTTACAAAATTGAATTAACAATGACACAAGTCACCACCAAAAAAGTGAAAGCTTTGCCTCAGAACTTGCTAATGCTGCTAAAACAAAGATGTGATTGACACTGCATGTGAGGAAGTAAAGAGCCAGTTATCTGGAGCTTTCCCAAAATTTTCACAAACATGAATAATATTATGATTGAGCAACTCACAGAAATAAGGGTGCTCCATTGCTTCTCTAGCAGTCAAGCGCTCTTGATGATCATATCTCAACAACTTGTCGAGATAATCCAATGCCTCAGGGCTCACCAGATGCTGGTTCTCACTGTGCACAAACCGCTCCCATCTTTTCCTTGAATGCCTATACAGAACAAAGGGAAAAAGATATGTGAATACATTTACACCTCTTGGAGGCATAATGATCTAGTGAGTAATATATGAGAGTCACAAGTTATGATAAAGTGGGGGATGGGGGGCTAAATTTTAATTATTTAATATTTACCTACTATTTTGCATTGCCGTCTCTTTTCCTGGAGCTTGTCCAAAGTCCAAGGACTTTCCTTCCCCCAATTAGTAATTGGAGGTCTTAAATAAAAAATAAAAATGATCCCAGTCTGATACCTTAGTCCACTTGTGTCAATCAGTATATTATATCTCTTCAACTTTGAATCAGACTGAAGGAATATAAGAACATGAAGGGAAGAAGTAATTCTTCAATAATAGCAGAAAATTATTATATTACCAAAATTGGTTTTAACCAAAAACTATTTTAATAGTAATAATACATTAGCTAATACTATTGGGGATGAGGACCCAAGATAAATACCAACCATCAAAAGGTACAGCCTGCAAAAGACTTTTCTTGTGTGCCAAAATTCAATGCACATTTTGAGTGTGTGTTTGTGATCATTGTCTTTCCAATGACCTCTGACAATCTCGGCAATACAGCTGGTGATAATGATCATCCTTCAATAGACTGGAAGCAGCCAATGCCCAGCAATGGTAACTAGTGAATGAGCCCTGTACCTGTATGCCGAAACCAGTGGCTCAAGTGCAAAAGTGGGAACAGACCATCCTTTTGTTGTCTGGCTGCCTCTAGCCCTTGAGACAACTTCTATATGGGTCTTCAAAACTTAGAGCCCATTCTCCATAGGATTGAATGGAGACAGGATGGTTGTTCAACTGATCCCTTCCCTCAGACCAGTGGTCAGTCTGAAGACTGGTGTCTGGCACCCAGTGACCAGAGATGGAATATATGAGATTGGTACCCACAACCTGGTGATTAGTGCCTGGTACCCAATGTATGGTGATCCAGTATCCAGTTACAGATACTCAATGTCTGTCACTTGACACACTTCATGTGGCTGGTGCCAGACCTTCAAAAACTGTCAATTGACATGTTATCCAGTACCCACTGACAGACCTTCATTCACTGTTACTTGACACACTACCTAGTGACAGGTCACCGGGCCATGATCAGTCAGAAAATGCAGACCATACTGGGGAACTTCTGACCAGGGAACTCAACTCGGATGAAAGCAATTTAAAACTAGGTCTCTCTTCTCTTTCGTCAAGATGGTGAGACTCCCTACTAAGTGGTTACGACTCTCCTAAGCTTGGCAATGCTGATGATCCCTCCCTTATTGGAACTGAAAACTGATGTAACCTAGTGCCACAAACCACTCCCTTATGGAAGCTGGTAACTTCTCTAAAACGTTCAGTGATATAGACCTCTTACAGATTCTACTGGGAAATTTTCAGTGCCCATCACCATTGGCAGTTCATCATCCCGTTTCCACCTCATCTCCCTCCTTGGAGAAGGGTACATTAATACAAGGAATTTGTCATCCCATTTCTGCTCATTTGTATGGGCAAGTGGGGATGGGAATAACCCATTGTTCCCCTTTCCTGAAGAAATTGTGGGATGTTCTCTCGATACCACCCATATGGGTTAACAGGAACATTGAGAAGGAAAGATGTCTGCCCAATCCCTTCCTCTAGAATGATCGTGAAAACTTGGGAGCCAATTTCCCATAGGGATTGAATGGATACTCAAGAAAGGGTGGTCATTATACCAGTCCCTTCCCTCAGACCAATGCTGATAGGATTTTATCTAAAACGGGAAGCAGAAGCAGGGGGAGGAAGAAACAACCATAGTTCATTATTTACCTAACACTTCAATATTCATCCCTCTCTCTACCTACTCCACTCTAATAAAGCTCTATTGAAATCAAAATATTTAAAAGATGTCGCCTCTAGCTGTATAAGCCATTAATCTGTTGTTTCTGAGCTCAATCTGTTCTTCACCTGTGTATAAATATTGTTCTATACTGAGCACCCCCTTTCACAGTATGCTCTCTGATGGAGCATATGCATAACTAGCTTAGCCAGCTTCTCAAGCTGGGAAATTGTTTTTTATGGTTATGTACAATTTCCCACAGCTCACGGGTATTCTATTTTGGATACTTCTGCTCCAAACTAAAAATATTTGCTTACACTAGCTCTAAGTTTCACTTTGTTGAATCTGTGCTTTACCGATTAATATGCCCCGTTTATTATCTGTTCCATAATGCTATATTAGGGTTTTAACTCAATCAATGCCAATGTCTGGTCGTTTAGACAGAGGTATTTTGAAAGAATAAAAAGATCTTTACTTCCTAATTTCATGTTTAGATTCTTATTTATTTCATTTATCTTAACCATTATTCTGTATATACATTTAATTTCAAAATAATACCACAAAGTGGGGGGGGGGGGACTGGCATTGCATCCTTTTACTGTTACCTCAGCATTTTTCAGACTCCTATTTAAGTATTTTTGGGGTTCCAATAATCTGATATACTTCATAAATATCAGCACCATCACTGACCAGTATCTGCCAAAAGTAATCATCATCTAAAGATAAACCACACTGCAACATGCACTTTAAGGGTGAACACAGCTGAATAAATGTGCAAAGTAAAGTTTCATACAAGCAACAAACTAATTAGCAGGAGTTCTTGCACATCACTGCTCTCAAAGTACACAAATGTGTACTAATTTTGTACCATTCATGCTACTGCACACCTTGGCAGCATTTCTGAAATATGGTGCCCAGCTTAGTCAAATAAAGCTAGGATCAAGGATAAAATAACAAACAGAACACAAAAAAGCATATGACAGACAGCTGGAATGCTAAATGGCAAGTTAAACTAATTAATGTTGAGCAGCCAAGAGACATTAAACGTGCATAAAGTTCATGGAAAAGATGGATTATATTCTGATTATTTAATGTGGACTAAAGTATCAAATATAAACCATTTTTATTTTGAGCTCCAATTACAACTTAGAAGAGGAAGTACTCTCACTGGATTGCCTAGTAGCATCAAGAAAAGACATAGGAAGAGAATAGAATGTAATGTATTACTGCTATGGTTTTGTTGATTGCTTTTGCAATCTTGAGATCCAATGGCACTACCCTTGATTCATTTTAGACTTTTCTGCATCAAAATTAAATTTCAAGCAACTGAAAGAATGACACCATCAATCATTTGAAAACATCCACTTGGACAATAAAACCAGATGAGATACAAAGCTGCAACTTCCGAGTATTTGGTGTGCTAATTATACCAAACTGAAGGCAAAAAGTTATCTCAATTCAAACATGCTTTTGAAGAAGGTCACATCAGCTTTGAACCAAGTTCTTCCCGTAAGTTTAGTATAATTAATGTTTTGCAAAGATAATGTAGAGTACTAACAGTTTTTTAGTCGCTCTTTTTGTGTTTTCTTTTCTGATGTCTTTGGACACTTGATTTATTGCTGTAATTGGCTGCAATTTACTGCGACTTGAAGCCACTGCCCCAAACCCCCAAATAATTTTTATGATGTATGATGTTGAGATTTCATAATGCTCTTCCTGAAGGTATTTAATACAGGCAGAGGAAAGGGGGTTTACCTGAAAATGTCTGGCATTTCATCCTGGAGAAGATGGGAGAGTCATGTATCTCCATTTCTTCAAACCATGTATCCCAAGACAACATGCAGCATGTTAGCCACTAATAGCCTCAAAAGATCTCAGGAGCAAAGGTAGCACAGTGATTAACTTAACAGACTGGCAACATGCATGATGATGGTTCAAATTCTAGACCAGGCCTGAAAGACTTAAATGCATGTCTCTGGGCAAGTCACTTTATTCAATTTGCTTTGACACAGAATAACCTTAAATGTGTTGACGGTCAACAGAGGCAGACAAACCTACCGTTTAGCAGCCTGGGACAATTAAATGTTCGAAGTTTCAACCCAGCCAGACAATTGGATTTTTGAGTGCTTTGGTTTACTAACTTCGATATAAAATCAATTACATGGGTTGCCTACAGTAATTTGGCTTTTAATTCCTGGCAAGAGTTCATGTTCATACAAGATTCTATACCTACTTGCAAGAGTCAACCATGTGTAATGATCCCCCTTTCTGCCTACGCTTTGCAGTTCAGAAGTATGTAGTCCTTTTAATTTTGTGCACCATCCAACTTTTCAAAAGCCATCTATCCATACCAATAAAATTAAATGTAACATATTTTTTTAATCAAAGTACTTCATTTTTTTGGTCAAATCAATTAATAGTGTGACCTGCTATAACATGGTAGCTGGGAGCCATTGAACCCAAACGTCTTATAGACAGAACCATATTATAAGTAACCAGGTCAGTAAGCTGAAAAAAATAATGCATGTACCCAAAAAAAATTGCGCGGATTGTTGTTGTTGTTGTTAGGTAAAAAATGCAGGCGCAAAAATAGGTGCTTCATTGGCAAAGTTACCATCTTAAATTGACACATATTTAAATGAAAAATACACCTGTAGTAAAAACAGAAGGCATATATAGTATTTTACTTTATCCAGTGAACCACGCATTGGTACATATACATGTATGCTGTCTATATATACATGTCTAATGTATAGCATGAATAGAGTATCAACACCGTGTACTCACCCATGAATCTCATCACATACATTGAATCCACAAATGCAAGTAAATCCCTCAAAAATACATAGCTGCCAACCTTCCAGGCTCACATTTAGTGAAAATAGGGATAAAAAGTCGTGAATTTGGACAAGAATTCGTGAAAAATACCATGACAGTAACTCCATCCACTCTGACCGTCAATACTACACTATATCAAGTTTGCAATATAAAACTAGAACACTACATATATGCAGAAATATTTATTTATGAAGACATGATACTGTGGCAGACTTGAACTTCCTCAACTGCTTGATCGTAAATTTGTTTTCTAAACAGTTCAGACTTCTTGCCGGCTGGTTGATCTTGGTGACTAAAATTACTGACAAATTTTCTGCAGCTGAGCTGAAGAGGCCCTAAAGTCTTATTCTTCCTCACAAGAGAAAATACACTTTCGCTTGCACTGTTGCTGTGAGGAATGCACAGGAGCTGCAGCACTTTTGGTCCTTCCACAGGAAAATTTGGAATCGATTTTCGAGTCCGGCAACATTTGTCAGAACAAACGTTTAGCATGGTCTCCACTCTCCAGCTGATAAAGGCAGATTGTGTTCGACAAGAAAACTCACAAATAATGCTTCAGCGTTGGTAGCCTGCATTTCTTCCGCCAATTGTTTAAAATATTCCGGAACCGAAATCTGCGAATTCTTAGTTTTCCCAACTTCTACGTGTTTTTTGCAACCGACGTGCTTCCTCACATCATCTCTGCGATGGCGCACTGAGTGCAAAAAGCATGATGAATATCAATGTTTAATGTCAGAATGCACGGCCAATTTGTTATATATTCCAAATTAAACTTCACTTTTTGAGTAATAGAGTTCTTTTCTCTTAGTGGTGAAGACGTTTTCAAAATCATACATGCGATGCTGAACCTGAACTCAAATCAGTGTTGGTGACGCATGCGCGGAGCAAAATTCCGGTTAGGCCCCAGTTTTCTCTCAAAAGCATTTGTAAAACTACTCTTATACATACAGATTAAAATAGGCTAAAATGCTTGCTACGGGGCCAACTGTACTAATCGGCTGTAGATCTACTAATATCGCGACCAGCAGTACTGGACCGTTTCGGCAACTGCGAATATCACGACTAGCGCTGAACGGGAAATCGGTTATTTTATTAAAGATTTAAAATAATTGAGGATTGGAGAATTCGTGAATTTTTGGCTTGTGGCGTGAATCCGTGAATCTCTGAAAAAGTCGTGAAATTCACACCAAATTCGTGTGGGTTGGCAGCTATGAAAATATGCACACACACACACATTTAAAATATTCAATAATTTTGTCCCAGGTCATATCAGTCTGAATTCAGTGGGGAAAAAATAGCACAATCATGTAAAAATGATGAAGCACATTTACTTTTGAGTACGTTCCAAGTTGGTAATAGTTTGTGTTTTAAGTTGCCATTGGTAGCATTCGTAAGCATAAACTTTTTTCCTGCAAAAAGAAAACTTTCACGGCACAGTAAACGTGTTCCAGTCCTGTTAAAATATGAAAAATCCATCCGATTCCATTACTTTTATTTAAGTTTGGTACGGGCTCCCTTTGAAGAACAGTTCTTTGTTTTTATTGAAGACTTGAGTCTGCTTTCTTTGATGAAGGGTGCACATGTTAATGAAGATACCGCTAAAGGACAGCTTTGGAAAATCAAACAAATGCCCATTTCTTATGTTGGTGGCAACATCAAAATTAATTGTATTACATGTTTGAGACTGATATTTTTTCCATTTGCAAAGTACGTTTTCATAACAGTCGGTGCTTCAAAGGTAATCTGTTTTCTTTGAAATTTCAGCAAACTATCTGAGTACATTTTAAAGAAGGAATTGGCTGTCATTAAGTCGATTGTAACTACTGTTCCTTGCTGCCTATTGAATAGGCCAACAAGTACAATTACTTTTTTTTTTTTAATTTTTCATTTGTGGTAGCGGAGTGATGCTGCCTTCCATGCATGCGTCAGAAATTTAAAAAAGTGTCAACAGACGAGACAGATGCAGGTGTTCTGGCCTGAAGCCAAGGATTACTACAGAAAAGGTTTGTGTTCTGAAGGATTTAATTCTGAGTGAAAAGAAGAGAAATTTTACTTACCATCCACATCCAAATGTCAGTCAATGTAAATATATTAATTACTAGCAGCTTCCTTTCATGGAGCCTCCACTCCAAAACCAATGGTTGTATATACATGTTTAAACAGTCAACAATGTCTCCAATAAAAAATATTTTATAAAATCACCAGATGGTATATTTTGCAGCCAATTGGGGAAAAAAATGCAAGTTGCAAAATTAGCAAAGTCATAAGCAATCCCTGAATAAACTGTTTACACGTTATTTTTTGTACTTTTAAGTAAAACAACTTAGTTTACATGTACAAGAAAAATCTATATAAAATTTCAGGAGCCATGCCCCGATCATTGTCTTATTCATCTCTTCCCCAAACTAATAAACTATTTAAATTTTTTGTCCTACTTTTAAGAAAGATTTTTTCGCGTCTGAGAAAAATACATGTATGTGAAATTTAGGGAGCCACACCACTACCATGTTTTATCCAAATTTGTGTTAAAACAGAACGTGCTTATAGCAAGGTCACACTATTTGTTCCATAAAGGTCTAATGAGAAGATTATGTTTGCAAAAAAGTTTTTTTTTTAAATCACCAAATTTTTCATTCAAAATAAAATTAAATAAATATACAATTAACAGACTCTATTCTTACATTTTATCTCTGTATTATTTTTGTAAACTGAATTTTGATGTACTATAATTTAATTAAAAAAATGAGGTTCATGATCAAAAAGCTCTAGAAAAATACAGCTGCATGATTTACAGATGTTAAATGACCAATATGTTTGCTTCATGTATGTTTAATATAAATCTCACATGAAATAACATAAATATATCTGAACTTCTGGTTAGGTTTTCAATGAAGAACCAAATAACAAAATAGTAAATTACGAAATAAATGAATCCTCTTTTGAAACATGTGAATTTACCCATTTTCAAAGAGCTTCAAATAAATAGTGAAGAATTACAACTGCAATAGCATACTACAAAATGCCTTTATCCAACCAATAGTAATAATTGTTAGAATGACATGCAATTACACTCTTCACTGATTTTTCGTTCTCACCAATAAAAAAAAAAGGGTGCAATTCAGAATACATTCTCAATCAAACTTTCATTTGATAAGAAGCATCAAATGGCTTCAGAATGTGTTTAAACACAAGCTATACTGTGGTTCTTTGTGACAGTGATGTCCTTAGTGAACAACACTCATTAACAATACTGTGTAAGGACTAGAATCAAAAACTTTATAATGAAAACATCTCCAAACATTGCACAAGCACTTCAAAGGTATAATATAAGACAAGTGTTACTGTAATAAAATAATAAGACTACCTATCGTCTATGGCTTCACTTTGGCACATACTGGGATACAAATTTTACTGGATTTTATTTAAACCATGTTTTTGGATCACTTATCTCAATAGTAACAAACTTTACCAAATACTTCATGAATTTCACTCATTAACAAACCTGTCATGGATCCTGATGAAAAATGCATCAGAAATCTGGCCTCCAGTGATAAAAAGATCAAAAACAGACGCAAGATTACTTCATAAATATGTTGATCTCACTTTGTTTTAAATCCTTCCATGACCTTGATGATACAAGTTCATACTCCAAGTTGATCACAATCAGATCATAAATATGGATTATGGAAGGATAACAAGCTCAGCCAAACAGATGTATGGTTGCCTTATGGATATAATTCATTACTAAACTCAACCCATCTCTAATTATCAAACTCACCTGATATTTTGATGATATAAACCCAAATTCCAATTCAATTTTAAATTGGATCAAAAATACGGACTCCAGAGTGATAACATGCAATTGTCGCAGTACAGATTAATGATGCACAACGGACATGGGGCTATAATGTAAGCTCGCTTAGCCTTATGGACAGGTCAGCTAAACACTGTTGCAACCCGGGACAAACAATTCATCAATTTATACAACACAAACTTTACACTTCTTGTATGGAATCATTGAACTTGGCATTGTTTACAAATTGTCATTTAAAAAGCCAGACATGGGTCACAACAAGCCATAACATTCATACAAGATGCAAATTTCCACCAGTATTTTTAAAAAAATGCAAACCCTTGTTATATACACTCAACATGTTTACCAGACATGGAGTTTTGCCAATGAACAAGTCAAAAAAGTGGACCAAAAACAAAGGGTTTGATGATAAGCTACAGTAAAATAAATTGACTAGACTGGGCATCAAGTTTAAAAATTTTACATTCTTTTCTCTTAAATATGCTTTAATTTGTGAATTTTTACTCACCTGCCCAAGATATCGTTGAACCTTGGATCAAGATCTATCTGATATTTCTCTATGTAAGCATACAAGTCATCTGTTCCTAGAACCTTTGCTATTCTCACCAGCTGAAAGAACACAAATACCAGATTGAGTTTTTCATTATAACAATTTTTCCCCCAATTAAGATTATCTGATTTAAGCAGACTAAAAGCTTGTACATTTGTTTTCTCGTTTATTCCCTACCTACTGGGACAAACAATATAAACAGGGAAGCATACTTTTTTACCCGTAATATTTTCCACAAGTTTTCCATTATGAAGAACTTTCATACATGTATCAACTCTGATGGCTTAACAGGGTTTGACAAATCTTTCAAATGGAACCAAGGGGCTACATGAAAGCTGGGTCTGAGCTACCATATGCAGTGCTCCAAAACTGATTAAACTTGAGTAGCCATGGGATGACCCAATCAAAAACTTTGTGGTCATTTCAATATTTGATAACCAATGACCTTGAAAGCAAAACTTAAATGAATGGGAAATTAATGGCAGGAGGTTAGAAAAAGAATATCTTAGCTTGGGCAATTATAAACAAAAATGATAAGACCTATATTTCAAGCAATCATCAATGTAAAATGTGACCTTAACCCCAAAATCAAAAGGTTCAGCAAACATGTCATAGAATGGTCTTAACTTCATTAACACATTAACCCCTGGAGGTTTTTGTCATTTCTGCCTGAAAATCGAGTAGGAAACACATTTTGAAAGCTATTTCTGAATAGATCCAAAAACATCAAATCCCCGGTGATCTTTCAATAACATACTGCCTAGTTGTGTTAGAAACATCGTTTTTCATTGGCTATTTGACTCGTGCATGAGCAGAAGGGTAAAAGTTGGCGTTATTTTTTTTTTAAATAATTTTTTTTGTTGCTAAACAGAGCCATTATTTTTGTATGGAGACCACTCTTTATTCCAAATGCCCATCTTATCCTACTTTTTGCAAAGGCTCATTTGTCTGTTTGCAGTTCATATCGGTTTGCCTTAGATCTGAGACCAAAAAGTCTAAAATCCGGACACAAAATCAGATTCTGACCAAAGGCGAATTTTGGGTAGAAAAAAGTTGGGTCCAAAAATGAGGTTTTTTTATCTGTATTTTGTAGTGCAACTAGATATTCCAGACTATTTGGTATCATTGTAGAGCTACATCTGTCTACCTTTCGATAATACCACCCATGTTAGTGTATCATGCATGACCATGACGTTACAGAGCTCGGCAATAGGCTACTACCTCCTGCCCCATTAAGTCGTCGTTAGGGGTTAATGTGTTAATGATTCATCTGTTATGTTACATTTCTAGGACTGTCACACTGACCCCTAAGGACAAAGGAGTGAGCAAGCATGTTGCAGAATGAAGCAACAAGATTCATAATTATTTATGACAAGTGTAATGATAATCCATCGAGTTTTGAAAATACATGAAAATGAAAACCTTTAACCAAAATTTTAACAACTGGTGGACAATGACACCTTAAAATACTAAACCAAGACTATGCTGTTGAAGATACAGTTTACAATACACATTCTAATAATTAAATACATTGCCTTGAAAGTTATAGAGCATTAAATCAACTTAGAAGGAAGACTAAAAATCTTTGTGACACACATCCTGATGTATATATATATATATGAAGTTTAATCCTTTACTCTCAAAGGTTTGAAAATGAGAGGGAAAATGTTTCTTGGAGCGGTTAAACAACTTTCAATTATGTACTACTTACCTTTGCCGATTACATTACTACATCAATGCTTGGTACCATATTATTCCCTTCTCTAATTAGTAATTACAATTAAAAAAAAACATTATCCCATTCAACTTTCAACAATCAGAACATCATCCTTCTGTCACTTGGAGAGAGACAAAATGTATATCAGAGCAGGATAGAGGGAATTGGATAAATGCAGGTAAGTATTACCTAATTCAAATTAGCCCCCCGCTTCCCAAACTATATTTTAAAAGCAGTAATACATTACCTATTTTTGTGTTCCAGAGTTTGCCAGCCTGATGGGAGGACAATGGCCAAAGCTGGCAAAATGAAATGACCACTACTGACAGTAAGTTGCTCTACTGTAAACTGGAGGATAGCTGACAGCTTCTAGAACTGATGACAGAACTGGGTCCAAAGCATAAATGCCCTCAGTCTGTTGTAGCAATGATTGAAGGTCAAATGATGCAAAGTGAAGTGAGACCAACACAAAAGGGCTTTCAATAGGAACAGGAGATAATGAAGGTAATCAAATTCTTAGCCAGAAACCCAGACTGAAAGTAACACTAAATCAGTTACCACTCCGTGTGTGTGTGATTTGGATTTTTAACGTAGCTTTAACAATTTTTCAATTATATCACTATGATGTCTGCAATGTGGCAGCTTATAGTTATGCAGACCTGCCAGCCCTGACAAGTCCGTCTCAGTAAAGCAGTCTATTTTTTCCATAAGTTTGACTAGTTTTTAGTAAGGTGTAACAAAATATCATAAACTGCTATTGTAAAGCTGGTAAACATAATTAAAAGTTCAGTTTTCGTCATGTACAGTGATGATAAATATTATGTTCAACTGAAAAGTTTGTAAAGTATGCTTACACTTTATTTACCACTAGTACAATGCACAAATTTTAGTTCCAAACCCCATGCAGCTCAATGGCTTGATGCTGTCTCTCAACTTGACGTAATTCCTGAAAATACTTTTTCCATTTTACATAATGACGGCAATTCCCGCCATGAGTCATACTCAAATCGGCATGTTATGTCCAATAAACATAACTGTGTCCCTTCCAACTTTTTATTCACAAGAATCTGAATATTCCTTTTTATTTTTCCAGTATTGATTATTAACACTTTTCAAGATTCTTATTTTCCCTTTCATCTTAAGTATGCAGGGGTTTGATCAGGCAGACGCTTTGCATGAACAAATAGGTGCAGTTTAAACCATCTGATGTGCTGCTGTAAAGTTAGTCTGGTTCCCTGACCAAATTTCACTACTTCTAATATGAAGCACGGATCCAAATCAAACACGGATGAACAGATTTTCCAGATTTTTCAGCAATGATCATTTCTCTGTAGTTTTTGCTTTTATGCCTAAGTCTGTATTTTAAAGGTAATTTTCTTAAGACTTATGGCAAAATCAAAATCGAAAGAGGTGGCAGGTCTGGTTATGTCTACTAATGGGCATCATGCTACAGACATGTAGCATCAAATACCACCCAGCCACATTATCCTGACACCAGGCCAACCAGTTAGAGCACTAATCTCTTATTGCTGAGCACCAAGTGAGGCAGCTGCTAGTACAATTCTTATACATCTTTGGTATGACTTAGCCAGGGTTCAAACCAGTGACCTCCCACATCCAATGCAGACACTCTAACCACTAGGACACCCGAGTCATCCAGTTATCAATGAAGCATGAATAACCTTCTAATGACAAGGCAGGAATTTCACTCCTACTTGCTAGATGACTGTTGTGGGGTTAGGGTTCTTAAAGAAAACTTCACTCCAAAGTTCATAATGAGGTTTAAATAATGATCAAACAACGACACTAGAAATTCCAACTCACCATTAAGGATTGAAAGACTGGTGAAAGATGAGGGTCTGACCCGATAGTGGAGATCATAAAAAACAAATAATGGAGAGGGCTGCTCTAGAGTCCTTAAAGGTAGATGCTGAGCAAATTTTTTCCTCCAAGAGAAAAAGAAAATCCCAAACTGGAGTTAATGTGAAACAGGGTGAATCAATATATTTCCTGCTGCAAACATTGTATAAAGAAGTCCCCATTTTGACTTTATAAACCTTGGAAATTGACTGCAATCTCGCATGAGTGAGGCATTTAGCAAAATTGCTCAAAAACCAGTGTTGGTGGACTGATCATTTGATACAAGCCAGGTGTGAAAGGTTGAGAATCTGTTAAGTCTTGTGTAAGAGGGACCTTCTGAGCTGCGACAGCTGCTCCCTCCTCCAAGGGATCTTTGACAAACATGTTGTTTAGCTTGTTGAACCACAAATGCAAGGGCCACAGGAAACATATCAAGATGAGTGATGAACACTGTGTAGAACCTTAGAGATTATTCTGCAAGGCAGAAGTAAATGAATGAGCTTACTGTTCAATCTAACTGCAAGTCTACAAATGGCTATCCCACAAATTAAAAAATGTCTCTGCACCATTCTGTGATGACTGCTCATACATCTGGACAGGCTATACATTTCTGAATATTTCTCTTCCTAAAATGTGGCAGACTCCTGAGATCTCTGACATGGTCTAGTGAAGGTTCCAGAATTTTAAGCAGTGAGAATAGGCACAAGTACCCCTTGACACCTATGGTATGCTACAACCAATGTGTTGTCTACAGTGACCAAGATGCAATGATGTTTTACCCTGGTGATGAACACATGAATTGATAGAATAACAGCCTGTGTTTCTAGATTGTTGGTGTGAAAGCAAGCTTGGTCACAAGACTGCAGGCTCGATAGGATGGTTCCTCTGGTTTTAGGTGAGCATCCAGCCTGAATCTGAGGCATCGGTGTAAAGCGAGTAAGATACTGGAGCTTGAATGAGAACTCAAGAAACCTATCAAACATTTTTTATTAATCCAGATTGTATCATTGTGATGTATCCAGCTCACGTTATGCAAGAACTAGGGAGGATGTACATCAAGCCACCAAATGGAAACTAATACCAGTGCCACCTTCAGAGGCCAATGGAGATGAGCAGACAATAAGGTCTTCTAATCCAGTCTTGTTAATGGAGCCAGCATTTGTACGATTCTGCTCAGCGACCAATGACTGTTCCTTGGCAGGTGGGAAAATTCATCCCTACATAAACAAAATTCTGAGATTCTTGTAACTGGAGATTGTGTGTGTGCGTGTTATTTGGATTTTTAACATAGCTTTAACAATTTTTCAGTCATATCGTTATGTCTGCAATGTGACAGTTTATAGTGATGTCTAGCACTGGGGCATCATGCCGCAGATATGTAGCATGATGTCCCACCCAGTCACATTATCCTGACACCAGGCCAACCAGTTCTAACACTAACCTCTTAATGCTGAACGCCAAGTGAGGCAAGACTCTGCCGGGGATCAAACCCACGACCTCCCGCATCTGAGGCAGATGTTCTAACCACTAGACCACCAAAGCAATGTAACTGGGGATTGAATCACCATCAGAGAGAAAGATCCCTCAGAAGAACACATATGAATACTTTGTGCATCAAACCAGCAAAGTTTCAGAGGACTGGAACTCCTAAGGACCTTTAATGAGTGGCGGTTATACCCACCACCCTCATGAAGGCTGCTAGATCAAAATGATCAGTGTGAAACTGAAGATCTGATGAAATCAAAACTCCAGAAATTTACTGTGGGCTGTGAAGATGGGATGAAAGACAAATATCCAGAGATCTATGATATCTTCATCATGAATTGCTCTCTCTTATAAGGAATCTATTTAAAAAGGGAAAAACCATGATGAGCAATAATTTTCTCCCTTCTTTTAAAAGTAAGAAAGTAGATGAATAAAATCCCAAACTTCCAATGTTCTTTACCCTCTGTAATGCACCCTTCCTTAAAAGGCATACACCTCTTCCTGTTGAAATACAAGTTGACACTAGTGGAACAAATGGGGTACACGAAAGAGATGGAGGATTTCAAAGTGAAGCTGTTAATCCTCGCTTATTGTGGAAAGGACATGTGCATTGTCCATGAGGTCTTACCAAGCCTCTGAAAAAAGGCTGAATATGGGAGCAAGTGAACATTGGGCAGAGGAGGATTTGGCAGCAGCAGAGATTACTGACACATGGAGAAGAGCATCTCATGCGGGAGGTTGTGGGTTTGATCCCCGGCAGAGTCATGCCTCACTTGAGGTCCATACACATCCTACCATGAGCCATCCTAGCATCAACTTCTCATGAAAATGATGGATGGAAAGACTTAAACTGGGACTGATTTAAATTCTGATTATTGTTTCCCTGTTTACAGTACTTGGGGTGGTGTGGGTAATGAAGAAATGGGACCATGGACCTTCTGAGATTGGCATATTTCCTCACCACTTCAGCCAGGTCCAAGTGTTGCTGATCTTTTCAGTCATAATAGGCCACTGCAGGAAAAGCCCTCTGAACAGCATTTCCACATCAACTAGGTTACTAATAAGAACTTCTGAGCTGATGCAGCAAAACCTTTTATGTCTATCTATACAGAGGTAAAGGAGCTCTGAAAAGAGTGCCATATATTTTGAGAATACGTGTCTTGACGTCCTGGCCATAATATCTAAGTCTCCGCATTGCAGCTGAAGACAAAGATTCTTCCATCAACATAATGAAGGAGGCAGCCACATAAAAAATTTGGCATGCAAGGCTATTGTTATCAGTGTCCACTTCAGTTCCAAAGTATTGAGAGCCTTGATGGAGATACAGGCCCAGGTTCTTGTAAAACACCACCTGAGAGAAACCTGAATCCAAGGTGTGATGCTTAAGAGGTGATGCAGTTGAACTGAAAAAAGACACTACGATGCAAAAAATATGAAGTAATGTATAACTGTTGTTAAGCAATAATGAAACCATTCCAAATCTGATCATGGTTAGTTGCGTAAATTATTATGCACAAACTTTACTTTCTTCTCCTAGTCCTCCAACATTTTAACTCAAAAATGAGTGGTTTCTTCCTTGCATCTATTGGTCAAGACCAGGGGTCAAAGGATAGAACAAGACAGACCACCTCTTCTGCTGTCTTCCTCAATCTTGGCCTTAAGATGATTTCTGAGTTACCTCCATCACTGCCACCAAGTGAGGGTGACTGCAAATGGTCCTCCGACAGCCGATCCAAACTTGATAGAATCATAACCTTCAATAATCCAGAAAGTTTTGGACACATATCTGGGAAAAGCAAGCAGAAAACTTCATTTGACACCTTATCAGAAAGTCCACACCTCTTCATCCTCACCCAAAAGATGAGAAGGATCTTATGTGGTGGATTCTTCCAGGAACATGCCTGTGTCCACATAAATTAACAGTTCATTGTCCTGTCTTCACTCTCAAGGAAAGGCAAGTTTGTTTTATCTCTTCCTCCTCCTGGAAGAGGACTTCCTGACTTGGAGTTCGTTGTCTTGTCTCTTATCATGGGAAGAGATGGAAAAAACCTATTTATCTTGCCATCAAGGATAAATGAGGTCAAAGATTTCTGGCATCAAAAGTAGCAAGTGGTGATCCACTTCCTCTTTTTTTGATAACAAAGCTGGTTAAAGTCCCTGCTCTCAGTTGGGGTTGAATGGAAACCAAAAAAAGGGACAGTTATTAACCTGATCTCCCGCCTCAAACTGCTTCTCAAAACTTGCAGTCCATTTCCAATTGGGAATGAAAAGGAAAGGACGGTTATCAAACTAATCACTTCCTCTAGATCAGTCCTCGAAACTTAACACCTAATATAAAAAACAATGTCCGATGTCCAAAACGTGTCCAGTTTTGTTTTCAACAATGATGCTAAGTACTGTGATTAGTGAATTGAGACCAAAAATGACATTCAGCACCATATAAAACATGTGAACAGTGCATGATGTCCGGTGATTGGTGCCTGCAATCCAGTACCTGATACACAGTGAACTTGTTGAATCTCACCTGGGACATCATCCTGTGACTGGTATCCAAAGCCTGGCGCCTAGTACATGATAACCATTAAGATACCCTCTATGCCCATCACTAAACATTCTTTTGTCTCTAGATGCATTTCTAGTCTCTGGTGCCCATTGAATGGTGACCAGTAACAGGCATTCTACAACTGTCACTAGTTACATTTTCCATTTTTATTGAAGGTCACCTCTCATATTACCTGGTGCCTAGTCACTGTCACTAGGCAATAATTAGTCAGGTGATGTAGACCTTATTCAATAGCATGTTCGGAGAATTCCATTACACTTCCCTTAGGTCAAAAAGGTGGATCTGGGACTGTCAACTTCCATGCTCTGAAAAATGCTAAGGATCAGACCCTTTGATATCCCCATGTCCCTAAGTGAAAGCAGTCAACTACCTAATTCTGGACACATGTTTCAATGAAGTAGGCAACTTCTTTACAGCGTGAGTGCTGTAGCCCACTCCTTGAAATGTAGAGGGTCCTCCAGAGACGAAGTGAAAGAGGTGGGCCTAATAGGCCCAGAAACATTGTGCAATGTTCAAAACCTCATCCTACCAACAACAACAAAAATGGACAAATATTAATACATACGCAAAACAAGGTGGTGTGAGTGTCCCATATTGACATTTTACGTCCACAATTTCCAACACTTTAAGGCATCAATGAAGGATGAAAGGAGTAGGTAAAAATACAACAATGAACCAGAACATTAAATAGATAAGAATTCCTTACCCATAAAGTGGCTACTATTATAAGGATGAAACAAAGCACTGCTTCATTTATGATTTGAACTGTATATATCTGTGTAAATGGATGCAGATACACACAAAAAATCTTTGGTAAACCCAACAAATACAGCACAACAAAGGATATTAAAAAAATGCAGAAATCTGAACAGATGACTTAAGTGAGTGTTATGCACCCATGAGACACAAGTATAAATGAATGAAGTCCAAGAAAAAGAAGGATGATATTCCAACTGTCAAAGTAAATTAATGTATCAGACTAGATTGGATTTTCTTCTACACCTCAAATTAATTCTTGCTGAAGTGAATAATGTCTTCAAACTGGGGTGACAAGGACAAGGAAAAGATACAGCAATGCAATAATAGGAAGTAACATATGACTGCTGTTAAACAATAATAAACCATTCAGAGTTTGATTATGGCACGTTTTATAGAAATAAGTTATTACACACACACAAAAATTTCTACTAGTAATCCCACTTTTCAACTCAGAAATTAAATGTTTCTTCTCTGCCTCAAAAGCAGACCCAAGTATGGAAAGGTATATTATCTAATATTACTGGTCAGAAACCAAAATGAGCAAACATACAGAAAAGCAGAAGTTTATCATCAATTAATATGCTCCATCATATAGAAGTTGTATTAAAAGCAAGACCTAAATTATTTTGCAATGCAGTCTTACTTCAAAATACTATAATGCCTTGTGATGAGCAGGCACAAATGTAGTTACTGTAATACTCTGTTAGACATTATCATCATCAATGGGGAGTTCAGATGTTAAGGTATGAATGTTTGCTGCTAATCACTGGTCCAACATTTCATTTTAATTACAAATATGCCTAATTTTAATGCCAGATATCTTCTGTTTGCTCCTAGAAGGCTGACACATTTTCTCCTTTCCTTTAGTACTGTGTAAAGTTATGCACGATAACACAAAATGAAAAAAGTGTCATACCTGATCATAGTTGTCATGTCCATGGAAAAAGGGTTCTTTTCTAAAGATCATGCTGGCAAACATGCATCCTAAACTCCACATATCCAGCGAGTAGTCATACATCTGAAATTGGAGAGTTCATAAAACTTATGCAATGTTCATTTTAGAAACGTAAAATGTGGGGTCAAATGGCCCCTACCAGATTACCTACTGGGGTCATTTTGAAAACAAAGAGGCTCATGTAGGGTAGGCCTAATATCACTCGCTTAACACTTAACTACATGTATTTCACTAAAAAGGCTTGTGTTGTAGTGTAAGAATACATGTTATGTAAACTATCCCTCAAAATTTGTATCATGTTGATTTTACCTACTTTACAACAGTGCATCTCCTGCTAAAAAAATTCCAGAGAGGGCATAATTATTATGCAGTTTCTTGCTCATTATCAAAGTCATCCCCATACTCTCGATGCTAATAAACCCAAAAGATCAACAGTATGGCTTCAAGAGGGGTAAAATATTGAGCCAATCGGATGCAAGATCACCCTATTAATATGCAAGGATCCTACTTACTTTTGAAACCTTGATGTATCAAATAATAAGTAAGATGTCCTAATAAACTAGGCAAAATTAGATGCAAATCACCATATCTTTATGCTTGGATTTCGCTACTTCTGAACACACCGAAGATTGCGATGATATAAACCCCTACTGCAAGTCGGATAAAAACTGGGTCAGAAATATGGCTTCCAGAGGGGTCACAAGCTCAGCCAATCAGATGCATGGATCTTGCTTATTATCAAACACAACCGTGATCCTGAGGATATAAACCCACATTTCAAGTTCAATACATGTATCATAAATGTGGCTTCTAGAGGTGTAACAAGCTCAGCCTGTCAGATGCATATGGTTCACACCATACTGAGTAAGGACTTAAGTAAAAAATGTCTTGAATGTAAGGACCAAAAATCATCACCACCTGGCAGATTCCATACCTCCATACTGAAAAAGTGCACGGACTCTGTCAAGTTGTGTTGATTGATATAGTGACTTCTGTTTACTGTTTTCAGTGCATTCTTCGTTTATTGTTCGATAAACAAAATATCTGCTGGTAACTGTCACAATAAAGCTGTAAGTACCGATAAAAATAATTTAAAAAAATAAATAGGACTTTTAACTAATTTTCCACTTTTTTTTTTAAGTAAGCACTTTCTCTGAACTTGCTAAGGTTTAATAAAAAGTAACCATATTTGCATTTTATAATGACCAATACGAACCATCGATGCAAAATCACTTTCTTAGCATGCATAGACCTTGCTTATGGAAGCTGTCCAAGAGCTCAATTATATAAGCAATTTCCAGTTTGATCATAATCAAATCAGAAATGTGGCAATCTGAGTTGTAATAAGGTTAACCACCCAGATGCAAGATTACCTCATTAATATACATGTCTTATGTATATTTGATTTAATTAAATTGTTTGTTAGGTTTTCTTAAAAACTTTTATTTCATTACATGCTTTTGTAATGTAACTTTAGTTACTGAATTTGACATTTTCCAGAAATTCAGTTCAGTTTGACCTGTTTTTAGTAAATAATAATAATAGAAACTTTGTATCTAATGCTGACCTGGTTCCTGACCTTGATTCAGAAATCAGAGAGCACACAATTTTTTTTCTCTTTTTTTTTATTCTTTCTTAGAGTAAGAGTCATAAAGTGAAATCGAGGCTATACTTGAAGTACGTGACAAATAACATGTATCAATTAGGTTTTTCCAGTGGCCTGACCCACATCCAGGCATGTTTTGCGCCATAGCTAGATTTACTATTGATGTATTGAGAAAGAATAGTCATTCTTGCCATAATAAATGAGAAGTCAAAGTGTTTTATGTTGTGACCAGTTTTTTTGGGCTAATTATTTTGTTTTCTTCAAATTATTTGGAATCTAAGAGATTATTTTTCCTTGGAAATACTTGTACTCTAAATTAATTCTTGGACAAGGACAGTTATCGAAAATTACACAGAATTCAAACACTGGAATATTATTTTCTATGATTCAACAAAGAACTGTTGACACTTCAGTATGACACTGACCACAGCATACGTCATCGCCTTCCATTTTGGATCTCATCAGGATTCAAACTCAGTTTCATTAGGACTTTTATTACTAGGACTTCTATTTTTTAATTCTTGGATTACTCTTGGATTATTTTTGGATTTGATTCTTAAAACAAAGTTCTTTTTCTCATTTTATACCTAGTTTTTCTAGAGAAATAAATTATTTGCTAAATTTTACAATGCTTGTTATCTTCACTCTTCTCTTGTTGCATTTTTCAAGAGCCTAAACACATGGATTTTGCTCATTTTTTAACTCACCTGAGATTTTGATGACATAAACCTTTATTCAATTTTTTAATGAAAGCTATCAAAACTAATGACTCAAAGAGTGCCAACAAGAAAGTATGGACAGATGAATAGAAGCATGACACATGGACAATGCACAAGAGATGCATGGTTATACCACAAGTTTACATGGCCTTACAGTCTGGTGAACTAAAACCAGGGACAGCAAATATCCTTACCCGTGTTTTTCTTTACTTAAGTAATTAAATACAGATCATTATCACAGGCACTCATACAATGGTCTTCTTAATTTATGCAATAAATGTTTAATTTTCAAGCATTATATGCTTTGAATTGGTCGTTGTGGAATAGGACCACAGCACTGTTTTCTAACATTTCCATGTCCAGTGAAAATAAAGTGTAAAACAGTGGTGTCCATGGGACACAATTTAATTGACAATACAAACTAGCAAACCATGCTTTAATCATAATTCTAGAAAAGTTAATATTTATTGCTGAAAGGAATAACTCCACAAGCTGAGCACCTGTGGTCATCATCAACCTCCCTTATCAATATCCTTCCATGCTGGGATTTGAATTCCTCATCTTAAGTAACAATTCCAATCTAGAATTTATTTTGCACATTCAAGTATACATTGTTTTCTTCCCTGTACACTACTTCTTAAATAAATGCAGCACTGTTTCCATTAAGATTTCTCTTTGTTACATATTCTATCAGTGATCAACCATGTGATCTGAATTATTGCACAAGCTAATAAAATTCAGCCAGACCTTTCTGTCAGCTAGCAAAACTCGTCCCTGTTTCTCTGTTAATGATGCACTCTATTCAATGTACAGTTCATCATAACAATCAATCTGTTATCTTTGTTTTCTTGGGTCTTTTTTTATGTACCATATGAGTTCCAAAGATAGTGCTTTGATATGCCAAAGATGAGAAATTAATTTTCTTTAAGAGAAAAAGAAAAAAAAACCCACCCTAAATATTTCAAATTCCATATTTACTTCCTCACAAAGAACATTAATGCATGATAGATCTACAGTCTATTTAAATATCTATGACAGATGACACAATTACTTCCAAGACAAATCATTTCACTAACTGTCTGAGATGAACTCGCTTTGAAACTAATCCTAACACAGCTATTTTGAATTTTACTATTTGAAAATGTCCTAAAGAAAAAATATTATGTTTTCTGTTTAAGCTTATGTTTTTAATCCAAAAACCCATTATACCCATTCTTATAAATTCCTACTGCATCATTTATGAATAATTACATTCATAAGTATGACCAACCAAATAACTGGCACGGGTATGAACTGCCTGATATCAATGCAGAAGTGGCATATTGCTAGAACAAAGTTGCTTACACAGAAATTATAAACTTCTCTGGGCTTCATTTACAACCAGATCTAGCTCCATTGGGGCAATAGGGAAGCTTAATTTGGGTCTGGTTCATTGACTAGGGCTGGATCTCTTAAAAGGATTTTGCTGAACCAACAAAGAGTAATCTTAATGAACATGCTTCCTGTCCATTTTGAAAGGCCAGGGACAAATGCAAGCGACTGGTGTTGACTGTCCTTCATGTCTCAATATGCCACAGAGGGAAAGAGACCTCCAAAGAGGGTCTCTGGCTTCAAAGAACATGCTCCAGTAAAAATTTAGAAGTGACCACGACCATGTAGAGTAGTCCTACAATGTAATACATCTAGCATGATATTTATGTTGTTTGGGTCAATGCCTTGCTTCTAAAATAAATGTCAATAAGTAGTGTGTTCCCATCAGCTGGTGAGCTAGAGGCCAAAAAATTTCAGGAATATCTCACTCACTTGGAAGCCCATATGAATAATCTTCCGCAAATTAAACTCTAATTCCTTTAGTCAGACAATCAATTCTGACAATAACAAGTGGATGTTTTCAAGTTCCACTGACATATATTTCAGTTTGCTGAAATGCAATCAAGGCCAAGGAATGCCAGTCAGCTGAAGTTGGAGTATGTTTCTTAACAAAACAAATACAAACATAAGAATGTTGATGAATGTGACCCGACATCTTCAATGTGTTAAAGAAACTTAACTCTCCTTCAACCAACTTGGGCATTCCTCAACTATTTAATGAAGGTCACAAAGAATTCTAGAGATAAATGAGTACCTACATGAGACCAGAAACCAAAATTGGTTGAATTATGATAACTTGAGAAATTATCATGGTTTATCCTATCACCAACTGGGAAAGGTAACACATAGGACACTACTGACAAAACAATGCCAAAAACCTACACCACAGCTTAAACTAAGAATATACAAGAACTGAAGGTGTAAACACTCATCCATTCTGAACCCCATATTTTAAATACCAGAAAGCGTCTTTGACACGAATAATCAATAATTCCTGAAGCATGATTGAATTTGAAAGAACAAGGATACCATTCTAAGAACGTGGATGGCTACCAAGTATAGTCCTATGATGTGGGGGGAAACAGACTGGGTCAAGTCTTCTTTCCAGTTCTGGACTTCTAGAAAATTTCCATCTAATGGGAAAATGAAATTTTCTTACATGGACACATAAAATTTCAACCTCCAAAGATAAAAACAACGCAACAGGTATTTGGTTGCATGATGACAATTCATTTACTATAAATTTAAGTATTGATCAAAATATCATTGTCACAAAAGCACAAAAATTTACACACACCCACAGATATAAATGAATTCAACATATTGGCAAAAGTATATATTTTTTGTGGTTTCACAAATAAAAGCATTTCTTGCATGTACTTAAATTCTTAGCTTGGGTCCTAATGTTTTAATGAATGAAAATTTGCTTCTTTGGTTTTTAAATACATTCTTGATGAAATTCACTGAAACTGCTAACCCATAATAATTGTGAATTCACTGTAGTTTTATAAAATTTGACTCAGAAACCTTCTGCTGATGCTGTGCAATCTACTGAGAAAGCTTTTATTCTTTTTTTACTTGCAAAATGCAATCCTTTCTGTCTTTGAAATTGCTGAAGCAAAGCTGAAGTCAAATGTTGGCCATTATACTGCTGATCCACATGAAATTAAAGATTCAAACGTGAAAAAGCGAATTATTTCCCAGTGCCACATTTATCACAATTTGGAATTGTTAATGGATGAATGCAAGTGCAGGATCTATTCTTTATTCAGTACCAATGAAAAGAAGTACTAGATGTGATATTACTAATGAAAAAGGGGCCCAGAGTAACCGAGTGGTCTAAAGTGCTCTCCATTACAGATCACTGCATCTCACCTCTGTCTGCACCGGTTCGAATCTCGGATTCAGCCAATGTGGCTTCTTCTGGGTTGGTGGTTCTTTCCGGGGTTTTCCCGGGTTCTTACTCCACCATTAATACTGGCCGCCAAGTATAGCCTATTGTGTGCTGAAAAATGGCGTTAAACCCCACAACAACTAATGAAAAATGGGGCAATTAATAAGCCCTGTTCCACATAAGCCTTTACTCTTGAAAGTTTCCTTTCCCAAATTGATAACATTACATTTGTCAATACTAATGGCTTGGGAAATGTTTCAACATACTCTTAAAAGTGTGCATTTCATATTGAGATCTGGTTAAAAATTTAAAAGATAGTTTGTAAAATGCAAGGGGTACTTTCTTGATCTTGAGGATTTCAGTACAGAAAAACAATGCATACACTTAGAAATCCAAGAACATTTTATAAGTTTGAATCTTTCTTAATTTTTAAAAAATATCTCCTTCAATGCTAGTAAAGCTAAAATGGGTCTGCAGACAGAAACAAATTCACGTGGGCAGATTTCTGCAGATTAATGAAAGGACCATGTCCATTTAGGAACCCCAACTAGCACAGGTTGCTGAAGTTTACCTGATAATCCAGTAAGAGTTCTGGCCCTTTGAAATACCTAGAAGCTACCCTAACATTGTATTCCATTCCTGGATGGTAGAACTCTGCTAAACCCCAGTCAATTAAACGTAACTGCAAATGAAAAAGTCCGTAAATAAATAATATCAAAACGGAATTATCTCCAATGATGTGTTTTAAAAAAAATGTATTCATGGCCTACGTCTAGCTTGATCCAAATATACATCATAGAATGCATATAACAATTATGATGAATTTACTTTTTTTTGTATGTTGAATGAAAATGAAAATACAATTAAAAACCATGTACAAGCTGTCAATATTCAATATGGCAAAAAATTCTGAATCTTTATTCTCATCATCACAAGTTAACTAGTTTTAAAAAATCTGAATTTTGTTTACTCTCGCAGTTTTTTAAAAAAAATCAGAATCCTTTTACATTTTTTGATCCAATATGCATCAAAAAATTAGTTTAATTTGCTGAATGAGACATTCATGCTTCTTAAAACAGTGCAGTGCCATGGACAATTCAAGCTGGATGACGTAACCAACAGCTTACCTTTCTATTTTCATGATCTATCATGACATTGTGAGGTTTAACATCTCGATGCATGATCCCCATGCTATGACAGTAGTCCAGAGCCTGTAAAAGAAAACCGGAATGAAATGTTACAATTCTGATACAACAGAGAAACGTTATTAATGAAAACATGTACCATGGTTTTTCTGTCAAAAACTGGTGCCATCTTCTTTGTACTCATGCGCATACAAAGAATAGATGTACAAAGATTGTAGAAATGCATCACTGAGCGGATTTTACGATCATTTCTTGATTTGCTCTGAAGTGGGCTTTTAAAACGCACATATATAGACAATTGCTAAACATGGTACCAGAACAAAAGAATGCTTAATTTTACAAGGTTCCCAACATAATGAATGTATAAAAATAATTTCTACACCCTGGCATAAGTGAGCAAGACAGTTCTCTACTCTATGCAGTTGAAAATACTTTATGTTTCATTTGGATCTGGAAAATCAATACGGTTGTCTTATAAAATCCATAGTGGAAACATAGCATGCTCTCTCTCCAAAGAGTAGAAAATATGCCACTGCAGTAAGAGAGACCTAATGCACTTTCTAGGTACCAATCACATAAGAGTCTCCACTTTGCATCAAAGAACTTTGACAAAGTCAGTATCCTGGCTTCGACGATACATTCAGCAGCCTTGCTAAAAAAAATCGCCTAGTAGATGGGTCATTTGAAATTAGAAAAATGTGAAAGTAGGGAATATGAGGGCTGTTTGGAAAAGTAAACCCTTCTTGCAACAGTAAGTTCTTCCAACAAGATAACAATCTGGATTGGTCTATCAACAGGTCGAATAGACTGATGAACCACAATCATTAAGGTCACAGAGGGGCTATCTGGACGAGTTGAGCAGTTTAAGTTCTGACCTTCTGGAGAACTCTTAGAAGTGTCCATCCCAACATCCCTGCATAGATGGAATAACTCCAAGAAAAGCACCATGGTTATGGGCAAAGAGCATATGGACATATTTGCAACTACTTCTAATAAGCAAATTAGGCTCTACATGGCAACCAGTATATTTTTGTGGAGGAAGAACCACTGACCCACAGGAAACAACTGGCAAGCTTTCTCACATACCGACATTGGCCAAGCAGCCAAGAATAGGTCAGCATATGAGGCTCAAGTAAAAATACCTCTAACGACTTAACAGGGAGGCCGGCGTATGACTTTGTGTACATGTGTTTGGAATTTTTAACATACCATTAACAATTTGAAGCATATTGCTATGATGTCTGCAGTGTGGCAGTTTATAATGATATCTAGCACTGGGGCATGTGACCTTGTGAAAATTGAGTGTACCAGAGAGAACTGTCCACCCTTTATGTTGCCTGGCTGGCAAACCTTTGAGATAACTCCCTGATTAAGGTAGAATGTGGAAGCACTTACTTGCATTCAAACTGGATGAACAGTACATTAAACAATCAAGGATACTGGTTGGGCAGAATCAAAAAGTATACATGTAGTTTGGTTTCGGGTTGTATGACACTGCAACTTGTGAATTCAAAGTAGGGTCGGACTGGCAGACTAGTCCACTGCCCCCCATTCCACAATACTGCTGACCGTTTCAAGTTCCAAGACAAAAAACAAAAGATGTTTCACCTACTATGGTGTATTCCTGCACAAGGCATTTCACACGTTTCTTCACATTCAAAGTCTAATACTGACAATGATCTACATTATCAATTTTGCACAGCCACAAATATTTCCTATAAGCAATTAAAGTAAATAAAATAATATTTATTCAATGATATTCTTTTATTCCACCATTTATTAAAGATTTAAACACAATTTAAAGAAATTCAATTCAATATATAAAGACATGAAAAAAGTAAATCAAGTACTTAGGAAGCCCAATGAATTATTTATAAAGAGTGAAAAAAATTATATATAAATACCAAAACTAGCAATTGCCATTAATACTCACAAGTCATTCTTTTTATTAAAAGTTTATTAATGCAGAGAGATATAAGAAAACATTTCAAAATCTGACCTTACTCCCTTAGTTTTTAAAGGAGAAACTGCATTGTTTTCTCAAATCACAATGTTTTGATAGCTATTAATTAGACAAGTCCAACCATAATCCTTTAACTCATTAACCCCTGGCGCCGCGTTTATGCGTCAGGAGGTAGTAGCCTACTGCCGAACTCTGTAGCATCAAGGTCATGCATGATACACTAAAGTGGGTGGTATTAAAGAACGGTAGACAGATATAGCTCTACAATGATACAAAATAATCTGGACGTTCTAGTTGCACTACAAAATACAGTGGGAAAAACCTAATTTTTTGGACCCGATTTTTTTCCACCAAAAATTCGCTTGTGGTCAGAATCTGATTTTGTGTCCGGATTTTAGACTTCCTGGCCTCAGATCTAAGATCTAAGGCAGACAGGTCTGAACTGCACACAGACATGCGAACCTTTGCAAAAAGTAGGATAAGATGGGCATTTGGAATAAAGAGTGGTCTCTATACAAAAATGATGGGTCCATTAAGCAAACAAAATTATTGTAAAAATATTTTTTTAAAAAGAACTTGAACATTTACTGGATGCTGTATATCACAAAAATGTGGACTTTATTATACTTTTGGAATTACTATATTACAAGATAATGTGGATCTCATCATTCTGGATTACAATTTTTATACCTATATTTGACACAATTCAAGCATGGATTTTTATATAAATGGATTAAAAATGGATTTAATTACATAAAGATGGATAAAATGTAAGTTGTAAATTTATTTGTACATATTCGACTCAATAATACAACAACTGTTATTTATTTTAAATTGGTTTTGTCTTTATTTCTCTCATCTGTACATCTATCCAATTTGACTTATTTTTTCCCCATGTGCAACTCCAACTCACTGAACACATATCACTCCTTGCAGATAGATCTGACATGCAAAAACCACAAACCCCTCAACTTATAGAAGTGTCATAAAGAAATTCTCTTTTGGAAGCCCTAAAATGAGTGGGGCTTAGCTTGTAGTTGAATCAACTTATAAGAGAGTATAGATGGTACATATGCAAATACATGTATTGCACTTTAAGTACATGTATTGTGCAAGGAATTATTTAGTCACTTGCTTTGAATTTCTATCGGCTGAGACCAATGTTTCCTGTTGAATCATGTAATATCCATCAGACATATTTTCATTTGTATTAAGTTTTTGTTGTTGTTGTTGTTGTTGTTATATGGTTTAATGCCATTTTTCAGCACACAATAGGCTATACATGGCAGTCAGTATTAATGGTGGAGGATGAACCTGGGAAAGAACCACCGACCTACGAGAAGCTACTGGCAAGCTTTCTCACATACCCACATTGGCCGAATCTGAGACTTGAACCCACGCAGACAGAGGTGAAATGGCAATGATCCATAACGGAGAGTACTTTAGACCTCTCGGCCACTCGGGGCCCCCTTGTATTAAGTACTAAACTCACTGTATGTGTTTGTGTGATCTGGCCTTTTAACATAGCTTTAATAATTTTCAGTCATATTGCTATGATGCCTGCAGTGTGACATTTTATAGTGATCTCTAGCACTGGCACAATATGCCAGACATGTAGCATCATATCCCACCCAGTCACATCATTTTGACACCAGTCCAACCAGTCCTAACACTAACCTCTTAATGCTGAGTGCCAAGCAAGGCAGCTGTTAGTACCATTCTTATAGGTCTTTGGTATGAATCGGCTGGGGTTCAAACCCATGATCTCCTGCATCCAGGGCCGATGCTCTAACCACTATGCCACTGGAGTGGTCACTAAACTCGCTAATCTACAATATCTGTCAACTTCTGAAGTTAAAATTACACACCAAAAATAATTTATATCATACTCACTTTGCAGGGAGGGAGAGATATTTTGGACACTGAGATCTGGTACTGTAGTCTCAGATGTCTTATAATTTATACCAAAACAAAAGAAAATGCAAGTGAGCAAGCTAAATTTAATGGTACAAGGTATTTCTCCTTTGTTGAAAAAAAATATCTGAAAATCTTTCAACACAAATTAACCATCATAAAGTGTCTGTGATCTACCTGCAACAGAATGTGATGTAAACTTCTTGGACTACACTGTTTACATTGTTAAACTTTCAACACAGTGGAATAACTAACCCACTTCAACACATAGAGAAACAAAAATCATGTTAACTGTACTGGTTGTCAAGGTTGTCAAAAGACCAATGAAGATGAATTTCATCTAGCAACCGGACAGGAGTGTACGTGCATAAAATCCAAGGAAGAGGAACCTATTCTATATGTTGGACATGACTAAGGAATTGCTGAATTCATGTTCTTTTGGTTTGGCTCCCAGTTTCTAGTGGAGAGGGAAACATTTAGCTAGGACAAGAGAATTTGCATCCTGGAAAAAGAGTCAAGTGACAAGTAAATATGTGCATCTTCTTGTGATAACCATAATATTTACCAATTTTCACCAAAATCCATCAAAAATTAGTTGCATTCAAGTGTGTGTGATGGAAGCAAGAATGAATGGATGGACAATCATAAGGAATCCTATATAATCAAAGCCTAAAAAATCCTTACCTTTAACAATTCAAATAAGTAAAACCTGATGTCATAATCTGTGAAGGTCTGGTATAATTGCTGAAAGAAAAAATATAAATGAAGTTAATACCCATAATATGTGAATTCTGATTTCTGATAATGCTTCCTTCTACATAGTCAAAAGGAAAGCTGTAGAAGCTCTTTATCTACGTCAACACATTAACAATTCATTTCAAAATTTAAATTCAAATAAAGGAATTTAAGATAATGATTAACTACAATTACATTCATCTGTCAACATATTTACATAAGGTGTAAACAAGATAAAAACATTTACTCAAGTTCTCCAGTGGTTAGGTTCAACCATAGAAACAGCCTACCTTCCTTCATGACTGCATGGCATCTTATCATATACGAGTAATTACCTTTGCAACTATGCCGCCAATGTAATGTTTATTTACAATATACAAGGTTTTATTTAATACAATTATTTTGAACTGTTAGTTTAGCCTGATCCTCACATGTGAGTGAGAATGAGCAAGTGCTTACAAAATACACATGCGTCATACGTGCCATAAAACTAACAATCCGAAAAAGACCTTTCTATGTGGCATAAATTCTTTTCATGATAAAAATGCATACCAAATCTCCAATACATATCTCAAACAGTTCATAATATATTAAATGTCAAGAGTGCAATGGAGAGATGAACAGATTTTTTTAAAATTCAGGTAATCTTTAAAATTCTGATCAAACATATAATGCTAAAAGTACTAATCTGACAAAGTCAAATCAAATGCACACAAATGCATAAAAAGATTAAAGGCAATGTATCAAAATGGAGAAGAGTATAATAGCCAGACAGATGGACATAATTTGTAATATCAAGTGTCCATTGAAAGGACTGTGGTCTTCTAACTCAAAGAAATTTCCAAGAATCCACATTGATATTGTTCTTTCTTTTTAATTGCTGAGAACACCAAAAACCCTTGAGACAAGGCCTTTGATCAATCTCAACATAATACAAAGTCAGGTCACAGTGAAAGAAAATACATGTAATAAGATAATTCTGAAACTAGCAGCAGTCTGGGGTCGAAAACAATGAATTTTTAAGTATGTCTAACAATGGAGTGTATCAATATATACTTATTTGTTATGACTGATAATAACTTCCATTAAGGTATTTAATACTGCAGTAACATCAGTTTTCAGAGAATAATGTCTGAAAAGGGCTTGAAAATTTCAAGACCCTAGCACGTAAGTTTCTTCAGTGTACAACTTTTTAACATATGGGTAGCTAAAGGTGTAAATAGGTATCCTGGCACTTGGGTATCCATCTGTTCATAATTCATAATTACCCAGGTAATATAATCAGCTAGGAAGTACCTAGGCATCAATGAACTTGAACCGATCTAACTGTTATCCCTCAGTATATATATATATATATATGCCAAATAAATGTAGGATTATATGTTTATGAGGTCACTTAGTAACTAGACTAGCACACAATCACATACAACAACTAAGTGCATTGGTTTCTCTCTCAGGTATAATAAAAATGAAACAAACTGGCTTTCAAAGGTGTCAACATATGACCCTCAGAAATGAGTCAAGATGCAAGTAGATGTATCGTAGATGCATGGTAATCGACTTATCCTTTGGTAACAAGCAATTCCTATATGGTATTAGTCTTGCTACTTCAGAACATAGTGCCCACGATCCTCAACTAAACTAATGCTAACAATGAAATTGCAGGCAAATAAATTACAAAGATATACTTACTTTAAAGTCTGTGTTATTTACATGCTCAAATATTAGTGCTGGAGTCCGAGACTGAAAAAAACAAAAGGAAAAACATTTGAGAGGTTTTAAAACATATCATGGTCTTACTTCTTCACTAAACAAAATTAATGTTTAACAGAACCTGGTGTCTCACCCAAACAAGTGTGCTAGTCAATATAGCCCCTGTATCTGTCACACAAAATATGGTTCACCCAGCCCCAGAATCATTTCTCATGGACTTGACAAGGACTTTCACAAGTTTTCAAGCAGTATTTTTTCTTACACTAACTAAACTTTCTCCACAATGTACTTTGTTCATCACTGCATAAATAGGTACAAAAGGTGAAGAAAAAAACAATTAAAAAAATGGCAGTACACTATCTGCTAACTACCCATGTCTTGTCATTCAACCACTGAATTGTATTCCATTTTATGCATTATTTTTGGAGAATATTTAAATGACAACAATGCAGAATTTGATCTGTAGTCCCTAAGACAGATTCAAGCAGTTTTTGTGACACTTCAAGGAGCTGGTCAAAAAATTCAAGAATTGTTCAAAGATAAAAACAAATTCGAGGAGTTTTCAAGGCAAGCCAACAAATTCAATGATTTTCAAGATTGTATAAACCGTGTTTAACATTGCTCACCATGATGTAACAAGTTTTTGTACTTAAAGAAGGCAAGAAATGAAAGACAGAACTCTTTGCATATCAGCGTATAAACTTTAATATTATCACAAAGTTTCAGTTGAATGCAACAACAAAAGTAGAAGATGTGTATCTTCCAAATACTTGAATGCAAAACTTGGCATCATTTATAATAACAATGGTTCATGGTGCCATTAAAGTGACTAGTATATCTCATAATTACATAGATGAGACAAAAATGTAATCAAGACACATGCACACACATGCCAAAAATGATTTTGCTATTTAATTTATATTGTCTTAAAAAAGAAACTGCAATTTGATTTTTTGCTTGCAAAACTGAACAGAATTTTCAGTAAAATGTGTATGAATGTTGTCATTTACAGTACAATTATAGATATGTTCAAGTTTCTGTTATGTACAATGCCAGCATAGTTTGCAGAGCATGTACTGCACATTAAGGGCTGCACAATCAATATGGACAAGGATAAAGAGGCAAGGGATTAGGTATCCAATATGAATACCTGAGGCCACTACATTTGGCAATGTCCAATAAATACAGTCCACATCCACTCAATCTAGTAGAACTCCCTCAAACATTTTATGGCAGTCATAGTGCGTTTTATGGCACCCAACTAGTCAATACAACACATTTTGGAGAAGCCCCAAAACTATGCAAACCAGATTATGGAAGATGTCAATTTCATACCTTTGCTTGTAAATAAAACTACGTAGTACATTGTTTTTCAGTTGCCTAGCTAGAGATACCTATAGAACACAATCGGAACAAAAATGTGAGGTTTCAAACTTTACTGGACATCCTCCAACCTCTCCATTCATACATTAGTAAACTGCCTAGCAACAATGTACATCCCTGCTGATGAACTAATATACATGTGCAGAAATTTAAATACTGTTTTGCATCGTGTGATTAAGTTCAATGCACCATCACAATAAATGATATGTCATAGTGTTTCTTGTACTGATTATTAGCTTCCCTGTAATTTTCATATTAATCCCCAAGGCCCACCGTGAAAAAATTGTTGAAAGCAGCATACACATAAAGAAACAACAAAAAAAAAAACACTACAAACACATGAGACGTTCATGTAAGATAGTTGCCATTTATTACATTTGTATTTGAAAAAATCTGAAACAAGTTTTTTTTCTTCGGCTAAAACAAATATGTTTCCTATTTCACTGGTTTCAAAATTAGTTAATTAAAGTAGGTAGGTAGTTAAAAACATATAAACCAGCTGCACAAATTTTTTTTTTACCCTGGAGGAAAAAAGTGTTAGGGTCAGCAACAAGAAACACTGAATGGTTGGCAGACCCAAAACATTCTATTTTTTTGCCTTATATCAAGTATATGACTTGATTATATTGATCTGCATTTAATCAATAAATGTCAGAGACACACTTGTGGCAATAATTTTTGAAATAAATATCAGCTTGAAAACTAATAATTATAATTCACTTTTAACTTAATTTTGTTAAGAATAAAATGGCATCATATACCCAAAAAATATCTGAACTATGGTAGATCAGTATTTCCCTTTACTCTAATTTGTGCATCCAAGACTTCCAAATTTTCAATTTGACCCCAGTTCTGACACCATGGTTATACTCAATCTGACCCCAATTCTGACACAAAGTGGATTTCCAACTCAATCTTGCATCCCCAGGGGAAAATCATCACTACAAAAATTACCTGCTGAGGGTTTGAAAAAATCACATTTAGCTGCAAAAAACTGTATGTCACTGCTTTTTAAATATGAATGTGGATATAATATAGCATTAGTGTTGATTAGCAACCCACAGATTATCAGTCATAATACCTCCGATGGTAGCTTCGCACCACTGGCCTATCTGTCGAGCACATGAACAAGATGCAGCAAAAAAAAATACAATTTGTACTATCAGTAAAATACTGACAACAATGCAAGTAATACTTAAGTTTCTGCTCATCCTTTAGAAAACCTCAGAGTGCCAATTCAAAAAATTTAAGTTCACTACAAATTTGGGAACTTGTTTCTCTATAATGGATCATATCTTTAAAAAAAGCTTGTCATGCATTAAGTATTGCTTTCTATTTCCTTCTTATTTTATTGATCACATTTGCAAATTGGAAGGATAAACCATGGATTATTGTTATTTATTTCTGTTATTCGACCTACATGATAACATTTCAACTGGTCAATTGAAACAAGTTGACCTGACACTATCATAACTGCTTTTACATGGGGAAAATCTGCATAGTTTTTACCCATTTTTTCTTTATTATTCCACTACATTTTTTTTAAATTTGATACAACAGACATAATAAACCTTTTTACTGATTGTAACAATACTGCATACAGTTCTAGAAATTGGAAATAAACACAGCAAATAATTAGAGTCTCAAAAATGCTTTTGATACTTCGCATTTGAATGCAAGAGGGCATAATAACATTTACACTGATCACAATGAAACCAAATTGAAAGACACAACTAAAACATGATTTTTTTAAAACAAAATGGCAGTTTAGGAGTAGTGACAAGGAGACCTGAGCTAACAGACAACAGACCATTCCATACGCTGCGTCACTGACCGGCAGCGCTAAAATCATGACCAACCTGCATTTTTATCATGCAAGCACTCTTGTATCTGTTATGAAGTTGTGCAACAATAATTAACATTTGTACTTTGTGACCCATGAAACTATAACTGAAATAAAGAATCTCCAACAGCACATCCAGTAAGGACTTGTTATTTGAAAGTATAACACTGAACAGCCATGTCAACATACAGCTGAACATTATGTATCACGCACTGGTATCGCTATCATTAATGTCTATGACAATCATTCAAGTTCATTAATAGAATAAAATCATCTAAAATTACAATCTGCTGAAGCAAAATATAATGTAATGAGAGTCCGACAAAATGAACTGTTGACCCTGATATGCCTGACCGGGGGAGGGGGGGGGGGGCATATATTACTACTATAACAATCAGTAATATGCAACTCTGTTAGGATGACAGTGTCAATAGGAAAACTACAAGCCACATTTTCAAGAATATTCACACAGCTGGCAGCCAATATGAACACATTAACCCCTGGAGGTTTTTTTCATTTTCGCCTTAAATTCGAGTAAGGAACACATTTTAAAAGCTATTTCTGAATACATCCTAACACATCAACTTCCAATAACTTAATGCCTAGTTGTGTTAGAAACATCATTTTTCATTGGCTGTTTGGCTCATGCATGAGCAGAAGGGTAAAAGTTGGATATTTTTTTATTTATTTTTTTGCTTATTTTCGTATCGAGACCACTCTTTATTCCAAATGCCCATCTTGTCCTACTTTTTGCAAAGGTTCATCTGTCTGTTTGCAGTTCATACCTGTCTGCCTTAGATCTGAGACCAAAAAGTCTAAAATCCGGACACAAAATCAGATTCCGACCATGGGCGAATTTTGGGTGGAAAATAAATTCAGGTCCAAAATATGAGCTTTTTCCCTCTGTATTTTGTAGTGCAACTAACTTCCAGATCATCTGGTATCATTGGAGAGCTACATCTGTCTACTTTTCTATAATACCACACACTTTAGTGTATCATACATGACCTTGACAATACAGAGCTCGGCAGTAGACTACTACCTCCTGCCATGTAAACTCATCACTAGAGGTTTATGTGTTAAACAAGATATTTCAGACAAAATAATTTCCCATAAATTGCCATGTTAGTGAAGTTAAATTACTTGTACTAATGCTGAAATCAGGTCGATCTCACACAGATAGCATGTGCAAAACAAGTCTGATGTTGAATGTTCACCAACAGAACATATTTGAATAAAATCTGATTAATTTCAAACAGATACAAGGATTTCAAATATTGATCTGATCTCCAGAGTTTGCATTCATTTTTCCAAGTTATACTGGTCAACAGTCTACATGAAAAGGACTAACTAAATTTACAGCTGTCTCCCAGACTATATACATATCTTGAGAAGGCAAAAGAATTGTTGTACGACCAAAACAAGCTTTAATAAAATGTAAATCTTCATTTCAAATATCTGAAAACATATTTTGTACGAAATCTGATACAAATGTTCATGACAGGTAATTCACGTAGATAGTGGTTTGCATGATAAGAGCTACTACCGATGACTGGCTTTTAGACTATTTTAGTGATCCTCCACCATTTTGATTTACTATCACAAAAAACGTATCCACTGTTCGCCCCATAACCAAACAGATGCGAAATCACCTTATTAACTGATGTGGCTCTTGCTCATTATTGAACTCTTTTGATCTTGATGAAACCAATCAACATTATTCCACTTTGATCAAAACAGTAACATGGCCTCTAGAGTGGCAACAAGCTTAGTCCATCAGACACCACCTCATAAATACGAGAATTTCACCCATCAACCAAATCATCAGAGATCTTGGAATATTGTAGGTTGTATTCCAAGCTTAATTAAAATGTGTCTCAAGACTGGTAACAAACAAACAATGACCAATGGACGGACACTGTGGAAGCAGACAATGGACACAAGGCCATTCCATAAACAACACCTGGCCTTACCGCCAGGTGAGCTAATAATAATATAATAATAATAATAATAATAATAAACAATACATGTAATAATAACAAAATTAAAAATATTAAAATTTGGTGCACAATATTTGGTCCAGAATCAACTTACAAAATGAAAATCTATTCAGCGGTCACCATTGTTAAAAGGCCAACTTGGCTTTGACCCAAAGGTGGCTGCTTAGGACAGGTTTCAGTGCATTATAGTTAGATAGCAAGGGTTTCAACTGTACCCAGTAGATGGTGACTTTTTTTTACCTTGTATCTGAACAGGAATCCTTGATTACCAATCCAGTTTCCATAAAAAAGGTCATTTTACAGATTGGTCTGAAGGTAGATGAGAGCAGAAGATGCTTGCTTTTTATGATTCAGGATCAATGAAAGCATTGCCTGACAAAATTTTCTCTAGAACAAACTGGACCTTAAATGTTCTGGGCTGTTCCAGTAAAACATATATCCCCCCAGGGCCAGCACTTCAAAAAACTTCTGTAGGAGGTTATGTTTCAAACTATTTTGATCCAGACAGTGGAAGGTTGGTTAGGAAAATCACTTCTGTTGTGGGTTGTGTTAACAAAATGAGAAATTGCTGGTGGGGTTGTCAGAAGAAAAAAAAAACAAATATATATTTAAAATCTCATCTAACAACCTCCTAGTGGTCTAATGTGAGTAAAACATTGGGTCAGAAAATGATGCCAGTACACACGAGTGCATGTAATTTGCATACTTATAAAGCAGTGATAAGCGTTCCGCAAATTACATCAACATTGCGGATATAAAACACATGCTTTGCTCAGTATGCAATTTTTAATAAACTTTAAAAATTAAAAAGTGCATTTCACGATGTAATTCGCAATGCAAACAGCGGTCTAGCAGTGCTTGATGCAACATCCAGATAGCTGGATACTTTGGTTCAACTTCAATGGCTGTTAAACTAAATTTGATTGGTTCACTGGGCCCTGGAACAAGCATTTTATGGTAGTTTTAACCTTGTTTTCATCATGAATGTGATGGAGGAACATGGATCCAAAATAAACACATCAATTTTAGAACCTGTTCATTGACTTTGAATCAAGTATATAATCCAAGTCAGGTTATATGCTGGTTATGCACTTTTTAGTGTTTATACCTGCTCAGTATGGGGGTCAATTTAAAAAACGAACAGGCTTATACACGAGTATATACAGTATACTGTACTTCTGCCTGAGAGATGTGAATAATTTTATTTCTTGGTTTGTTGATTCTCATTGCTCAATTCAAATGCATCATTGAAAAACATTGATGCATTCTCATACTTTGGTACAAATATTTATTACAGATGCATATCTCCAGATATTGGTAAATAGAGCTTGAATAAGTTATAACAGTTCTAGTTGGAACAATGGACATTGTTAGATAAACTTTAAGTGAGCTAAAATGTAAACTTTTCGGCAGCATGTGATGCAGGATTGCTTAAGACTTCTCCATCTCGTATGCTCATCACGAAAAATCCATTTGTACCAACTGTTGAGGACTTTTTGGTAACCGTAAGAAAGGCATAATTGACATTATTCAAAGTTCTACAGAAATTACAAGAGTCAAAATTTATACACTCATACAGCTGTGGTAAAAATGATCGACTAGTACCTTTGCTGCTGTTGCCATAGCTGATTAGTTGGTTGATTTAGTTTGGTTTGGTTGGGGGGGGGGACAATATATTAAGTAGAAGAAGAACTCCAAAAGACCACCAACCCAAATTGGTTGATCTATGACAAACAAATCACTCTGTGAAATGTGCAAGTGATGTAAAAGCAAGCACCTAAGTACACTTGGGCACATGGAGCCACTGTTGATTTGATGTTTATCTCCAACAGCTGAAGTCATTTAGACCGGAGATCTCGGGTTTTGGATGACCATTATGGCCTTAACACCATTTTCTGATGAAGAGAATTTATATATGGCAGCCAGTTTTAATGCTGAAGAAAATCCAAGTACTTTTGAGACACCAAACACCACTTATGTAGAACCACTGACCTTCATCAAGTAACTGACAACATTCTCATTTACACACTGGAGGCAAGTAATCACATGACAATCATCTTGTACCATTCAGCCATGGAAGCCCCTCAGATCTGTATCACAAGACAAGCCTCTTATACCACTCTGCCATGAAAGCCCCTCAGGCCACGAGGTCTTATATAAAAGATTAGAAGTGGAAGATAGAGTCTGTGACAACTGAACTGAATGTGCAGAATATTAATGCTGTTGTTGTTGTTGGGTTTAACGCCATATTTCAGCACACGATAGGCTATGCATGGCGGCCAGTATTAATGGTGGAGGAAGAACCCGGGAAAACTCCGGGAAGAACCACCGACCCACGAGAAGCTACTGGCAAGCTTTCTCACATACCCACGTTATCCGAATCCTAGACTCGAACCCACGCAGACAGAGGTGAGATGGCAGTGATCCGTAAGGGAGAGCGCTTTAGACCACTTGGCCACTCGGGGCCCCTCAGAATATTAATGCTAGGCCATCAGTGATGATGATGGTGCTGTTGACAATACAGTTGACTGCAATGCCATTGATTTTACGAGTACTCTGGGGAAAAATGATTCCTTGTCTTGCATCCATTTTTTTAAATTAATGATAAAAAAATGTTTGACTTGCTATATTTCATTTGGTTTTTTTTAAAAACTTTATACAAGTCTTGCAACAGACTGCTCCGGTGGCCTAGTGGTTAAAGCGTCCGCCTCGGATGCAGGAGGTTGCGAGTTCGATCCCCAGCAGTCATACCAAAGACGTACAAAAATGGTACTAACAGCTTCCTCGCTTGGCACTCAGCATTATGAGGTTAGTGTTAGGACTGGTCAGCCTGGTGTCAGGTTAATGTGACTGGGTGGGACATGATGCTACATGTCTGCAACATGATGCCCCAGTGCTAGACATCACTATAAACTGCCACTGCAGACATCATAGCGATATGGCTGAAAAATTGCTAAAGCTATGTTAAAAATCCAAATCACTCACACACAGTCTTGAAACAAGCATAAAAAAGGCATCGATAACTGAAATATATGTTCTTACAAGAAATGACATAGTGTAAAAAGTAGGCAGAAATAATACAACATCACTTCCACAGGCACTAAAGTTTTTTTTTTGACAAACCATGGACAAGTTTACCAAAACACTTATTTAAAAAAATAATAACAAGGAATCATAGCATCTGACCACATTTAAAGCAATACAAGATTTAACTATTATTCAAACCAAAAGCAGCATGCCTGAGAACAAAGAAAAATAGCAAAACAGTGATCACTTTACTAAACACAGTTTAGTAAAGATACAAATTCATGATTTCTGTATTAGAACAGAAATCCATATTATAAAATCTGTATGTACGGATGTTAAATTAGTAGGTATTAAGGGACTGATCAATGACATATACGAATAATAAGCCACCATGAAAATTTGTAATTTCACAGTATCAGAGACCTACATGGCTGACAGACAGACAAACAAAAAGGACAAAAGATTGATTATAATGAATGAATACAAATAAAAATATGCAGTAGATTATATGATCTACAAGAATTCAGTACATTACCTCCAGCCTGCTGTCATTTAAATCGCTTATCCCCAACCCAATATTAAAATCGCTTCTACTGCCCACTAACCCATAGCCAGAAATAATGTTAATAAAAAAAATAGGGGGCAGTGTTTTTCAATTAAAATATATCTGACACTGGATCATACTTTTTTAAAAATGCTTCTGTCGTGGGTTGGTTGAACTTGAAAGTGACTTCTGGGGAGGTGGGGGTATGTTTTACTGGAACAGCCCTCAGCCTATTTCACGCCCAATTAACAGATGGATTATGAAAATGAATTTTTTACACAAGTTCCGTAAAATCAAATTTGGGGGAAGGGAGGTGGGGAGGGCATTGTACCCAGGTGCACAAGTGAGAGATTTTGTCTCCATCCACTACTATCCCAACTCAAACTTTAGTTCTTAAAATTCTTGTAAATAGAGGACAGAGTCAATAACATTTTTCTACTCACCACTGGATCCTTGACTATAGCCAACAATGAAATAATATTTGTTCCTCCTCTCAGATTTTCCAAAATCTTTATCTCTCTCTTGATCTTCTTTTTCTTCACGGGCTAAAAACACAAAAAAATGTTAAATTAGAAAGGGTGCAGTTGTTGTAGCTCTGGGACTGAGGCATTGGATTGTTGACCAGAAAAGTGTCGATTAAATTCCCACCATCATACCAGCTGATACTGGCTGTCTTTGGGCAAGGCACATTTCAACGTGGTAGTCACGTGATGATACTACAAAGGTCTAGAAAATGGTCTCGGAATAAATATAGCAAATTTTGTGCTCTTTCATTTTTGTAGTTTTATTACAACTAGTATATGACTTTGATTTGAATTTTTTCTACAACATTTGAAAACGACAGCTGTGAGATTCTGTGTGTTCATGCGACTAGCAATCAAAATCGCTAGTACCAGCTCAAATTTCATCAATGCATTTGTTTTATCGTCTTTCAGCAGATTAAAGACAAAGATTTTAATACTCACAATTTCTGAGAAAATAAATAATTTTCATATCGATTTCATGCAGGTTTAACTTGATTTAACAACGTTTAAGTTTGCTAGTCCATCCACAAAGCGGTTATGCCTTAACACCACCATGTTGGCCTCTTGTGATGCTAGACTGGTTTTCATACCTTCCATAAAAAAAATAATAAAGATATCGAACTGTCTGTGAAACAAAAAGTCTACCAGAAGAATGTAATCCACTGAGCGTGGGTCGGTGGTTCTTTCCGGGGTTTTCCCAGGTTCTTCCTCCACCATTAATACTGGCCACCATGTGTAGCCTATCATGTGCTGAAAAATGGCGTTAAACCCTACAGCAACAACAACAACTTTATGTATGCCTAGAATGGCCAGCATTTCTTCCAGTGCAGTGGGTTACAAGAGAAAATCAGGTTTCTCTTCCATATATTTTGTAGCACAATTGTTAGTTTCAGCCACAATTCTTTCAAACCATTTTCCCTTCATTAAAAACAAAAGTATGACATGCTTTCAGTGAATTTGGTGGCATATAGGGCATGTAGTTCACTTGTCTACACGGTGCCATTATCATCATCTGATACAATATAAATTTTCACAAACAAGACGAAGACGTTATTTCAATATCACTGCAAAATTCCCAAATTCAATACTGTGTATTTCTTCTCTTGGTGCCCCACAATGTTCCAATTCCAAATCGCTAACACAAGCCCATGTCTAACAACATATCCAACAAGTATCATGTGGAAAGAATTCCAAGAAACCCTCATTAGCAACTATATTTAGCATGACATCTTTCGCATCACCATTTGTTAACTCTATATCTGATCCATCAGTAGGTAATGTTTTAAATCAGCAAATTTATCAGTCACTGCAGAGGTAAGGCATATGTATGCAGCAGCTATATGCATCAGTGGTGGGGAAAGGTCTTAGAGAAAACATTTATCTTGATACAAATTACTTAAATTTAAAATTTCAGATTTAAAATTTTAAAAATTGGATATGCATCTTTCCTTTCTATGCTACTGAACCCAGTGACCAAAATTAAACCACTGTAATTGAATCAAATATGAGTTGAAAGAAAACAACAGTAAGCTTTGTATTATATCCTAATTTCTTTTTAAAGCATTTGACTTATTTTGTTGATTTACCGACACCCAACTAACACAAGCAAACATATATGGTGGTCATTTAGTCCAGATTATTACCAACAATCCAGTTTTCAGCTGGTCTGCCCCTGCTTAATCCATTTTGCATGTGTGCAAAGAATGTCTGGTACTGGTATTTTCAAGTTCCATTAGTAGCCCCCTACACACATTCCTCAAATTTGCATTCATTCTCGTTATATAGTGCTTGTGTGTATAATGAGGTCAGCAAACATGTATTCCAAATATAGTGTTATAAGAGAGAGCAGTACTGATTCAAGAGGGAATGATCTTTCCAAAGTCAGACAATGTTCATGCTCTTTTCATAGCATATATGAAAAGTTCACCATTACAGATATACAAAATTCATTACATGGTGGTGAACTAGAATATTTAACAATCTTTCCATGCAATAACAGACTATTTTGAAGTCATTAAAAATGTTCTTAGCAATGGGCTTACCTTCAGAATCTTGATAACAGCTTTTTCATTGTTGGTGATGTTGATTGCTTCAAACACCTCACTGTATTTGCCACGGCCCAGTTTACGTACTATCTGGTAGTCATCTTGTTGACTGAAATAATTAGTATGTCTTCATCACATTCACGCACTGCTTTTCTTTACTAGTATAGAAAATGCTAAGACCATGTTCTAACTGGAATTCTAGAGAGCAATGTGTTATAATGAGTAATGTTGGACAAATTCACAGAAAGTGTTTAGACAACTGTGCTCCTTTAAACCTTAAGTGTAATCTAGTGATGCTAGAGCAATTATACTATTCCAGAATGTACTGAGACCATGTTCTACCTATAGCATTAAGAAAAGTTCGTGTATTTTGGTGTACATTGTTGAAACTATTCATGCATCAACATGAGCTGTCCCTGCCAGTTCTGAATATCATCAAATGTATCCGATTTATTCTCTGTATACTTCCATAGCTGCCAACCTTCCAGGCTCACAATTAGTGAAAATAGGGATAAAATGTCGTGAATTTGGACATGAATTCGTGAAAAATACCATGACAATAACTCCATCCACTCTGACCACTCCGACTGTCAATACTACACTATATCAAGTTCGCAAAATAAAAATAAAACACTACATATATGCAGAAATTTTTAATTATCAAGACATGATACTGTGGCAGACTTGAACTTCCTCAACTGCTTGATCGTAAATTTGTTTTCTAAAGAGTTCCGACTTATTGCCTGCTGGTTGATCTTGGGGACTAAAATTGCTGACAAATTTTCTGCAGCTAAAGAGGCCCTAAAGTCTGTCTTACTTTTCCTCACTGAAGAAGATACTCTTTCGCTGTCTCTGTTGCTGTGAGTAATGCACAGGAGCTGCATCATTTTTGATTCTTCCACAGGAAAATTTGGAAGCGATTTTCGAGTCTGGGAACATTTGTCAGAACAAATGTTTAGCATGGTCTCCAGCTGATAAAGGTAGATTGTGTTCGACAAGAAAACTCACAAATAATGCTTCAGCATTGGTAGCCTGCAGGTCTTCCGCAAATGGTTTAAAATATTCCAAAGCTGAAATCTGCGAATTCTTAATTTTCCCAACTTCTACGTGTTTTTTGCAACCGATTTTCTTCCTCACGTCGTCTCTGCGATGACACACTGAGTGCAAAAAGCATGAATGAATATCAATGTTTAATGGCAGAATGCATGGCCAATTTTTGATATATTCCAAATTAAACTTCACTTTTTGAGTAATACATTTCTTTTTCCTTGGTGGTGAAGACATTTTCAAAATCTTACATCCGAGGCTGAACGGTAACTTTGACGCATGCGCGGAGCAAATTTCCGGTTAGGCCCCAGTTTCTATCTAAAGCATTTGTAAAACTACTCTTATACATATAGATTAAAAGAGGCTAAAATGCTTGCTACCGGGCCAACTGTACTAATAATCTGCTGTAGATCTACTAATATCGTGACCAGCAGTACCGGACCGTGTCGGCAAATGCGAATATCACGACTAGCGCTTAATGGGAAATCGGTTATTTTATTAAAGATTTAAAATAATTGAGGATTGGAAAATTCGTGAATTTTTGGCTTACGGCGTGAATCCGTGAATCGCTGAAAAAGTCGTGAAATTCACACCAAATTCGTGAGGGTTGGCAGCTATGTACATCACATAAAGTTATATTTTTGCCATTTTCTTACAGTAACATACCAACTGATCTAACTACAACGGCTAATGCTGAGAAATGTGAGATAACCAATGCAGTCTGAGATGGTTATATACTGGGAATAGTTTAAATAACAACTGACATGCCATCAAACACAATCTCCTGGTTTATTTCAACTAGATACATGTACATCTACCTAAAACTGAAAGTGATTTATCAAGCACAAGATATCCTTTGTACCAAACATTTTAAGTACAAACTGTTTTAAAGAACCTTAATCCAGAAAAGCTCTATATAGGCAGACCTGCCAACCTTAAAAAGACTTTTTCAGTAAGGCAGTCAATATGCTTCCAATTTATTTAGTAAAGTGTCACAAATTATCATATTTTTCATATACTAATGCTGACTTTGGAAACATGCATTGAAAAAGCCCAGAAATATGACATGTGACTGATGCAATGAAAGAAAACATTATGTTCAACTATAAAAGGCTAGACCTTAATTACCATCCAGTGAGGTTCAGAAACTGCAGTTGCAAACCCCACAAGGCTCAATGGCTTCTTGCCATCAATGAACTTGTGAGAAGACTTGGATATTTTTTAAATTCAATATGGTGACATTAATTGTCTCTCCCACCATTAATATGACATACCGGGTAATGCTGAACAAATGTGTTGTCCTCCTTGCTTTTATCTGCCAAGAATGTGAATATGCAGATTCTTTCAACTTTTTAAGAAGCATATTGTATCTTTCCCCTCAAACAGACAATCTGGCCGCATGATCTATTTTTCCGCTGTTATATTCCTAAAGTCTGTAATTTATTATGAGTCATTTCACTAACATTTACGGTCAAATCTTAAGTGTCTGCCAGTCTGCAATGGATCCTGAACATAAAATAACCAAAACATTGAAATATTTTTCAACAATCTACATTCACCATGTTGGAAGTAAGATAAATGCCATTTCATGTAATACTGTTATTAAAATTTTTATTTTAAAACCACATGCATGTTATGATGAAATATATAATAGATATGACTAATCATCTGATGAAAGCATAATTGGCAATCATCAATTTAATTCTTTCTTACATACAATTTCTCAAGTGATCACAGAACTTTCTTTTTACACTTCATTGAATTGCACTTTTTCTTCAAAACTGTTAATGTTGGACAACATTTTACACTTTTCCTGCAAATTCTTTTGTTTCTTTTGCAATTACTAATATACTATTTTCCAAGTCTGCTTTATATCTGGATTACTGGATAAAGTCTGCTATCCTTACAAATATATTTTGTAATTTGAGAGACAGTAGCCATGACAGCTAATATACAATTTCATTGTTATGGCAACTGGACATAACACTGACCTGAGCTGAACAATAATGTGTTCCTCAGCTGTTAGCTTTTGTAATCTTGATAATTATAATCATAGCTAAGGATCACACTGGGCTTCACCAATGTCACAAATTGTGGTTTTATTTCCTTAATTGCAATAAAATATATCATCTGGCAATATCACTGACAACAAAAATTTTGGCAGTGAAACTTGTACACACAATCTTGGGTTTGGAGAAATTCAAAAGCACCATGAAAGGAAGCCACAGACTTGGATATATAAAAAACTGGAATCTCGTGTAAGTTTCATTGGTGGGAATGGAGATCCAAGTTTGCTTATTGAATAAAAATCTACAGCATTCAGTGATAATTCTCAAGATTTAGGAAGAAATTCACTACAACCAAAGCAAGTAAAGCATGGTTAAAATTAATTTCTGAACTCCTCATTGAGAGAGATGTACTTTGTGAAGCTAGCTATGGGGGTGGGGGTGGGGTAATTCCTGAATGCATGAAATTGACGGTCGCATTATACGTCACTTATCTTACATTGCAAAGTACAAGCATAGGGTTTTAGTATTAAAATGTCATTAACTAAATTTCTTTACAAAACTATTATTTGGAAAATAATATACATAATATATATTTGCTTAATACCTGATGTTTCTATACATAAAAAGAGAGAGAGGCTGTAGATGTCAGGAAAGTAGATATTTTACATTCGATAATAAATTTATTCCAGGTGACAACAGTCATACCTATGCACTAACAGTGATGCAGGATGCAAAGACCATGAAAGTAGTGCAAAACAATCTTCAATAAATTCAAAGGACCTTTCATCAAAGGATGCCAGCACCAAACACCAAAATCCAAGACCCTAACATTAAATCACCTATTAAAAACTTCACTTGCATGTGAAATTTCTTCTTTTTTTCTCACCACCCAACCTCCAACACTTGTCAAAACATCCGCCTATGTCAACAATATTAACTTGGTCCCAACAATGTAGAGTTAAACGGTTAGTACTGTATTATGAAATGGCGACAAAATATTGAGGTTGCCAACTTTTTGGCGAATACTTTCTAAAGCCAGTGCCAACCCTGATAGCTATTAATTATCAAAAACCTGACTCCTAAGAAAAACAAATCGGAAAAGATAATCAGATTACTTACCTCTTTGCAATGAATTAAAATTGGGCACTTTATATCAGCATGTTGGAAACAAATGTCAATGTCTTCAACTTATACACATATTCATTAGATTCATTGTTATATGTAAACCCCAATGTGTATCAGCTTGTGATGCGCAAACTTGACACTTCCTCACTAATAAGTGTTAGAGGGTGGAACACCTTGAGGAACTTTAAACGTAAACTTGGCAGTGCCAAGGGAGTCTAGCCATTCAAATTTCAAAGTGTATTATGAATTAGGTAATTGGTTGCTGAGCTACATGAGCTGGAAAAACTTTAATCAATGCTTTCCACAAAAACATGCATCCCCAATCACAAATGAAAATTGATCATACTCCCTTCTTGCAGTTATAAAAATTCCAGCTGTAGAAAGTAGACACTTCAATTATTTTACTAATGTTAAATTTCTATGATCTGCAGTGCAGATTGTTGGCTCTTTCCCCACCAGTGCAAATCATAACCAAACATGGGTACATATGCAAATGTAAAGTTCTGTTTTGACTGACCCATTCTGATATTTTGTTACATAGAATGAAGTTATGAAAACTGCAAAGCAGACTTTACCTGCAACCGACAGCCATTAACCTAGGAATAATGCAACTGAATTATGGAAATAACCACCAAGGCACTTAATCTAAGGCTTTCAGAAAAGATATGGTTAAGCAAATAGTTTCTGACAGGTTTTAATAGTTTGTCAATTTGTAATATAAGGACATTCATCTAGTTTCTTATTCACACTGGAAAAAAATTCTGCTGTCATGTAAGTATTATTACCACATTCTCAAAAGGGTAAAATAAAAGGATACACTAAATTCTACCAACAGTGTTACTGCACTGTTTAAAGGGCGTATTGCACTAGCAACACTGATCCTGCTCTTCAATAAAAATGTATCACTGTTCATTAAAAAAAGGGATACGCAGCATGAAAGCAGTAAAGCTCAATAACAGAGGGACATTTCTTTTTGTCATCTATATTAGAGTTAAAGGATTTTTTATATTAAAAAAACAGAACATGTCTATTTTGTGGTTTAATCATGATTAGATTTCTTTTCAGAATACTTCTAATATATATATTTTCTGCAAAGGAGAGTGGACAAAAAAGTTAACACAGTAAACCTGTCTTGAAAGACCCAGTTCCTACAAATTCATGATAGGTCTGAACACTATAATAAACTCCATATATTGAGAAGCTTGCCTCTCAAGTCAGGCTTTACTGTACTAAGAAATGTCCAGGTTTATACTCTCACAATATTTTTGAGGTGGGCTTCATATGATATTAGTTTTTAGACCTTACAAATACTTCCTGTGCTCACTTTCCAACCATAAAACAACAACAACAACAACACAATAACCAAGACTAGAGTCCCTCAAATGAAAAGATGCTCCAAAGGACAAAAGAGAAGTTCCAGGAAACCAAGACTGAAGCCAACTCTGATATTCCTGATGGAATTCCAACATGCCAAATCCGGTAATGAAACAATTTTCTTGTACAACCATTTGTAACAAGTCTTTAGTGAAAATCCAGTGTCCATTCTGAAGGCGTTGCAGTAACACAAATTTCAACATAGCAAACATAGTGGCCATATTGGATGTCAGATCAATAAATTCTTAAATCAGGACCAACTGAATATCATGAAGAATGAAAACTATCCCATGTGATCATCCCTTCTCAAGGAGTAGCAATAACAAGATTTTCAAGATGGATGCCATTGTCGCCATACTGTATGACAGATCAGCACCATTTTCATTTAGAACCCCCTAACAACGTTATGCCATTTGGGCTCTCTTGCGCCCCTGCTACTTTCAAGCGCCTTATGTAGATGGTCCTCGCCAGGTTGCAATGGGAAATATGTCTGATGTACCTAGATGATGTCATTGTTTTGGGTCGTTCTTTTGAAGTAACACTCGACAATTTGAGTTGCATCTTCGACAGGGTATGCTCTGCAGGGCTGAAATTGAAAGCAAACAAGTGCAGACTCTTTGCCATGAAGGTCATTTTTGTAGGCCATGTGATCTCTAACTGACCTGGACAAAATCAGAACTGGAATAAAGCAGTAATTTCAACAGAAGCTGATATTTTTAGTTTTTTCTACAGGAATAATGACCTACAGTTCCTGAATTTCAAAAAGTTTCACTTTATCAGTTCCATCCAATTAAGATTAGTGTCTTCCTCCATTCAATACAGATCAGTACAAGTATTGATATTTATTTTTTTCTGCATCAATCAATGTGCCTGCCTGACAATTTCAGTCTCAGAGATCACCAATGTTAAGTCTCTTTCCCTTCACACCCAAATGATCATGATCTGGAGTGATCACATCCCACAACTGAAGAAAGAACATGTCATACATCTGGCTAAATATAAAATGGGGGATGTGGTTTTATTGGGGTGGGGTATGCAAACAAGTTACTAAGACATACTTTCTAAAACAAAAAAAAGAACATAAAATACAACAAGAAAACCACACACATGCTGTGCCATAAAGAACAACATTTTCTGCCCTGCCAACTCTTGCTATGATGTTGATCATATTTGATTTTGTTTTAGATGAAAATCACAGGTGAACAAACAACTGCTCTGCATAGAGTGAGAGTTCAGGCACAAGTCATATCTTGAAACATCTATGGTCACAGAGGAAATACCAGCATTCTTTTTGAATTATTCTTTGGAAAGAACAATATACAGCAGAATAGGCAGGCAATTGTGCCTCATCATCTACACATAACAGTATTACAAAACAGCCACCAGTGGACACAAGAGGATCAGAAGTACTTTTGGAAAAGTTCACATCAGATATTACTGGCCTGGAATGCAAGATGGTTAGAATTGCGAGATGATGGAGAGTGGTGGCAACTGTCAGATGAAGTGTGAATGAAACAAACACTGCCAGGTCATATGAAGAAAGCACCACACAAGTTTGTAGATGCTGGTTGTCCATTGAAGCATGTTGATATTCACTGGCACACTTGGACCATTACAAGAGTCTAGCATGGGGCAATCAATACAGCATAATAATATGGGATTACTTGATTATTCCAAGTCAAGATACAGTGACAATGGCCATGGCACTTGCAGATTTTTTTAAAAAAACATTGTGGTCCCATGTAGCTATACTCTGATCAGAGAAGATAGTCTGCAAGTTTGGTATTTCAAGAGAGGTGCCAACTTTTGAGCATGATAAAAAAGAAAAAACGACTTCTTTCCTCATCACCCTTTTCCCCCCATGAGAGAAGGTACAATCAGATGGTTCCACCATATATCTGAATCAATGCAGAGTGCTTTCATGAGTGACCATAATTCAGATTGGGTCATTCATGCCCATATGTTTACAAATCTGTAGCCCATGTACTGATGATTTTCACTTTGGCATTAGGTTGATACAAAGTTGCCAATCCTACTGTCGGCATATCTGGTCGCACTGGTGACAATGATACAAAACCAGAACTTTGCAAAGTGGATACAAGAACTGTAAGAGGCAGATGCCTATGCTGGTCAAGTGTGAAATTCAGTTCACTTGATGCGAGTTCTCAAAATAAGTTTTTCAACATTTATTCTTACGTGTGAACAAAGCTAACACAAGTGCAGGTCAATCAGTTTTGTTTTCTTTGAGAACCAGGTTTTAATTTCCTACACTCTAAAAACCTAAACAGTAGCCCACATGCAGGTTTGTTTTCTCTGACATTGCTTTAATTCTGCCAAACTAGTGACAATAATCAATGCACTTGAAGATACATGTTGGTAAAGAGATACATGACATTGAGAGCTTAGTGGAACATAAATACAAATTTAAGTAAAAATCTTCAATTAATCTTTTAGACTATTACAAATAACACAAAATATAAAACAAATCTGCAGTAAGCTGAGGCCAAAATGCATTCCCCCCCCACTTAGCACCAACTTTTATTAAGAAAAGGCAATTAAAAAAAACAACAGAAGGAATTTTTTATTTCAATATGCAAGTTATAACTTATTTTGCAAGGTGTTATTCTTCTATGAGAGAAAATAAAGTGAGTGAGAGACAGAGATTAGTGCTGGAATCAATTTCCCAATTATTATTCATTTCAGCAATAAATTTAATTCAGTTCAGTTTGGAAAAATTTATTAAAATGTAACTTTTAATGGCTGGGGCTGTTAAATATATTCCAAGATGGATGGCTGCACCTAATATAACTGACACCGATCGCAAGCCAAAATCAACACCCAACTCTTGATGATAATTCTTGACAATACCAATGTTGACAATGCTTACAGCCTTGATTTTCAGTGCAGATATACAAAGTTAAATATCTATCTGGGAAAGATCATTTAATTTTCTGATTAGGGGTGCAGGGAGTGAGAGGGAAGGGCTGAGATTTCTATTATATCCATCAAAAAAGTTTTGCAGAGAAAAAATATTTTGTGATGATGGAAATCCTAGTCATCTTTCCTCAAAAATAATGTGGCCAGTCCCTTACTTTTACAGTCATACAGTAGGCACTTTTGTTATCACAATCCAGCTGGCACAAAGTTGTGTATATTCAACTTGGTGAACACACATAACAGTTGACAATGTATTCCAACATTACTGCTTAAGGACCTATTAAATATACTCCCTGCCTCTAGCAAATCCAACACTTACCTCCATGATGAAGGGTTTATAGCAACAAAAACGTTACGTAGATTGCTTAACAACATTCCACAGAAATCTGAGACACAATATCTGCTATATACTGCATCAGTTCTGATTAAACAAGAGCCCTTCGAAGGGTCTGATGATCGAGTGGCCAAATACAAGTTTCCAGGAATCTATTCCTTCCATCTGCTTAATATTAAAACCATATTCCTGAGAAAACTGAACCTGACATATTTTGCAAGAAAACTATTTTCTTTTGTTCAAGTTAACAATTTCACCAGATGTATAGTTGTGTATGTGTAGTACAACATTCATTATCATGACCTTAGTCCTTGAACATATTATGATGGAAAGAGGATCAGTGAACTACTCTATCACATCAATGGACACCATCATGTCAATATCAAGCTATAACCAAATGCTAAATTTGCTAACATCTTTTCATTCAGGACGCAATAGACATCACAAGGTCTATTGGTCAAACCCCCATGTTGATATGAGCATGGATTTAGATAACAAATTTTGTATGATGGCAACTATGAAGGCCATATTAGGTTTTTGACATCGAATATTCTCTATTTGGACCAAATCTAGATAGGGATGAAGCCCATGCTGATGCAACAAATTTTTAAGACAGCCATCATCATAATGGATGTGAATTCCTCACAGTTTCAATTTTAACCAACTAAAACCCATAAGAGGGTCTTTCACTGAAACTCCCATGTCAACAGAACCATTCATTCAGTATCAGTAGTAACAATAGAGGTCTTGCTAGGATTTTAAACCTAACAGCCCAGGACTCCCCTCCACACTTTGCTCAGATATGAACATCAGCAATGGAAGGGTAGCTACATAGCAGATTACTGCACCTGGCAGGCACATTTTGTGCACTGCCACCAGAGGGGACTGTTAGATATTGTCAATTGACACTTGAATAGCCAATGCATTATTGTATGGCACTTCATACATTGAATGTTATTCAGTGCTAAAAAAAACATTTTATTTAGACACATACCCAGGGTTGACGAATTTTTAAAACAAATCACAATCCTGGAATACAATTACCACATGCCCAAAATTACCCCTTTTTTATACTATTATTTGTCACACACTTGTGATTGCTGCATCTCAAATATGAAAAGATATTAAACAAAATTTTGTTGAACTGACTTGTTTATTTATCAAAATCTTCGATGTAAAGCAAGGTTTTCCTCCATGTACTGAGGTCAGCCATTGTCTAATTCGTCTTTGACCTACTTACTGGGTCAGTATTGTTTATGTTCATTAGCATCTGAAGTGTGCCTTGCTGTATACAGTTGCCCTTTACACTTTTGATGCCTCATAATACGTTTCACTAGTGTTCCATTACACTAGTGAAAGCATGCACAAGGGACAGTTTTGTTATTATTCAATAAACTTGAAACATCTTGAAGTTAAACACTGCAACAGCAGCTAAACAAGACCAAAGAAAATTCAAAATACTTTAAGTGTTCTGCTGAAACAAAATTTTGGTGGCCTTTCCTTTTTATCACACTTCCACCAAAGGATGAGCAAAACTGTAATCAAAGAACCTTCACGATGGACCACTTTTGATCCCATTATTATATAAAATACTGGTAAAAATCATCTTGCATCTGGCTTATACTCTCCAGGTTACAACAATCAATTAATCATATGGCGTACTTAGTGGGCATCTCACTTGGAATACAGAATTCTTTAACTCCTGTATCGATATGGAGAAAATATTGATACCCTGATTAATTATTTTCACCCCCAATACTTAATACAGCTGATACATTGCTTACCTTTGCTGGCATTAGAAACATTTGGATCTTCATATTTATTTGTTATTGCTAATTGTTTATCTCAATTTAGATCATCTTTATTAGTTTGGTGCTGTATCACAAAGAGTTTTGAACCTTTGCAACAAAAACTTGTATTTTAAAAATGTCAACACAGGAGTCCAGGGGTCTCAGACAAAAATCATGCGTACTTGTATACCGATTTTTTTCTCTGGGATGCAGAAAATCACTTATACAGGAGTCCTCCGTAAGTATGCATTTGCCAGATGGCAAATACAAGGGCTTGTCAGTCCTGCTTCAACCATCTGCTCAGTGGGAAAATGTGTTGATCAATTCATCATTTTAGCTGTGCTGGTATTTACAATGAGAAAATGCAGTGGCTGAAAGACCCCCAGATGTACATGTTGTCACTGTAAGAGTACATTTGAAGAACAAGACCCAATAGCTTGGAGGCAAGTTCAAAGACATTACTTGCTGCAGAGTGGTGGGAAAATGTGCTGCTATTTACAATAAATGAATTCTGAGACAGAAAGACCCAGTGATGTATTTGTGTATAAAAGTACATCAAAATGAACTACTTCAGCTGTCATTATTGTGTTCATTTTTAAGTGTAGCCGAATAGTAGTGTAGTTCGTATGACCTCAAAATTATGACTTGTTGGACAAAATGCTGTTTGCAAATTAGATAAGTATTTTGGGGTTAAACAGCATATAGATGGAGATTGTAATGAGAATCAGCAGGGTGCCAGAAGCTGCCATAACTGATATTTCACATGGAACACTATGTGTGATGCTAAGCGTAGAATTTGGAACAAGACCTTTCCTTGGCCTGACATAATTCACTTTCACACAAATTGGCAAACAAGAGTTATATGTCAGTGGTGTAAGAAAGTTGGAAAATTAAACTCAATGGCAACCACTGGTTCTACTCATCTGGAAATTTTGCCACTTAGGTATGCCCAATATGCTTCTGGCAGGGGACTGCAACTTTTGCTGGTTGGACTCCTGATTTTCCCAAAATAGTAGTCCTGGACTCCAAGTTTTAAAATCCTAGAAAGACCCCTGAGTACTTTTAAAATGTCTTCAATTCTTTTCTGAACATCCAGCATATGTGCTTAATATAAGTGGTAATCAGTTCAAGTGCATAGTATCAGACAAGTATATTCACTTTGATTTTTACTGGTTCTTTTTGCATTTTATTAAACTGTTACTGGGTAATTTTGCCGTTTGCTGAAGACTGAAGGAAAATATCAAAGGCAGATTCAACAGTCCACTGTCAGATGCTAATGTTTCTTGAAAAGGAGATGTACAATGGATTTCAGACTTTAATTACTTGTGTCTATTACTTATTTTATATATTCATATGCTAATGTTGAAATAAGGTCAGTTTTGAGACAAAATGTGTTTGTTGATTATTAATTTCCTGTGTAATTTCTGAAAACATTACATTCCAGATATCAAAATGGAACATAATAAGTCCACACACACAAAAAAAATCAAAAGAACTTTTTTATTTATCATTTCAAGTAAATAAAACTATGGATATTTCGTACAAACTTATATTTATTGAGATTTCGGGCCTGTAAAAACTATCTTGCTAGCTGGAAAAATAATGTTAAAAAATATAATTTTTATCACATCACTGTTACATGTGATGTCTGTCTCATCAGTTATGTGATGTTCACTGACTTTTGAAGTTGTCCTGTTCACAATACTTTCTGTAAATTAAATAGTAAGATGTGCGATGTTGAGTCATTTTATGTTGTGTTTGACTAAAGAAAACTTTGATATATTCAACATTTGTCAAATTTACAGGCAAACCCTCCTTGTCGGTCCACTTTAAACATTATGCAAGTAAAATTGAGCTTTCTATTTTTACCAAAATTCCAAACAGTTGCTAACAACATTCAGTTTGCACATGGCACATAAGCAGTCCAGTTGTCAACCAATCAGAGGTCGTTTATAGTTGATCAGGATGCTTGCTGAGGATGTCTGTAAGGATGCCTTGTGACTCTAATGGGGATCGGTTAAGTGATGTGATATGTGACAAAGTAAGAGAATTCTTCAAACGGGTAGCAAATAGTCTAATATAAACTGTTCATCTTAAATTATAAATACACAATGACCATTACAATAAAAGAATTCAGTGCGGAACCACCAGTATTTTCTCTGGTTGTTTATTACTGACATCATGTAACATTTACAGAACAGAAGTCTTTGTTCATATTACATTTGTGCATAAACAGCTGTAATGTTAAGAAAAATTCTATACCAATTTATCCCATTGACATCATCAGATCAATTATAAATTATATTGGTATGTTTATGCAAACTCTACTTTGGTCGGCCTTAACCAAAAACACTAAGATTCTCATGTTAAATTATTTTCTAAATAAGCCTTACTATACCTGATTTGGACAGTCTACAAAATATTTATCAATGCATGCCATATTTACTACAAAATGTATGTTTCAAATAAGGATGCAATGTCCTTGTACATCCACACTAGCCAAGGTTCCAGTATCAGGTCTCGAAAATGCTTAATCATGTGTATTCAGATGCAAATTTTTCATCTGTGACGCTGAAAATCACTTATGCAGAAGTCCTCTGTGAATGCACGCAATAGGAGGCGGCAAATGTAAAGCCTTGCCAGTCCTGCTTCAACCACCTGCTGAGTGTGAAAGTGTTGATGAATTATCATTTTAGCTGTGCTGGTATTTACAATGATAGAATTCATTGGCTGAAAGGCCCCCATATGTACATGTTGTCATTATAAGAGTACATCAAAGAAACACGACGCAATAGCTGAGCAGCTCGACCAAAATGTAGGTCTCCACATTTTTTCTGACATTACTAATAATGTTAGAAATATAAGTGGAGACCTACTTTTTGGTCTACTGGGCAGCAAGTTCAAGGAATCTGACTAGCAGCTGAACGGTGGAAAAATATGCTGATATTAACAGTGACTGAGCTCAGAGGCAGAGAGACCCAGAGATGTACATGTGGTCATTATAAGACAACATCAGATGAACAAATTTAGCTTTCATTGTGTTCATTTACTAGTGTAGCAGAATAAGCAGTGTGTGTGACCTCGAAATCAAGACACGTCGCGACTTAAGACAAAATGCCATTTGCAAATTTGGATACATATTTGGGGTTAAACGGCAAGTTGATGAAGATTGTAATGAGATTCAAAAGAGTGCTAAGTTGCTAGAACTGATAGCTCGGATGTAACAGTAGCCAAGTGTACGAAACTGGGTGATGTCTGGCTTAGAGTTTGGAATAAGAACTTTCCTTGGATTGACAAAATTCAGTCTTACTTTAAAGGACAGAAAAGAGCGGCATGTAAGTGATGAAAAGAGTTTGTGTGTGCGATTTGGATTTTTTACGTAGCTTTAACAATTTTTCAGTCATATCACTACGATGTCTGCAATGTGGCAATTTATAGTGATGACTAGCACTGGGACATCATGCCGCAGACATGTAGCATGATATCCCACCCAGCCACATCCGGACACCAGGATGACTGGCCCTAACACTAACCTCTCAATGCTGAGTGCCAAGCGAGGCAGCTGTTAGTACCATTTTTATAAGTCTTTGGTATGACTTGGCTGGGGATCGAACCTACAACTTCCTGCATCCAAGGCAGACGCTCTAAAACTAGGCCACCAGAGCGGTAGTGGTGTAAAGAGTTTGGAAAATTAAACTCAATGACAACCACTGGTCTTCTTCATCTGGACATTTAGTCACTTCAGGCATGCCCCACTATGCTTATGGGACTCTTATTTTTACCAAAATAAGAGACCTGCACTCATAGTTTTAAAATCATAGTGAGAACTCTGAATATTTTAACCCTATCTACACCTTGGTGGATCAAACAGGTATTTCTGTGCTTTGGGTCTGTGAATTTCATTTAATGGGGTGGGAAACCACCACATCCAATCAAGATTAAGTTGTTCAAATTTGAGCACTGTTCCTATATGATCAACACAAGGGGAGCACACAAACTGAATGAACTCATAAATAAGTACTTTTCCACTGCATACTATGTTTATAAAAAAAAAATTTCACTCAAATCCACTGTAAAGGTTTCTCTCTGGTACATAGTCATTCTTTTGATGTTAAACTTATAAAGCATCCTTTTGAAGTCAACTGTCTATGCCATTTTCAATCCACTGTACAATGCACTGGGGTTAGATGCTATTGGTTTGCTGGTATAGTTGACTAAAGGATGCAACTTATGAAATCCAATAGCCATCATGTGACAGGGCACTAAAATATCTGTTTGATCCTCCAAAGTGTAGAAAGGGTTAACATATCAGAACCTTGGCTTGCGAAGATGATCCATGGCACATGAGCAAACGAGGCTAAAATGTAGGAGTTTAGTTCCTTTAATGTGTCTTACAACCCGAAAGAAAATATCAAGTGAAGATAAATGCTATTTTACACACATTTCATCAATGAAATGCAGCAAAAGGGCAGGTTATGAACTGCTATAGGTTGGGTCGGCATGACATCACAAGCATAGCGACCTACTTTCCGCCATATTGCGGAGGTGAAAACAATTGCTTAGTAACAGTACAGTAGTGTTAGTTATGTTCGATATGCAAATCATTTTAGTTTACCTGTATTTTGTTTATTATTTCTGTTTTCTGTTCAGAAGTGATGCATAGTCTTCCGTAAAAGCAGGATATAAAACCACGAATGTGTCTGTTGAATATTGTTAAAGACGTAATATATTTTAGGTTGATAAGGGTGATAGTGGTGTGTACGTGCACAGGAGTCTGACTTTTTATCAACAAAGTACGGCGAAATCTCTGACAACATGAAATCATCTTGTCGGTAATATAAATGAACACAAAAAGTGCAAGCGTGACCAACACAACCCTCCGCTCGATTTGACTTTTCTCACACGTCTTTTATCGCTTCAGAAACGCAAGAAAACTGAAAAACTACACATATACATTCAAAAGACAGTGACATACGCATAACTCTCGGACTATCATGTCATGAATCCAATCCACCGAATTAACCTTTATTTTGACCATTACGGTCACAAACCCTTTCTGTTAGAATCCATTGTGTCTGATTGATTTTCTAGAGGTTGCCACCTGGTAAAATTATCTGTTGTTTGTACTGATATTTTTTTCATAACAGAAAATAATAGTGGAGAAGAAAATATGTTACTTATATGAGAGATGTACTATTTATGATGATGATGCTGATGATGAAAATGATTGAGAGAAGGGAAAAAAAAAACAATATGAAAGGAGAATATATTACCGATAAGATAAGCTGATTTCATGTCAGTGATTTACCGTACTTTATTGATAAAACGTCAGACTCCTGTGGTACGTGTCACGTACATGTGTAAACGACAATATTCGCCAATTAGTGTCAAGGCAGTTTGAAGGCTGTTTGTTATATAGTTTGTGTATTGTACACTTTTCATTTATAAAATGAATATAAATGCAAGGTTCATAAGATCAGTTGGCCATTCTTGCAATGTCTTACATTTATAAAGAGACGTTGGATAGCGATGCCAATGCATGATATTTACATAAACTTAAAAGTTGTGGACATTAATGATTTTAAATTTTCAGCAAATATTTGGGTAAATTACCCAACAAAATGGCCTGAAGTGATTTTGCCTGATATCTGCAACTATCTTACAGATACACCTGGTAAGTTTGTTTTCTAACAAAATATTTTGTTGAAGTAAATTGAACACCTTTTTCTCAAACCTATTTTTCTTTAATTAAACTATATCAAAATCTGAAATTTTCAGTCGGTATTACTTGTGATCGTAATTATTTTTGAAAGTTCTCATTAATTTATATTTTTCCATAATTATTATTCTTTATTTGTCCTATTAAATCTTAGGCATATTTTAAAATGTTGTACAAATGTCACCCAGTCCTTATAACAATGGCGGTCGTTTTCACCTCGGCGGTCGTAACTATGCACTGAAAATGCCCAGATGTGAAAAAGTGCCCGGATTCCTGACCCAACCTATAAACAGAATTACCAATGTACACTGCCATATTGCATATGGTCAAACAACCGGAGTGTACACAATGTGATGGTTATGCTGATCCATACCTTGTACACCATGAACAATGATGCTCTGCTCACATCAATGAGTACAAAAACTAAGGAGATTTCAACAAGAGAACATCATCTTCAGTTAGCTCAACTTAATGAAACTTTTTAACTAGGCTACAATGTTTGTCCGATTGGTTTAAGACACTAGCCATGTGGGGCTATATTTAATCATGAGGTCAATGCACATGGCATAACATCAGCCTAATTCATAGCCTGCCCCATTCTAGTATAAAAAATAAGAGGATATTTACTTCAGTATATGTTTGGAACATATTCAAACTTTTGACAGTATGCTGAAAAAAAGCACTGGGTGTGAATCACACCAGCCTGCTCTACTGACACATATTTGCACATAAGTAGTGGTACTAACATTAGTACAAGTCCAAACTGCACACGCATAATCTACAACAGATCTAACCAAACCTCTGAAAACCAATACTTATTTTGCAAGCATGATGACAAGTTACGCCTTAATAGGCCTAAATACACATTGCTTTGGTGCATACATTATTGAATTTTATGATACCATTTGGGATCACAAGACCGTGACCCCTAAATATGTTAATGTTGGCATATATCCATGTCCTTGAGTCTAATTTTGAAATATGATAATGCACTGGTCTTTCTGAGATCCATGATAGGACACCACACTTCTCACACATAGTAAAAGCTAATATCAGACTGTAAATATTAAATGTTCATAGAAAATGTGGCACATCCTACTTTGAAGGTCTAAATAGTGACCGCATTGTTTAAAAACTGTATTAATGATATGCTTTCAAAATGAAATGTGTGTTCTTACCCCCATTCTACCACATGTGATTCATAGTCCCAGTATTCCCTAGGTCTATGGGTGTTAACATCGGCGTACACCCGTGCACGGCTTTGTGCGGGCATATTGGACAATCTTGATTTCTGGACGGCGTGACCGGCAATTATGCAGGTCAAGATATTACAAGCTTTGTATAATCTGCGATACAATTTTGACTATTTAATAGGTTTAACACACTGCATAAAATGACTAAATTGCGGTACAGGCAAACGTATATACAAAGCAATATTCACTAATATTCATTCCCTTACGTCACGAGTCAGAACAATATGTCCGACAATGAGAAAACGCAGGCACATATTTTCATAATTAGAACAATTTTTCTGGTTTCACTGAGCAGAATCTTGCTTTAAATGGCCTGGAAGTTGAAGCTTATAGCAGAAATCTTGGAAAAAGTTGAATTCAACACCGTCTAATATGCCACACAAAAGAACGGCATCATGGTTTTCACTTCATTCCCAGTGATGTTTTACACAAAATGGCGACCAATGGTTTCATACTCGGAAGCCTTCGGAAATATACGATATCTGCAAGTTGCGGTGGCCCGCGAAGATGAGAACGAGGCTATTTAGTGTTTGTAAGATACTTCACGTGGTGAGCTTTTTCGTTCGTCAAGAAAGATCTATAAGATATTTAGGCCTAGAAAGTCACAAAAATCTGTAGATGTATTTCTAGATTTCACACCATTACATTATATGCATTTGGAGTTGTAGTTGGTTGCATACACTTTGCAATTATTGGTTTCGGCATTCAAAATCTGTCTTTTATTCAGTTACTCTCATAGTTATTATTCCTTTGACATTTTTGGGGGGTACTTTTTAAGTTTATATAAACTATCAGCCATTGATATGGTATTGGTTTATTCTTATCTATTACATAGTAGAATATATTTGAGGACTGGTTTTTTATCTGTAATATTGTAATAGCCAGCTACAAAGCCTATTCTCTCCAATGAAATTCATAATCTGAAAAATAAATAAATTTATTTATAATATTGTCCTTTCAGAGTAATGTCATTATGCTTTTGCACTAACGCTACTGGAAATGGGAAGTGGCAGGCTTCCATTTAGGTAACTGGAAAAGAAGAATCTTTAGACAATTGAAAAGTTCTAGTAAAATAAATACCGCCTGCTTTTCTGTAATTTTGTATCATTTTCACAGTTGAAATTTTCAATGCAGGATGATATTTTATATTTTATATATGTTTATGTGTTCACAGATGCCTGTGCGTATGTTCCAGGCTTGATAATTTGATTGATAAAATCACTTAATTATTACTGTCAGGCCAGATTTTTTTATCTCATCTTGTATATACTGTCTATATTGTACATAACACATAGAAGGCCTCAAATCAGATTAGTTCTGAAACTAATTAAGTTACCTTCTCTAATTTGGCTAATGTGGGTATGTGAGAAAGCTTGCCAGTAGCTTCTCGTGGGTCGGTGGTTCTTCCTGGGGTTTTCCTGGGTTCTTCCTCCACCATTAATACTGGCCGCCATGCATAGCCTATCGTATGCTGAAAAATGGCGTTAAGCCCCACAACAACAACAACAACAACCTTCTTTAAAAAAAGTTTGTATTATTAGTAGTGAAGTGGGGTACCCTAGGGACAATGGGACTTACCATTAAAAACAGGGTCCCGGCACTCTGGGGACTATGTAAATTTAACATGGGGAAAACTGGCCCGGCACTCTGGGGACAATGGGAATTTAACATGGGAATATAGTTTGGGCCTGTATAGGGACAATGGGAATTGAACATGGGAATATAGTGTGGGCCTATCAAGGGACAAGGGGAAATGGAACAGGGTCGGGACCCTATTTTAATAAGGTCCCGACCTGATGGGTCTATGGAAATGGAACAGACGAAAATTGAAACAGGGAAGGGTCTCTATATTTTTTAAAAAAAATAAAAAAAATAAAAAAGGGGTAGGCAATGAAAGTCAAGGTCTTTTCGAGAGATTGGAGTGGCCCTGACAAGGGCCTTTGGGTTTCTTCTTCTTCTTCTAACTCCTCCACTTCTTCCACCAAGTTGTCATTTTTTCCATTATTCCTTTCTTCGTCCTCTTTTCAGTTTCTATTATCCAGTCAGGATGACCCATCGCTCTGAATTTCTGTTGGATCTTCATCCAGTTGTTATTCAATCTTTCAAACTCTAATTTCTTCTTCTTATTCTCTTCTTCCTTTCTCTCTTTGCTCCATTTTTCTTTTATCTTCATCACTTCTACATTCATTACCTCTCTAATTAGTTCTTCTGCTTTTATCAACTGGTTAAAAACCCCACTTTAAGTACCACCAGTCAGTCCAATAAAAGCTATTTTCTAGGAAGCTCCTGACTTCTGTGACATGATCCAAGGCTTCCTTTAAAGTACCTACTCTCACGTAAGGTGGGTCAATGAATCCTCTGATTCTTTCTACTTCTTCCTCGATCATTCCCCCTATTAGATCTTTTGCTACTCCAAGACTCTTCACGTTGTTCAGGCTACCTTCAAATCTTCCTTCCTTATTCAATCTTTCTACTACATAAGTCCCATGATCCAAAAATAGCTATGTCTCAAATCGTTAAATAATTTTGTCACCTCCATCTTCTTTGTTTATTCCTTATAATGGTGCGAACGATTTTGTTCTTGTTGAGTTGGATTATAGTGGTGTGAGTAGTGAATGGGGCCACTTTAGCCTCAATGGGACTTAGCATTAAAAACACCCCCTGGGCCACTATAGCCTCAATGGAAATTTAACATGGAGAAAAACCCTGGGCCACTATAGCCTCAAGCGAATTTAACATGGGAAAAAGTCTTAGGCTACTCTAGCCTCAAGGGGAATTGAACATGGAAAAAAGTCTTGGGCCACTATAGCCTCAAGGGGAATTGAACATGGGGAATAAAGTCTGGGTCTATTTAGGGACAAGGGGAATTGAACATGGGATTTTTTTTTTAAGTTTAAAATTTTTTTTTTAAATTAAAATTTAAATTTAAAAAAAGGGGTAGGCAATTGAAAGTCATTCTCTTTTCGAGAAATTGGGTGGCCCTGACCAGGGCCTTTGGGTTTATGTTAATGTATCCATTAACATAAAGGGCATCTACGGCATCTTCTTGTCCTCAAGCTGCGTCTTACTCGAGGGCCATAAATCAGTGTCCTCTTGAGGCAACCTTGTCTCTCCACGTACACTCTTCGTATCCACAGACTGGTGTCTGACTTGTCGACAACGGTCCACTTGGACCCGACATACATGAGCATGTCCGTCCTAAACATCATGGAAGACACAAGGGTGGATGATTCGACTGTGGTCCACATCTTGAAGCGACGAGAACAGGTGAATCAATGCAGTGAACTGCGCTTATTTATAGGTAGAGGAAGGATTGAAACGGATTGAGTTCATTCACCAATCCAAACACGCGTTACAAAATTCAGTCAGCCCGCATCCAATCCGAAGAGAGCTGTCTGTGACGTCACGTGGTCTATATAGATTCGCTAGCGCTTGTGTGCAGTCAGTCTATGCGACAGTGATTCAACATGACGGAAACTCAGAAAACGATCCATTGGGGTGCACCAGCAGGGGAGACTGCCCAAGGGAACACGGACTTACTTTCAGAAGACGTACATTGGGATTTTGTGGATTTTCTTACCTCGCAAGAATTTGTTCCGGAACCTTCGTTACCTTCTTCATTACCGCAAGTGGAGAATTTTAGACAGAGACAGAAAGAAGAATTGGAGAAATGTATACAACGACAAAAGGAAGCGGAACAAGCTTTTCTCCCACAGCAGCAGCAAGAAGAAGAGGTAAGAAAAAAACAACAGCAACAACAGCAAGAAGAAGTAGCAGCAAAGAAACAAGGGTGTGAAAATCAAACGGTCACGGTACTGTTGGACATTTTAGCGGAGTTAAGAAGTCTGAAACAAATGTATCAGACTTCTTTATTACGACCGAAGAGAATACGACCTTCCCGAGCTAAACACGTTAACCCTGTGACTAAGCCTACCGTACCACCCTTAGTGATTTCAACCCAATCATCATCATCAACATTACGCAGTCCAGAAGTAGGCCTTGGCCGTGGCAAAGGCTTAAGGCAGTTAAAGTTGATTGCTTGAACTCACCCCTACACCTAAATAAAAAGGCCCTTTTCAGGGCCACCCATATTTCTCGAAAAGAAATACAATTTCAATTTGCCAATAACTCAAAAAAAAAACAGCCCATTTTACCCTATAGTACGTGTCTTTGTATGAGTGCGTGAGTGTAGCTTCTTATTTTAAAATCAAAACTCAAAGACACTTACCTTATATCATTAATTTATTCTTTAATGCATTGTTACAATCCAATTCACAATTCACAACACAACACTTTAATAAAAAGTTCATAGACTTCTTCTGTTTCTTTGTTTACTCTCTCTGTTTTTTGAATTTCTTCACCGTCACAGTCTTTTCCTCCTCCTCTTCCTCCTCACTTTCTTCCCTTCTTCTTTTCTTCTCCTGTTTCTTTTTCTTCACCTGTCTGCTTTCTTCCTCTGAAAAATCCCTCTCTTCTTCCGAAGAATCCCTCTCTTCTTCTGAAGAATCCCTTTTTTCTTCTGACTCTTTTAGTTTCTTTTTTGGGCAATCTGGAGACCAATGTCCTTTTTCTTTACAATAATAACAGGTATCTTTACTTTTGTCTTTTTTAGCCCCTGTTTTTGTTCTTTCTTGACGGTCTGGACACTCTGAAGACCAATGCCCTTTCTTCTGACAGATATAGTAAGTATCTTCACTTTTATCTCGAAAGGAAGGAGAGTAGTCCGTAGGCTGGTCTGAAGAGAATTTTCTAATGACCCCTCGCAAAGCTCTGACGAAATGTTCGATTTGGCTAGTCTCTTCCATCGTTGTGCTCGGCTTGAGAGTGAAATGAATAGTGAAAGGACAAGACACACACCCTTTTATATACGCCGGTCTGCCATGACTATAAATTAGTCTATGGTGTTTAAACTTGAGTCATTTGACCTTTTGCACTCAAGATGAAACGATCCATTCATTCGAGAAGAAAGATGAAGAAGAAAGTAAGAGGCAGAAACGTGATCTATCGCCTCGTACCAGAGCTGAAATCTTGGCACAAATTCATGCCAGTGATTTTGAAGAGGACATGAGTGAACCAGAATCCGAACCCTCTAAACAAAGTTCACCACCCTTAGTCAACCCTGAAAAGTACTATTCCATTCGAGAGACGGAAAAGCGCTCATCTAGAAAATTTAGAACCACGGCTTACAAATACACGGTGAAGTTTAAAGATTTCAAGGCTGAAGTACCGTTAGAGAAAGCAGAAGTGTTCATCACTGGGGTGTGGGATTCTTTGCTCACCACACTCAAGCGACAATGTCAACCCAAAGAAGACGATCGCTTGAGACTTTCTATACAACACGACGGTTTGAAATCCCCTGTTTGGATCGAGTTTAGCACTCCTGCAGAATTGACCGCTTCCAAAATCATGGACAAGATTCAACACGTACAACAATCTAATGACCAGTTTGACATCACCGATGGAAAAGCCACACTGGACATGACCCACGTCTCTCCTCCTCAAGGGACCGGACGCAAAAAGATGTTATTGGTGGGCGACCTTCGCAGCACCAAAAAGAGTCTCGTCCAAATTAACAACCCTCAAGAACAGATGTGTTTAGCCCGTGCCATCGTGGTGGGACGAACCTATGCCACCAAGAACGACACGGCAGAATGGAAAAGAGTCTGGAAAACTATTCGACAATCGGTCCGAGCCAAACAACGAAACGAAGCAGAACTCCTGTTGCAACAAGCTGGCCTGTCCAAAGACACACCCTGTGGCATTCCTGAAATGCAAAAATTGCAAGATGTCCTAGCTCCACGATACACCTTGAAAGTGCACCCTCAAGAAATGCGCGGGCCTCTGTTGTTTCGAGGGAAAGATTTTAAGGACGGAAAATACATTCATGTTTATTATCACGATGACCATTTCGATACCATTTCCACTATCACCGGATTCCTGGGATACAGATATTACTGTGATAAATGTGACCGTGGTTATAATAACCGAGAGCAACACAAACATTGTGGATCGAAATGCCCAGGATGTTTGGCCTCTCCACCCTGTCTGAGCGAAGGACCAGTGCCTTGTTCAACTTGTCTGCGCACGTTTGTAAGCCCTGCCTGTTACCAACAACATCTGAAGACGCAAGGTTCACAACAGAAATGTGCTTGTCAACTCCTGAGATTGTGCCCTACGTGTAGACAAGGCATACGTACCAATAGTACCAAGGCACACTTATGTCGAGGAAAGAAAAAATGTCACATTTGTCACCACATCGTGGACTTGGAACACCAATGCTACGTGCAAAAATACCAACCCCAACCAGAGAAAGAGGACGGTCACAAGAAGAAAGGCAATTTCATCTTTTTCGATTTCGAATGCATGCAAGAGACTGGCATTCACGTTCCTAATTTCCGCGTGGCTCATCGAGCGTGCGAGAAGTGCATTCAAGAACCTATCTTCAGTCATTGCCCTCACTGCAGTAAGATTCCTGGAGGGCGTGAAAAAATCTTTCGGAGACCGAACACGTTAGCCGATTTTGCCCAATGGGTCTTAGACCCCATCGACAAGACGTGGAGCCAAGAGGACATCGAACGTTACGGAGATTGTCATCGTCATGCCACGGTGATGGCTCACAATTTTTCTGGATACGATGGACAGTTTCTTTTGAGATACTATACGGAACAAGGCACCGAGCGTCCTAAAGTGACTTTGAACGGAGCCAAAATCATTTTCATGCAAGTGGGACAAGTACAGTTTAAAGATTCGATGAGCTACTTGGCCATGCCTTTGAGCCGAATGCCTAAAACGTTTGGAATGACAGAAATGGCTAAAGGTTATTTTCCACACTTTTTCAATACGGAAGCCAATCAGCACGCCGTTCTATCCCATTTGCCTGAGGCTCACTATTACGACCCCGACAACATGCGTACCGAACAACGAGAAGCTTTCTACGCTTTGTACCAGGCTCACGCCTCGGACCCTTTCGACTTTCAGGAAGAAATGCTAAAGTATTGTCGTTCCGACGTGGACATTTTACGACGTTGCTGCGGAAAATTTCGAGAAATGTTCATGGAACACGGAGGGGTCGATCCTTTGAAAGAAGCTTGCACCATTGCCAAAGCGTGTTCCTTAGTGTATCGACAACGATTCATGCCTGAAAACACCGTGGCTGTCATCAGCCCTCAAACGACCAACTTTGTCAAACGTCAATACTCGGTCAAAGCCCTACGTTGGTTACATTACTTGTGCGACAAGGAAGACAAATGGATTCAGCATGCCCGCAACGGAGGGGGTGAAAAGACCATCGGAACGTATTCGGTCGATGGCTGGGACTTAGAAAACCCCAAGATCGTGTACGAGTTTAACGGTTGCTTATTTCACGGATGTCCCGTCTGTTTCCCTGACCGTAGCACTAAAAATCAGTTTTTGCAACGAACCATGGAAGACTTGTACCAGGACACTTGTCAGCGGCGCCTAAAGTTGGAACATGAAGGACACCAAGTGGTGGAAATGTGGGAACACGAGTACGATCACCGTATGAAAACCGATCCCGAGTTTAAACGCCTCGTGGAAAGTTACCAGTTCATGGACCCGCTGAACCCGAGGGATAGTTTGTACGGAGGAAGGACCAATGCCACCTGTTTGCTGTACCAAGCCGACGAAGAGAAAGGAGAAGAAATCAAATACTTGGACGTGTGTTCGCTGTATCCCTACGTGTGCAAATATTGTCGCTTTCCTGCAGGGCACCCGCAATTGTTAACGGAACACATCGACCTGAAAAACAGTCGACAATACGAAGGCTTGATCAAGTGTAAAGTTTTGCCTCCCACGAACCTATACCATCCCGTCTTACCTCACCATTGTCAAGGCAAACTGATGTTTCCTTTGTGCCGTACTTGTGCCGAAACGTGCAACCAAGACCAGCCTTGCCATCACACCCAGGAAGAACGTGCCTTGACGGGAACCTGGGTCAGCGTAGAATTGTTCAAAGCTCTGGACATGGGATACCAACTGTTAGAAGTGTACGAAATTTGCCACTTTCCCAAGACACAACAATACCACAAGGGTGATCCCAGTCAGAAAGGCATTCTCGCCGACTACGTGGATGCCTTTTTGAAACTGAAACAAGAAGCCAGCGGCTATCCTTCCTGGTGTCACACTCCCGAAGACCAAATACAATTCAAAGAGAAATACTATGAACAAGAAGGCATCACTTTAGACCACATCGAGAAAAACGAAGGCAGGCGATCGTTTGCCAAAGTGATGTTAAATTGCTTGTGGGGTAAAATGGCACAACGACCGTGTTTACCCAAGACGGAATATTTGACAGAACCTTCCCGCTACTTCCACATGATTCACGACAAAACCAAATACATGAAACACGTGGACGTCGTTCGCGAGGATTTGATCTTGGTCAATTACGAAGAAGATCTGGACTTTGTACAAGACGACCCTTTTGGAAATGTCATCATTGCGGCTTACGTGACAACCCATGCTCGCTTAAAATTGTACGAAGCTTTAGCACTGTTAGGGGAACGCGTCCTGTACTTTGACACGGACAGTTGCATTTACATCCATCACCCGAGTCAACAGCACCCTAACGTCGAAGGAGACCGTTTAGGAGCCTGGACAGACGAGCATCCCGACGACAAGATTCTAAGTTTCCTCAGTGGCGGTCCAAAAAATTACGGCTACGAATACCGGGACAAACAAGGAGAAGTGCACACAACGTGCAAAGTTGAAAGGACTGACTCTGAATTATCGTACCAGTCGTGTGGTCAATTTTGGGGTATTGAAACAAGCCTTGCAATCGGGAGAGGATGGAAACTTTAAAGTGACCACCTATCAACCGAACAAGATTGTACGTTTACCCACTCACCACATCGTCAGTCGACCCTTGGAAAAAGTCTATCAAATCGTGTACCAGAAGCGAGTGCGACTACCCAATCACTTTACTTTGCCGTATGGACACGTTGGTATAAAACATTGGCTGTAAGAGGATAGTCACCCACCAGAAAGATGACTTCGCCACAGCAAGAATCGAGTGAGAAACCCGATGAGAACTCCAAGTTCAAACCCTACCATTTTCCAGTCTTCTTACCTGACTATTGTGATTGTGCCCGTCGATTGGACACGTTTCAGAAATGACCTACGGATAGGGAAGGATTACCTTCTTCGCATGTTTTAGCTAGAACAGGATTTGTCTACTTGGGACCTGAGTCAGGATTGGGATACGAAGTACAGTGTTTTGCTAGCGGACTGAAGTTACGAATGGATCTATGTATCTATAAAGATTCAGCTATTCTGGAACATACTCGATGGTGTCCGCACTGCCCTTACCTTTCTATGGCCTTTCCACCCATCACACTACGGTACAATGTTGACGGTACGTTAGAGACGGTACCTTCCAAAACAAGACATAAAAAACGAACAAGATGAATACTTTCAGAGAAACACAAAACAAGTTGTTTAGAAAGGCACAATTCAAGTGTGAGGCTTCTGAAGTGGAATGCGATTGTGAGCCTTGCGATGGGTACGATGCTGTACGTTGTGACCTTAGCGATTCCGTAAAGCATCATGGGAATTTAGTGTCACTACCCCTATCATGGAAAGGGATGCTGTGCGTGTCCAACCTGAGGGATGCGAAAGCGATGCCGCTCGTCCTCTTGGACATTTTACTGGGTTTCGTTTTAAAGGGGAATGTTCACCTTCACGTCTACCCCCCACCGGATGTCATCCAGCCCTGAGCAAACTCCTGTTCATGTCACCCAACCCTCATCGAAACGAACCTGTGAAAGACGAATATTCGTTTCCTGTGCTATTTGTCAGAATACTGCGACTTTGAAAATCGTTTTCAATCGTTCAAAGGAAAATGGCCTAAGTATCTGGGAGGACCGACCCCCGAAGAATTAGCCAGAGCCGGATTTTTCTACTTGGGCGAAGGAGATAAAGTCAAGTGCTTCAGTTGCGGTGTGTCACTTCATTACTGGGAACCGCAAGATTCAGCCTACGTAGAACATGCTCGATGGTCACCGAATTGTCATTACTTACCCTTAGTGGGACCGAGACATTGAAGTAACTTACCATAATCTGTTCATGGATACTTTACACGAGAACATTCGTGCTTTGCCTGTGGAGTTGAGAGAACGCATTTACCGAGAGCTGGTCAAAATACAAGTCAAATGTAAAGAACAATTGCATCCGTTACGTCACCAGATCTTTAAGCACTGGTACCTGAATGGTATAAGAGAACTGATTCGTCAGAAATTGTTTCAGTGGTCAGACCTTGTTCAATACTTCCAGGCCCCCGATGATCCACGTGTTGATCATTTTGGTTACTTCGAGATTCACCTAGTGCAACACATTGAGGAAGACAAGGTAAAGGATTACAGACATATTTTACGTGGAATCTACTTAGCAGAAGAGGAAACTTCTAAACGAAGTCTGACGTTTCGGTTACAGTATGCAACATTTAAATTCCCTACTGGAGAACGAAGATGTCTGGCTAGAAAGTACGTGGATTGTTTCCGAAACAAAGAGACTATAAAAACAGGCTGCCATGCCGCGACTTTTATCGCATGTAATCCAACAGATTCCGTGGAAGGAACTCAATGACCATATTCAAACCGTGGATCATTACCATCGATTATTACAAGAACTGTATCCATTCAATTTGGGACGACAAGTGGTGTGTGTCTTAGTGACTTGTTTTCTGGGATTTCGTTTACCAGCCGATTCCTTGTGGACTCTTTACGATCAGTACTTACCACCTCAATGGCCTTAAATGGTCACGAAAAACTCCTTTTGCTCAAAGCCTTGTGTTTTCATCTGGATACTTCTCGACCTCTACGGAAAAAAAAGATTCGTCAACTTTTAGCTACCCAAGACGTGTATGACGATGTGTGTGTAGCTTGTGACTTACACCCCCATTGGACAGATGTCCGTGCCTGGAAAGAATGGAATTTTGAGGCTTGGACCCAAGAAGTGGCCCAGTATGCACGAGAGTTGTTCAAGGAAAAAAAGTTTTTTTTCAACCCGTGTTAGTGACGGTGCCAGAAGAACCCGTCACCCAGGATGGGACTGTCGTGGACAGGCCTGAAAGACCCTTTCGGGAGGACACTTGTGTGACTTTACCCCCTACTATAGAACTGGTTAGAACATTACCCAAAACATGTTGTTGTACAGACACTTGTTTTTATTCCAGGTTAATGGTTATCATGTGCCTTTTATCCTTGTACTTAAGCCTTTGGCTTTTATGTATTTTTGTCTTTCGTATTCATGTTTCAAAAAAAAACATTCAATAAACGTGTTCTGAAAAAAGTATATAAACTCTTGTCTTGTTTGTTTTCGTGTCACAAGTGACATTTCTCACACTATGGCTACCTCTGCTGTCTCTCCTCCCTCTTCCTCTACTATCAAAGTCATCGACGAACACTTAGATCGTGCCAGTTGGGAGGCTTTGTATCTTCGCCATCCCTTTAACATGCTCATTGCTGGACCTAGCGGTTCAGGCAAAACCGAATTCGTCAAACGTTTGATCGAACATAAACATCATTTGATCGATCGGCCACCTCAACGGATCGTGTGGTGTTACAAAGAGTGGCAATCGGCGTACAGCCTCTTGCGAGAAAGTCAAGGCGATTCCATCGTGTTTGTGGAAGGCATTCCTAAAGAAGACGACGGCATCGTCTCTGACTCACGTCAAACCCATTTGGTCATTTTTGACGACATGTTAGGAGAAGACGAAGACCAAATTAAACTGTGGTTCACGCGCAAAGGGCATCACCCTAATGCCAGTGTCGTTTACATCACCCAAAATTTGTTTCAACAAAGTAAAGCCCATCGTACCATCAGTCTCAATGCGCATTACGTGGTCTTGTTTAAAAGCCCTCGAGATAAATCGCAAGTGCAAGTCTTAGCCAAACAGTTAGGGACACCTTGGCTGACTCAGGCGTACGACGATGCCACTCAAATGCCACATGCCTATTTACTCGTCGATTTGAAACCTACGACCCCCGATGATTTGCGATTTCGTACCCACTTGTTTCACCACTGGTGCCAAGACGGAGGGCCTGTCCTGTACACGTCTCCGTCCTCGAGTTAACTTCACTCCACATAAAAAAATCTATAAAAACCTCAGACCCTTTTCGTCTGTCTCACACACAGTGTGAACATGACGTCCCTTCAGTCGCATCTTCCCGTCAAATTGATTCGTGCCTTGTACGGCATCAGTGGAGAAAAAAATCCACAAATACGAGCTCGTGTCTTAGAAGCTAGTCTCAAAGAAGTCTTACGATGGTTCACGGTGACGGCACGTCAAATACTCCAAGGAATCATTCAGATTCCTCATCAAACCAAACGCTTTTTCGATCGAAACAAAGTCGCTTTGGTCCAACTGGCCGATCCCCGCATCGACACTCAAACCAAAAAATAAATCATTTTGAAACCTGGAGGGAGCGGTACTCTAGGAGGGGTCATCATTCGCTCTCTCTTAAGATGGGATCCTAATGCCCCCAAAGTTATCCCCAAGAAAAAAGTCCAACGAAGCCCCAAGAAGAAAAAGAAAAAGACCAGGTCCCCAAGAAGAAGAAGAAAAACTTCTCAAGTGGCGGGACTCTCCTCTGACCAGACATCATCACCCCGGAAAAGAAACAGAGAAAAAGTCCCCAGAAAAAGAAAAGCCCACAGAAGAAAACTAGTCGCAAGAGAGGCACTTCTTCCTCGGCCAGGACGCAACCTTACACTCGCAAACCACGACCTGCCACGGCAGTGACCCGGTCACCTGCAGCCTCACGTTCATCCACTACTCCGTTGATGACACCAAGAACTGAAGAGTAGTTGGAGACGTTGATCACACCAAGAACTTCTCCGTTGATGACTCCAAAAAGAACTTCCCCAGTGTCAGGACCCCCCAATTTAGTGGCAGTGGCTGCTGCTCACAAAGTACCTTCTCCCAAAATCAAAGTCCATGAAAGATCGGGCATGTTACAAAGTTTACTGGATTTGTCCAAGCAAGAACTGGCTCGATTTAGTCCGTTGCGTACCCCTCCACGACGTGTCATGCCTGTCCTCAAACTGATACGACGTAAAGACAATCAGTGGAGACGCGTTCCAGTATAAAAAAGACCTGTGACCAAGTCGGGGGTATCAGTGTTTTTTTGGTGCTCCTGAAGACTCAAAGATGTCACCCTCCAGAAAACCCCAAGGAAAGAAAAGAAAAGGACTACCACCACGTTTAGTCAAACATGGGGACATGTTATCTGTCCTGTCCAAAGCTTCTCCACCTCTACGAAAAAAACTCATTCAATCGGCCTCCAAAGAGGTCATCGATACCGTGTGCGAATGTTGTTTGAACGTCTTGAAAGGTACGATCCCTTTGTCCAAACACCAGAAACAATGCTTAGGCAAACATCGTCACGTTCTTCGCCAAATGGTTCAAAAGAAAATCCCCATTCGCCAAAAGAAGAAGATGTTGGTCCAACGTGGAGGAATTTTTCCCGTCTTGCTAGGCCCCTTACTGAAAGGAGTCATGGGAACCGTGTTGGTAGGACTGATGGGAGCAAGATAAAAAGGCCCTCTGAAGTCCCAAGATGTCAGAATTGACCCCTGATATACCATGGAAGGACGAAAACTAGCTTTAGTGCCTTACAAACGATGGATGGAATACCATCGGTGGCAAGAACAACGCAACCCGCATTTACCTCCCAATCCCAATTTGAGCGAGATGTCCCAGTTACAACACGAATTGCAGTCCTTGATGGATCGCCAAGATTTGTCCGAAACAGAAAAATCGCAAAAGTACGGTCAACTCTTGCAACGACTGCAACTCTTTCACCAGAAAGCTTTAGACGAAACAGCTCTACCAACTCTGAAAGATTTTAAGCCCTTGATGAAAAGTCCAGCACCATCATCATTACCACCACCACCACCGCCACCACCACCACTACTACCATCCCCAGGAGTCATCAGAGATGCTACCCCACGAAGGCCTGAGGAAGAAGAGATGCGAGAAGTGTTTCAAACACCGTCAGCAGCTCCCATTTCGAGTAAGATTGCGGCATCCTTGTTGACCCCGTCCCCCACACCCCAACGAGAAGAAATGAACGCTTGGGTTAAAAAGATGATGTCCACTCCTCCTTCAACAGAAGTGAAAAAGAAAGAAGGGAAACCAGAAGTAAAAAAACAAAAGAAAACCAAAGCCATTCCATTGCCACCTCCACCACCACCACCACCACTACCTTCGACTTCTACTCCCGTAGCCCATCGGACACGTAAATCCGTTTCTAAACCACCCTTTCGACCCACCCAAAGTAGCATCACCGAAGAGTGGGTGACTTATTAACACACCAACCAAAACAAAAAAAATGGAAAAAGTCTTAGCCAGCATTTACTACGACCCCTCGCACCCTGCAGGTTACGCAGGAGTTCAAAAATTGTATCGTGCTGCCAAAAGTCGATTGAAAAGTCTCCGTTTACCTCAAGTGCAAGGATGGTTACAAGAACAAGCTACCTACACTTTACACAAACCCATTCGACGCAAGTTTGCCAGACGTCGCACCCGAGTGGAAGGCATCGATCATCAATGGCAAGCCGATTTAGCCGATGTCTCTCATTTGGCCAGCTACAATCGTGGCTACAAATATTTGTTTTGTGTCATCGACGTCTTTTCCAAATTTGCCTGGGTCGTGCCCTTGACTTCCAAATCGAGCAGCGAGTTAGTGCGAGCCCTGCAACGGGTGTTGAAACAAAGTGGTCGTCACCCTCTTCGATGGCAAACGGACAAAGGCACCGAATTTCTGAACCAAGCTTTCCAAAAAGAATTAAAGAAACGTGACATTCATTTTTTACCACCGAGAATCCAGAAACCAAGGCCAGCATCGTGGAACGTTTTCAACGCACTTTGAAAGAACGCATGTGGAAATATTTTACGCATCACCACACTCTGAAGTACATCGACATCTTACCGCACCTGGTGCAAGCGTACAACCAATCTTACCATCGAAGCATCGGACGTGCCCCGCAAGAAGTGACTCCCGAGAACGAAGTGTTGGTGTTTGAGCGCCTGTTTGGTACGTCCACGACGAGGGCTGTCCCCAAGAAAAGTGGAGACTTGGCCGTAGGAGATTGGGTGCGCATTGGCAAAACCAAACGCACTTTCGACAAAGGTTACTTACCCAACTGGACGACCGAATTGTTTCGTGTCACTGGACGAGTGCATGGCCGTCATCCTGCCGTCTATAAATCGGAAGACATGAACGGAGAAGTGCTCAAAGGAACGTTTTATTTGCCCGAGTTACAACGTGTCACCAAAAAAGAAGACGACGTGTACGACATCGAAAGCATTCTTGAACGCAGAACCCGTAAAGTGGGCAAAAGACGTGTCAAAGAAGTCAAAGTACGTTGGAAAGGATATCCACCCAGTTTTGATTCTTGGATCGACGCTTCGCAAGTCATCGACTATAAAAAGAAGTGACCATCATGCCCTTTCACACAGACGCAGCTACGTCGACCACTCCTTCACCTAGTTCTTCTGTGCAAGATTTACAAAAACAACCCTTGTGGGTGTGGTGTGGAGAACGTGTGCCTAAAACGCAAATCGTCTTTTTCTGCCAAATCTTCGTGGTGTATTGTGTCATCGGGGCAGCCATTGCCAATTTGAGTTTGCAACAAGAAGACAAACAATTGTGGACCATTTTATTGAGCAGTTGCATCGGTTACCTGCTTCCCAATCCCTCCCTTAAAATCTCCTCGAACGGTAACCACGGGAACCTTGTGTCCAGTGCCAGTGTCAGTCACCACTCCAACAACAACAACCACAACAACAACCCCATTTTAGGCGGAGACACGCCTCTGACGTCCAGTAACCCCTCGGACAGCCACAGAACTCTGGAATTATGAGTCACCAAAACCAATTTTACTTAACCTTACCCAGTGACAGTTCCATGGAGGTGTTTCCCAACAACACGTTGTGCTGTTACACGGTCAAATTATCTCAAGCCATCCCCTTAGATCACGAAGCCCATTGGGAAATGGCTTTAGTGGAAATCATTCACCCAACTCAAGTCCACAATGACCTTCCCAATCAAAATTTTTTTAAGGTGGAGGTTCATGACGAGCAAGTGCAACAGCACTTGGATAAGAATGTCAAATATGACAATAAATCCTATGATAGCAAAACTAAAACGTGGACCTACAACTTGTTGATTCCCCCAGGCTTTTATTTTAGTGGTCAACATTTGGTCAGCACCATAGCCTCCAGGTTTAATGTCGTGTTTCTGAAAGCTTTGGAAAGTGCCCAAAAAAGTGTCACCATGGAGTACCACAAAACAGCTCGTCGCTTCTTGATGAAATTTGAGCGGAGTAAAATCGTGTCCATTGTATTTTGTCCTGAATTGTTTCACATGTTGGGCGGGAACATGGAGATGAGGAAGAAAGCAGAACAAAAAAAAACGAATTACCAGTCATTTACGACAACGAGTCTTTTGCCCAGTATTTTCGTTCCCCGGTAGAACTGAACCAAGGACTGAATTTGATATTTGTGTCCTCCGATGTGGTGGAGTACAACGTGGTGGGACACACATCCGTGCCGTTACTGCGTGTCATTCCTTTCAAAGTGGATTCTGCCACGACCAATGACGAGGAAGGTGGAAACACTTATCACGTCCACCGCGAATTTGTACATCCTCATTATTTACCCGTCAGCAAGTCGTATTTGGACACGGTCAACATTGCTATAAAAGGAGATTTGGGACAAAATATTCCATTCACCAAAGGAAAAGTCACGGTGAAACTCCATTTTCGAGAACGGTTCTCTCACGACTCGTAAGTCATGTATCCAGTGTACCGAGGGGTTGCACGACAGCGAGGACACGGTTTAGGAGATATGCTGAAATCGGCCTTTCGTTCGGTGGCCCCAGTCTTGAAACCGATGGTGACACGCGGATTGCACGCCTTGAAAGATGCGGCACTGACGCAAGGCAAAGAATTTCTCCAAAATGTCATCATCGACAAACAAAACCCTAAAGAAGCCTTCATGAGGGCTGGCAAAAATGTCTTACTACAAACGGGCAAAGACATTTTGGGCCGACGAGACACAGCTATAAATGCCCTGCACGCTACCGAATCAGGCATTCAGCAAGGACAAGGCAGAAAGAGACGACGAAGAAAACATCCTTTCACCAGACTTCAAGCTAAAAAGGCCAAGAAAAGAAGAACCGTTCGAGACTTAGACGTTTTCGATTATTGAGAAAGAGACAAAAAAATGATGCACCGAGAGTCTTGTGCTTGTTCCAAGACGGAACTGGATATGTTTGCCATGCCCCCCACTATGATGACCATGCAAGAATCCCAGTGGGTGGAATTTCACCCCGTCTCCTCATTGACAGATTCTGCTCCCATCGAGTTTGAAATCAAAGGACAGCCCGAAGATTACATCGATCTGAATAGCAGTTACCTGTACTTGAAAGTGAAAGTGATCAAAACGGACAACACCAATCCAGGAGGCGATGTTAGAGTAGCTCCTGTCAACAATTTCATGCATTCCTTGTTCAGCGAAGTGGACTTGTACTTGAATAACAAACTAGTCAGGAGCAGCATGGATACTTACCCCTATCGCGCCTACCTGGAAAATCTCTTGACGTACGGAAAAGAAGCCAAGAATACTCATCTGGATGCTTGCGTAGTATGGAAACCTGACACAGCGGGTACAACCACGTTTAACGACCTAGCTATTGCACCAGAAGATGACAATCCTCACAATGCGGGATTTATGGCTCGACGACTGAAAATTCTGCAAGGGCGAAGTTTAGAACTGATGGATCGTTTGCATTTGGACATGTGGTTACAAGAAAAGTATTTGCTCAACGGGGTGGATATCCGCTTGAGATTGAATCGTAGCAGTGCCACTTTCCATTTGATGGCCCATGCCAATGAATACAAAACTATCATTCAAGAAGCCCGACTTTACGTGCGTCGTGTGGAAGTGTTACCTAAAGTGGGAAACGACGTCAGTCAGACGTTGAGCAGAACGACCGCCAAGTATCCGATCCGACGAGTGGAAGTGAAAACGTTCACCATTCCTGCTGGACAGCGATCCATGATCGAAGATCATCTGTTCCAAGCACAGTTACCCAAGCGTTTGATTGTTGGTATCGTCAAAAATACAGCCTTCAGTGGAGTCCACAACGAAAATCCTTTTGAGTTTAAGCATTACAATGTGTCCAAGATCGAGGTCAGTCGTGATGGCAAGATTTTGTGCACCCGACCTTTCGAGCCTAACTTTGCCCAGAAGAATTACTTGAGATCGTACTTGTCCCTGTACGAAGCCACCGGACAGTTAGGAACCAACACCAGCCACGGTATTACGTACGATGATTACGAAGGAGGCTATGCTTTGTGGGCTTTCGATTTCACTCCAGACCAAGGCAGCGACGACGGACATTTCCACCCTATAAAATCTGGCCAGATTCGTGTGGAAATTCAGTTTGCGAGTGCACTGCCCCCAGAGAACACAGTGAACGTCATCCTGTATGCAGAATTTGACAATACCATAGAAATCAACAGTTTGAGAGAAGTCATTCTAGACTATTAGAAGCCATGGAAGACTGTTATCCCTCTTTACCTAGTGGAGAAACTTTAAAGATGGAATGTGAGGAAACTGTGGAAGAAGAATCCCAAGACAAAGACGAAGAAGATATCATGATGAAGTCAAGATGGCCAGAACAAGAAGCCCATTTAGTCTGCTGTTTTGCCAAACACTTGGCCGAAAAAATGACGGAATTGATCAAGAAAAATTGCTATGGATGTCAAAACGATCATCCCAGTCAAATTCAACACGATAAATGCCTGATGCTGAGTCAAGAAGAAAAATTGGACGAATATCTGGACGAAGCTTGGAGTCTCATCTCGGACGAAGACGTGTGGCACCAGTGGTATAAAGACTTGCGTGAACATTCTTGTCCACCATTAACCCCTCAAGAGATCCATCGTATCGAAGCTCTCCTGAATCAGAGTGAGAAGACGAAACGAAGAAACGGTTATTTGTCAGACATTTTCAAGCAAAAAGTCAGGATAGAATTGATGACATATTATTACCTGTGAAGAAGAAAAAAAACACAAAACAATGGATACCTGGGAACTTTATTACCTTTTGAACCACAGTTCGTACATGGCTTCTTGGAATCCTGTCGTCTGTGCTAAAGATGAACTCCCTCATCGCAAACCTCAAGACCATCAAGCTTACGTGATCAACACGGACGACAGTCATCTCCCAGGAACCCACTGGGTAGCCGTTTACTTTCCTCAAGAAGGATGTGTGGAATATTTCGATTCGTATGGATTGCCCCCTTTGGAAGACGATATCATTGACTTTATGAGAAGAAATGCTCAAACCACCCGATTCAATAATGTGAAATTACAAGGCACAGATTCCTTGGTGTGTGGACAGTACTGTGTGTATTTTCTGCATCATCGCAGCCTGGGCTATTCCTTAGAACATTTAGTCACTCATTTTGATCCTCGTTCTTCTTCTGGAAACGATGTGAAAGTAGATCGATGGTTTTGTGACCATTATGCTTATCTTTGTCTCAAGCTAGGAAACGTAGTGTCCATCAATGGCCTAATGATTTCCAACAGTGGAAGTCACAATTTCATTCACAACGTTGTCAGCCCTGTTTAAAGTAGACTGTCAATTGAGAAAAAATGTTTGTCATTTGTTTAAAAAATGTTTGATGTTATAGTGTTGGATTATTGTTAAAAAAATGTTAGAGTTGTTGTTGGTTAGTGTTAAGTGATTTTTGAATAATAAATGTTGTGTTTTGAAAAAAATGACTTTGTCTTTTTTTGTTTGGCTATAAGAATGTTTGATTGATGCTCTTTAATTTCTTACTATCCCTCTCATGACACTCATTAAACGTTGCGACTCGAAAACCGTAGAGGGATGTTTTCCTTCACGTCCGCGCTTTGACTTTAAGAATCGGGTTGTTTCCAGTCTAACCATCCATTGTCGACTCATCCTCCTACGAAGATGTGCTCCAAACTAGCTAAGCTAAACGAAGCCTACGTGAATTTGCATAGGGTCAGACACAGTCTGATACCGAAGCCAGAAGAGATAGAGAATGTGAGAATGCTACAAGTCACTGAAGACCTGATAGAAGAGCTCTTCAGAGAAGAAGTGAACAAGGAAAAAGAAGAATGGACAGAGAAGTACAGACTTCAGAGACAGCAGCAGCAACAGCAGCAACAACAACAACAACAACAACAACAACAGCAGCAGCAGCAACAGCAACAGCAACCTGACAGAGGCTTTGTCGATTGTCGTATCGACACCAAAGAGTTCTTCTTCTCTTTCCGAAGAAGCAGACCTATCGCCAGAAAGTCTATCCTCAGAGGACATCGCATTCTTAGAAACTTAAAAAGATTGCCATAGCAAACCAAAAACAAAAAAAAAAAGCCCTTTTCAGGGCTACCCAAATACTCTAGAAAAGAAATAACCATCAATTTGCCAATGTGTGTAGGTAGAGTAGTGTGAATATAAACACTAACTCTTTTTTTAAAAAATGTGAGGGTATGTGTTAGTGTATAAGATTGTGTGTTTGTAAGTCCTCACGTACGTTGGTGAGGATAGTAGATTAAGATGATGTCTTTTTTGGTGTTTGAGGTGTAGATTTGTGGTTAGAATGGATTGCTTTGCGTATGTGGATAGTCTATTGAAGTGGTTAATAAAAAAAAATTTTTAGAATAGTAATGGGTAGCATAAAAAAGTGAGTGAGTGTTTCTTTTAGGTCCGCGCGTTGTTTTTTTTTGGTCATGATCTAGGTAAGATCAATTTTATGTTTTTAGGGGGATGTTTTCCTTCACGTCCGCACTTTTAGTATAAAACTAACAGTGTTTGCCATCGGAGCCCATTCTACGGAATGAGCAAACAAGAAGATGCCAGCAGCTTCAGCTTTGTACAACAACCTTATGGGAAGTTGGTATTGGATGGTGGATGGATTGAATGTAGCAGAAAGGCTTGAACAGGAATGGAGGCATGCAGTGACAAAAGACTTCGTCTCAAGACAAGTAACCAGCCTCCACTTAGCCATAAATATTGTAAAAGAAATGATAGAGGATGAGGAGAAGAGAATCAGAGGTTTAATTAACCCACCGTATGTGAAAGTGGGTAAGTTGAAAGAAGCCATAGTTTATGTGACGAGTGTAAGGTGTTTTTTAGAAGACATTGTAGAATATACAGATTGGTCTTTTGTGAAGTGGGGCTTAGACAAGCTTAAGAAAGCGGAAGAAGTAATGAGGAATGTGCTGACCGAAGAGGTCAAGAAGATCAAAGAAAAGTGGTCAAAGGAAAGAAAAGAAGAAGAAAATAGAAAGAAAAAGGAAGAGCTAGAGAAACTAAACGCAAACTGGATGAAAATCCAAGAGACGTTCCGAGCCATGGGTCACCCGGACTGGATGCCGGAAACAGAAAAGAAGAAGAAAGGAATGATGGAAAAAATAAGAGGATGGTGGAAGAAGTTAAGGAGTTAGAAGAAGAAGAAGAAAAAAAAACCCAAAGGCCCTTTTCCGGGCCACCCATATTTCTCGAAAAGAGAATGACTTTCAATTGCCTACCCCTTTTTTTAAATTTAAATTTAAATTTAAAATTTTTTTTTTAAAATTTAAAAAAAAAAAATCCCATGTTCAATTCCCCTTGTCCCTAAATAGATCCACACTTTATTCCCCATGTTCAATTCCCCTTGAGGCTATAGTGGCCCAAGACTTTTTCCATGTTCAATTCCCCTTGAGGCTAGAGTAGCCCAAGACTTTTTCCCATGTTAAATTCCCTTGAGGCTATAGTGGCCCAGGGTTTTTCTCCATGTTAAATTTCCATTGAGGCTATAGTGGCCCAGGGGGTGTTTTTAATGCTAAGTCCCATTGAGGCTAAAGTGGCCCCATTCACTACTGGTGTGCGCTCGCATTGAGCATGTACCATTGGTTTATGATGCCACAGGCACCTAACTGATTACTCCTTGGGGGAAGGAATGGAGCCACTTCCTCCAGGCATTTCTGTGTTCACAGAACACTAATTGATTGGGCCGTAAGGTCGAGGTACTTTTGTATACACATCGATCTGATTGTAAGGCCTATGTTTTTGGTTGAGTGGGATTGGACCCAGCACACACTCTGTCATTCATTTGCATTGATTAGCGACTAGTGGGATTGGACCCGATCTAGTTCGCATTTTTAATTTATGATGCGTGCACTGCACGTATGGGTTTTGATGTCTGTCCGTGGCAAAGGGTGAAAGTGGTCGGGCTCGGGCGGAGTTGTCTTGTCACAGGTTAGCAGGGTTTTTTCCGATCCAGGATATTTTGTTCTAAATTTCCGTCTTTTTGGAATTTGAATAATAAAAAACTCTGTGCTGTTTTTAAGAGAGATAGAGTCTATTGAGGTCGATGTTAGCTTCTAGGTGACAGCATTTTGTCGATTGGTTTTGCAGCCTTGTGCTGCTGGCCCTGGATGGAGTTGGTGTTTTTTCCATCTTATTGAGTAATTGTTTATTTTTCTAGTTGTAAATTTTGGTTGCAGCCTTGTGCTGCTGGCCCTGATAGTAATTGGGTTTTTTGACTACCTTATACGAGTAAATTTTTGGGGTAGTATTCTATATATTTGTTATATTTGCAGCATTGTGCCGCCGTGCCTGATAGTCGTTGGGTTTTTTCGACTACCTTATATTTGTAAGTTTAGGGTCTTAATACGGGGATCCCTGATGGTCTATTCTTGCGACCATCTTATACGTTCTATTTTTGGATTATATGGTTATATCTAGTTTTTGTCTTAGCTGTCACCTGTGTAGAAGATAGACTTTTGGAGCTGTTAGTTAAGGTGTTAGGAGATGGTGCGAACGACGAACACTGTGGGTTCTTATACGAAAAGCGCGGACGTGAAGGAAAACTTCCCCGACCCAAAACGTATATTACCTAGATCATCACTTAAAACGCGCGGACGTGAAGGAAAACATTTCCTACTTTTCTCATTTCATATTATCTACTATCCACATACGTGAAGCAGCAATAAACAAACCCAAAATCTACTATCCACACACGCAAAGCATTAAAATCAAACCCAAATCTGCTATCCACACAAACATACGTCAGTGCTTACAAATACAAACACATACACTCACACTAGGAAAAAAAAGTCAGTGTTTATATTCACACTACTCTACATACACACATTGGCAAATCGATTACTATTTCTTTTCTAGAGATTTGGGGTAGCCCTGAAAAGGGCTGTTTTTTTTTAAACTCCACTGCACCTGGTTAATGATGGCACCTTCCAGGCCTGGCACCACACACACATCTCCTACTCCAATCTCCTTTCACTCTTTTTTGGGGGAGAGCAGAGGCGGAATGAGTGGCTTCAGATTCCCAATCTTCTGTCTCTGGGATTCTGAAATATCCTTCTTGTGTCTGTGTTACAGCCATTTCTCTCTCCTTTTCCTCCTCTTCTTTTGTTCTTCTCTCCTCCTCTTCTTTCTTTCTTCTCTCCTCCTCTTTCATCCTTCCCTCTTCGACGATGGCCTCCGCGGCCAGTTCATTTAGTATGAGCCTGGCATATTCCAGGTGCACATAAAGTTTCAACAGTTTCGCTAGCCTTCTGCTCATTCTCTAGTGTTGATCAATCAACAAGGGTAGCTAGACTGCCGAGCGATTTTCAATTTAAACGCGGACGTGAAGGAAAACATCCCTAAGACAAAAGTTAGATTACCTAGATCATGACGAAACAACGCGCGGACCTAAAAGAAATCTCACTCACTCTTTTACTACCCATTACTAATTTAAAAAGTTTCGTTAATCACTTCAATATACTATCCACATACGCAAAGCAATCAGATCAAACCCCAAATCTACTCTCCACGCACGTCAAACAGCAAAAAACATTATCATTATCTACTATCCACACAAACACATACACTCACACCACAAAAGAGTCAGTGTTTATATTCACACTACTCTACATACATACATTAGCAAATCGATTGTTATTTCTTTTCTAGAGTATTGGGTAGCCCTGAAAAGGGCTGTTTTGTGTGTGCGAAGTTGAAGCTAGGGCGATCTTTTAGTTTCTAAGAATGCGACGTCCTCTGACGATAGACTTTCTGATGATAGGTCTGCTTCTTCAGAAAGAGAAGAAAAACTCTTTGGTGTCGATACGACAGTCGACAAAGCCTCTGTCAGGTTCAGGTTTCTGTTGCTGCTGCTGTTGTTGCTGTTGCTGCTGTCTCTGCTGTTTCTGAAGTCTGTACTTCTCTGTCCATTCTTCTTTTTCCCTGTTCATTTCTTCTCTGAAGAGCTCTTCTATCAGGTCTTCAGTGACTTTTAACATTCTCACATTCTCTATCTCTTCTGGCTTCGGTATTAGACTGTGTCTGACCCTATGCAAATTCACGTAGGCTTCGTTTAGCTTAGCTAGTCTGGAGCACATCTTCGTAGGAGGATGAGTCGACAATGGATGGTTAGACTGGAAACTGCCCCGGTTCTTAAAGTCAAAGCGCGGACGTGAAGGAAAACATCCCTCTACGGTTTTCGAGTCGGAACGTTTCATGAGTGTCATGAGAGGGATAGTAAGAAGTCAAAGAGCATGAATCAAGATACCTATAGCCAAACAAACCACAAAGGCATTTTTTCTTCAAAACAACATTTTTTATTCAAAATCACTTAACACTAACAAACAACTATAACATTTTTAACAATAATCAAACAATATAACATCAAACATTTTTTTCAAATCACAAACATTTTTTAACTAACACTTTATTTTGGACAGGGCTGACAACATTGTGAATGAAATTGTGATTTCCACTGTTGGAAGTCATTAGGCCATTGATGGACACTACGTTTCCTAGCTTGAGACAAAAGATAAACATAATGGTCACAAAACCATCGATCTACTTTCACATCGTTTCTTGAAGAAGAACGAGGATCAAAATGAGTGACTAAATGTTCTAAGGAATAGCCCAGGCTGCGATGATGCAGAAAAAACACACAATATTGTCCTCACACCAAGGAATCTGTGCCTTGTAATTTCACATTATTGAATCGGGTGGTTTGAGCATTTCTTCTCATAAAGTCAACGATATCGTCTTCCAAAGGAGGCAATCCATACGAATCGAAATATTCCACACATCCTTCTTGAGGAAAGTAGACGGTTACCCAGTGGTTCCTGGGAGATGAATGTCGTCCGTGTTGATCACATAAGCTTGATGGTCTTGAGGTTTGCGATGAGGGAGTTCATCTTTAGTACAGACGACAGGATTCCAAGAAGCCATGTACGAACTGTGATTCAAAAGGTAATAAAGTTCCCAGGTATCCATTGATTTGTGTGTGTTTTTTTCTTCTTCACAGGTAATAATAAGTGATCAATTCGATCCTGACTTTTTGCTTGAAAATGTCTGACAAGTAAAAGGCATTTAGCTTCGTCTCCCCACTCTGATTCAGGACAAATTCGATACGATGAATCTCTTGAGTGGTTAATGGTGGACAAGAATGTTCACGCAAGTCTTTATACCACTGATGTAACACGACTTCGTCCGAGATGAGACTCCAGGCTTCGTCCAGATACTCATCCAATTTTTCTTCTTGACTCAGCATCAGGCATTTATCGTGTTGAATTTGACTGGGATGATCGTTTTGACATCCATAGCAATCTTTTTTGATCAATTCCGTAATTTTTTTCGACCAAGTGTTTGGCAAAACAGCAGACTAAATGGGCTTCTTGTTCTGGCCATCTTGACTTCATCATGATAACTTCTTCTTCCACAGTCTCCTCACTTTTCATGTCCAAAGTTTTTCCACTAGGTAAAGAGGGATAACAGTCTTCCATGGTTTCTAATAGTCTAGAATGACTTCTCTCAAGCTGTTGATTTCTATCGTATTATCAAATTCTGCATACAGGATGACGTTCACTGTGTTCCCTGCGTCCAGTGCACTCGCAAACTAAATTTCCACACGAATCTGACCGGATTTTATAGGGTGGAAATGTCCCTCGTCGCTGCCTTGGTCTGGAGTGAAATCAAAAGCCCACAAAGCGTAGCCTCCTGCATAATCCTCGTACGTAATACCGTGACTGGTGTTGGTTCCTAACTGTCCGGTAGCTTCGTACAGGGACAAGTACGATCTCAAATAATTCTTCGCGGCACCAAAGTTAGGCTCAAAGGGTCGGGTACACAAGGTCTTGCCATCGCGACTGACTTCAATCTTGGACACATTGTAATGTTGAAACTCAAAAGGATTTTCATGGTAGGCTCCGTTGAAGGCTGAATTCTTGACGATACCAAGGATTAAACGTTTGGGTAACTGTCCTTGGAACAGATGATCTTCGACCATGGATCGCTGTCCAGCAGAAATGGTGAACGTTTTCACTTCCACTCTTCGTATCGGATACTTGGCGGTCGTTCTGCACAACGTCTGACTGACGTCGTTTCCCACTTTAGGTAACACTTCCACACGACGCACGTAGAGTCTGGCTTCCTCGATTTTGGTTTTGTAAGTGGAACCATCAACAGCCATCAAATGGAAAGCGGCACTGCTGCGATTCAGGCTCAAGCGGATATCCACCCGGTTCAGCAAATACTTTTCTTGTAACCACATGTCTAGATGCAAGCGATCCACCGGTTCTAAACTACGACTTATATGAATTTTCGTTCGTCGTTCTACAAATCCCGTTGTATTTTGAGCATCCCCAGCAACTGTAATGCTGTTGAACTTAGTCGCTTGTCAGGTTTCCATACCACGCAAGCATCCAGATGAGTGTTCTTGGCTTCTTTTCCGTACGTCAAGAGATTTTCCAGGTACGCTCGGTAAGGGTAAGTATCCATGCAGCTGCTGACCAGTTTGTTATTTAAGTACAAGTCCACTTCGCTGAACAAGGAATGCATTAAATTATTGACGGGAGCTACTACATCATCATTGTCTATGTTAGTGTTGGGTGGTTCGATCACTTTCACTTTCAAGTACAGGTAACTGCTATTCAGATCGATGTAATCTTCGGGCTGATCTTTGATTTCAAACTCGATGGGAGCTGAATCCGTCAAAGAGGAGACGGTGTGAAATTCCACCCATTGGGATTCTTGCATGGTCATCATAGTGGGGGGCATGGCAAACAGATCCAGTTCCGACTTGGAACAGGCGCAAGATTCTCGGTGCATCATTTTTTCTGTTTCTCAATAATCGAAAACGTCTAAGTCTCGAACGGTTCTTCTTTTCTTTGTCTCTCTAGCTTGAGAAGTGTGAAGTCTGGTGAAAGGGTGTTTTCTTCGTCGTCTCTTTCTGCCTTGTCCTTGCTAAATGCCTGACTCGGTAGCGTGCAGGGCATTTATAGGAGTTTCTCGTCGGCCTAAAAGGTCTTTACCCGTTTGCAACAAGACATTTTTGCCTGCCCTTAAGAAAGCTTCTTTGGGGTTTTGTTTGTCGATGATGAGATTTTGGAGAAATTCTTTACCGTGTGTCAGTGCCGCATCTTTCAAGGCGTGCAATCCGCGTGTCACCATCGGTTTCAACACCGGGGCCACTGAACGAAAAGCCGATTTTAGCATATCTCCTAAACCGTGTCCTCGCTGTCGAGCAACCCCTCGGTACACTGGACACATGACTTACGAGTCGTGAGAGAACCGTTTTCGAAAATGGAGTTTCGCCGTGACTTTTCCTTTGGTGAATGAAATATTTTGTCCCAGATTTCCTATTATAGCAATGTTAACCGTGTCCAAATACGACTTGCTGACAGGCAAATAATGAGGATGTACAAATTCGCGGTGGACGTGATAAGTGTTTCCACCTTCCTCGTCAGCGGCCGTGGCAGAATCCACTTTGAAAGGAATGACACGCAGTAACGGTACGGACGTGTGTCCCACCACGTTGTACTCCACCACATCGGAGTACACAAAGATCAAATTCAGTCCTTGGTTCAGTTCTACTGGGGTACGAAAATACTTCGCAAAAGTATCGTTGTCCGAAATGACTACTAATTCGCCTTTTTGTTGTTCTACTTTCTTCTTCATCTCCATGTCTCCGCCCAACATGGCAAACAATTCAGACAAAATAAGAAAGACATGATTTTACCCCCCTCAGGAAATTTCATCAGGAAGCGACGAACTACTTTGTGGTACTCCAGGGTGACACTTTTTTTGACACTCTCCAAAGCTTTCCCAAACACGACATTAAACCTGGAAGCTATGGTGCTGACCAAATGTTGACCACTAAAATAATAGCCTGGGGGAATGGACAAGTGATAGTCGATCCACTTTTGATTTTTTGTGTTAGGGGCTTTCTTGTCATATTTGACATGGGCATCCAAGTAAAGTTGCGATGACTCTTCATGAACTTCCACCGTAAAAATATTGGACTTGGGTCGGGTGAATGATTTCTACTAAAGCCACTTCCCAATGGACTTCGTGATCTAAGGGGATGGCCTGAGGTAATTTGGCCGTGTAACAGCACAACGTGTTGTGGGGAAACACCTCCATGGAACTGTCACTGGGTAAGGTTAAGTAAAACTGGTTGTTAGTGTGACTCATAATTTCAGAATTCTGTGGCTGTCCGAGGGGTTACTGGACGTCAGAGGAGTGTCTCCACCCAAAATGGGGTTGTTATTGTTATTGGACTGGTGACTGACACTGGCACTGGACACAAGGTTCCCGTTGTTCCCGTTGGAAGAGAATTTCAGGGAGGGATTGGGAAGCATGTAACCGATGCAACTGCTCAATAAAATGGTCCACAATTGTTTGTCTCCTTGTTGCAAACTCAAATTGGCAATGGCTGCCCCGATGACACAATACGCCACGAAGATTTGACAGAAAAAGACGATTTGCGTTTTAGGCACACGTTCTCCACACCACACCCAAAAGGGTTGGTTTTGTAAATCTTGCAGAGAAGAACTGGGTGAAGGAGTGGTCGACGTAGCTGCGTCTGTGTGAAAGGGCATGATGGTCACTTCTTTTTATAGTCGATGACTTGCGAAGCGTCGATCCAAGAATCAAAACTAGGTGGATATCCTTTCCAACGTACTTTGACTTCTTTGACACGTGGTTTGCCTACTTTACGGGTTCTGCGTTCGAGAATGCTTTCGATGTCGTACACGATGTCTTCTTTTTTGGTGACACGTTGTAACTCGGGCAAATAAAACGTTCCTTTGAGCACTTCTCCGTTCATGTCTTCTAATTTATAGACGACAGGATCACGGCCATGCACTCGACAAGTGACACGAAACAATTCGGTAGTCCAGTTAGGTAAGTAACCTTTGTCGAAAGTGCGTTTGGTTTTGCCAATGCGCACCCAATCTCCTATGGCCAACACTCCACATTTCTTGGGGACAGGCCCCGTCGGGGACGTACCAAACAGGCGCTCAAACACCAACACTTCGTTCTCGGGAGTCACTTCTTGCGGGGCACGTCCGATGCTTCGATGGTAAGATTGGTTGCAAGCTTGCACCAGGTGCGGTAAGATGTCGATGTACTTCAGAGTGTGGTGATGCGTAAAATATTTCCACATGCGTTCTTTTAAAGTGCGCTGAAAACGTTCCGCGATGCTGGCTTTGGTTTCGGGATTCTCGGTGGCAAAAAAATGAATGTCACGTTTCTTTAATTCTTTTTGGAAAGCTTGGTTCAGAAATTCGGTACCTTTGTCCGTTTTTCATCGAAGAGGGTGACGACCGCTTTGTTTCAACACTCGTTGCAGGGCTCGCACTAACTCACTGCTCGATTTGGAAGTCAAGGGTACGACCCAGGCAAATTTGGAAAAGACGTCGATGACACAAAACAAATATTTGTAGCCACGATTGTAGCTGGCCAAATGAAAGACATCGGCTAAATCGGCTTGCCATTGATGACCGATGCCTTCCACTTGGGTGCGACATCTGGAAAACTTGCGTCGAATGGGTTTGTGTAAAGTGTAAGTAGCTTGTTCTTGTAACCATCTTTGCACTTGCGGTAAACGGAGACTTTTCAGTCGAGTTTTCGCAGCACGATACAATTTTTGAACTCCTGCGTAACCTGCAGGATGCGAGGGATCGTAGTAAATGCTGTCAACCACTTTTTCCATTTTTTGTTTGCGTTTTAATAAGACACCCAGTCTTGGAGGATGCTACTCTTTTTCTCTTGGGGTATTTTCTTGGATTGCAATGCTTTGCGTGTGCGACCAGCAATAGGTGTCGAGGAGGAGGATATCTGAACAGGGGATATCTTTTCTTGTTTCACTTCTGTCTTCACCTTCCTTTTCTCTTCTGATGAAGCACGGGTGGTCATCATCTTTTTAATCCATCCAATTCTGGAGGTAGGTGGTGTTGCTAACTTACGTACTTTTCTGGTGGAGTTTCAAACCCTTCTTCTTCTTCTCCTTTTTCTGTCTTCATCACTGGTAGTGGTGGCGGTAGTGGTGATGGTGCTGGACTTTTCATCAAGGTCTTAAAATCTTTCAGAGTGGGAAGAGCTGTTTCGTCTGAGGCTTTCTGGTGAAAACGTTGCAGTCGTTGCAAGAGTTGACCGTACTTTTGCGATTTTTCTGTTTCGGACAAATCTTGGCGATCCATCAAGGACTGCAATTCGTGTTGTAACTGGGACATCTCGCTCAAATGGGGATTGGGAGGTAAATGCGGGGTGCGTTGTTCTTGCCAACGATGGTATTCCATCCATCGTTTGTAAGGCACTAAAGCTAGTTTTCGTCCTTCCATGGTGTATCAGGGGTCAATTCTGACATCTTGGGACTTCAGAGGGCCTTTTTATCTTGCTCCCATCAGTCCTATCAACACGGTTCCCAAGACTCCTTTCAGTAAGGGGCCTAGCAAGACGGGAAAAATTCCTCCACGTTGGACCAACATCTTCTTCCTTTGGCGAATGGGGATTTTCTTTTGAACCATTTGGCGAAGAACGTGACGATGTTTGCCTAAGCATTGTTTCTGGTGTTTGGACAAAGGGATCGTGCCTTTCAAGACGTTCAAACAACATTCGCACACGGTATCGATGACCTCTTTGGAGGCTGATTGAATGAGTTTTATTCGCAGGGGTGGAGAGGCTTTGGACAGCACAGATAACATGTCCCCATGTTTGACTAAACGTGGAGGCAGTCCTTTCCTTTTCTTTCCTTGGGGTTTAGAAGAGGAATGCTTTCTGGAGGGTGACATCTTTGCTTGTGGGTTCCGGGACATTCACCAAACCGACACTAACGTCGATGACTTAACACACACCCTTTTATCTTTTCTTTGGGGACTATCGCTTTGTCATAAAGGTGACAATGTTTTTCCCAAAATCGCCAAGGAATCCTCCCCTTTGTTCACGCCTCTTTTTCTTGGAACGACTGTATCTGTTCTTAGGGTAACGTCGATGCTTGGCTAAGCGCTTAGTCGGATGACGAGTCTGCCTTTGCCTCTTTCTTTTTTGACTTCTTGGAGGTGACATCTTTTGCAAGTTCACTGATACCCTACCTTGGTCGCAGGCCTTTTTTATACTGGAACGCGTCGCCACTGATTGTCTTTACGGCGTATCAGTTTGAGGACAGGCATGACACGTCGTGCAGGGGTACGTAACGGACTAAATCGAGCCAGTTCTTGCTTGGACAAATCCAGTAAACTTTGTAACATGCCCGATCTTTCTTGAACTTTGATTTTGGGAGCAGGTACTTTGTGAGCGGCAGCCACTGCCACTAAATTGGAAGGTCCTGCCACTGGGGAAGTTCTTTGGGTCATCAACGGAGAAGTTCTTGGTGTGATCAACGTCTCCAAGTACTCTTCAGTTCTTGGTGTCATCAACGGGGAAGTGGATGAACCTGAGGATGCGGGAGACGCGGTCACCGCCGTTGCAGGTCGTGGTTTGCGAGTGTAAGTTGTGTCCTGGCCGAAGTGCCTCTCTTGCGACTAGTTTTCTGTGGACTTTTCTTTTTCTGAGGACTTTTTCTCTGCTTCTTTTTCTGGGGGCTTTTCTTTTTCCAGGTGGTGTCTCGTAAGAGGAGGATCCCGCCACTGGAGAAGTTCTTGGAAAAACAGGTCTCCTTGGGGACCTGGTCTTTTTCTTCTTCTTGGAGCTTCGTTTGACTTTTTTCTTGGGGAGAACTTTGGGGGCATTAGGATCCCATCTTAAGAGAGAGCGAATGATGACCCCTCCTAGAGTACCGCTCCCTCCAGGTTTCAAAATGATTTGTTTTTTGGTTTGAGTGTCGACGCGAGGATCGGCCAGTTGGGTCAAAGCGACTTTGTTTCGATCAAAAAAACGTTTGGTTTGATGAGGAATCTGAATGATCCCTTGCAGTAATTGACGTGCTGTCACCGTGAACCATCGTAAGACTTCTTTGAAACTAGCTTCTAAGACACGAGCCCGTATTTGTGGATTTTTTTCTCGACTGATACCATACAAGGCACGAATCAATTTGACGGGGAGATGTGATTGAAGGGACGTCATGTTGACGTTGTGTGAGACAGACGAAAAGTGTTTGAGGTTTTTATAGATTTTTTTGGTGCGGTTAAGTCGAGAACGGAGACGTGTACAGGACACGCCCTTCGTCTTGGCCCCAGTGGTGAAACAAGTGGGTACGAAATCGCAAATCATCGGGGGTCGTAGGTTTCAAATCGACGAGTAAATAGCGTGTGGAGTTTGAGTGGCATCGTCGTACGCCTGAGTCAGCCAAGGTGTCCCTAACTGTTTGGCTAAGACTTGCACTTGCGATTTATCTCGAGGGCTTTTAAACAAGACCACGTAATGTGCATTGAGACTGATGGTGCGATGGAGCAGCAGAGGGGCTTAACAGACCAAGGGAATTAGAGAAATGTGCGATCTCCCCAAAAAACACACAAAAAATATCATCACGCAGACAAATTGCTTGGTTACATAATCTCAAAATCAATTAGATAAAGTAACTGAATCAAAACAAACTTCAAAAAAAATTGTGGTGAGATGGAGCCCCTGCGAAGTGCAACTTCATTTTTTTCTCATAAATCGCCAATAAATGGTCACGGCCCCTCTGCTGCTGTACAAAAGTTAAAATATTTGGTCAATTGTCAAAGTTAATTGTTAAAGTAAAATAATTTATATATCATGGTTGGAGAACCACATTCAGCAATAATAGCAAGAGATCATTTAGCAGCATTGAGAAAGTTAATTCCTGTTAGAGAGTCTGTTAAAAGAAAAATACGAGCGTATCAGGATGAAAAACTTGGATTTAGGGATTTTACAACAGAATTATTCGAGCCAGTAACTAAAACAACCGAACGAGTCATGTTAGGAGATGTAAAAGATCCCGAAGTGAGAAAAACCTGTATTGAAGAAGATTGAAGAACAAACTGCACAAATACCAGCACTTGTGCCAGCACCTGCACCTGTAATTGCAGCAGTCACTGAACCTGGTCAAAAATACGATGATAAATTTAATTTATATGGACAAGCTAGAATAAATGAATATCACCTTAACGATCAGGAAGATTTTAAAGAATTTGGTAAATTTGCTTTTAGAACTTTTGCTGATAGAAACAGATATTTAAACCCTGATGTTAATGTTAAAGGACGAGAAATATTTGCTGAATGGATATATAAGGCCAGATTAAATATCAGTAGAATAAAAGACAAAAAAGACCAGGTAGCAATTTTAGTGCGTTTATGCAAGGATTTAACGAAGAAAGGAGGGTCATGCAACAACAGTTGAAATTTTTATCTGAATCAGAACCTCCACAACCATCTGAATCAATATCTCAACCTCCATCTCGACTTTCATTATATGAACCAACTCTATACGAGGAAGATCCACAAGAAATATCATTTTCATCTGGGAGGGAATCTTCACCTGAACCAGAGATATTCGACTTGGGATTTGGTTCTAAGTTAAAATCTCCGTCTCCTGATACATCAGAATTAAGAAGATTTTCTCCTGCTCATGAAAAAGCTTCAGATTCAGATGAACAAACATTAACTAGAAAAATCGCTAATAATCCCGCTGATGTGTTTCTTGAGACATTTAGAAATGAAATTAAAGACCCAAATGATTTAGGAAGACTAGCTATTTTTGAATATAATAACAGAGATAAATATGTAAAACCAAAATACGTTAATGCGATGACATTTTCATTGTGGGTTCCAGCATTATATTTTGGTATCAAAAATAGTAAAATTAATATTGCTGATCGTAATTATTTAAAATTTATGAGGAAAGTTTACTCAGAAATAGATAAATTACAACAACCCGGCGCTACCGGTAGCGGTTACAATACAATCTGCCCTAACAGTGTTGTCAACGATGTGTCTCGATTAGAGGTACTTATTGGAGGAAAACGGGCAGGAAATAACTCACGTGAAATAACTAACGAGGCAGCAGATATTTGTAAAAGATTATTTAGCGGCAAAATCATAGATATTAAAACTTACAGAAATTTAATCGATGAAATTATTGACGGGTATAGCGATTAGTTGTTAGATAAATAATATTAAATAAAGATGATAGTTCACAAACATAACCGAAGGCCAGCGCAAGTTCGTGTCGTTAATTCCAGATTGCCCGTGTATAAACTTGTTCAGGGTGGCGGAATTTCTAGCTTAGTTACAAGAATAGCACCTAAAGTCGGACCGATTGCTAAACAATTAGCGATGAAAGCAATTGGATTTATTGGTGATAAAGCTACTACTGCTATTAGTGATTTAGCTAGTAAAGCATTTAGTGCCATCAAAGATAAAATAACAAAATTAGTGAGAAAAAAAACCAAATTACCTAGCACCGCTGTGATGCCTAGCGATATCAGTAAAATTATCAATGGTGCAGCGAATCAGAAATTAGCTGAATTAACAAATAAAATAGAACGAACCCAACTGGCGGATATTCAACCAACAAATACTAGCTTTATATCAGGAAGTGGTCTTCGTTTTAGAAGATAATTATTAATTATAATAAAATGTTTGCAAGAGTATCAAACGAAGCGTTTGACATGGATGAGCCAGTCAGTAAGGACATATCATTACGTGATCATCAATATTATTCATATGACGCGGTAACACCAAATAGTCAAAATCGTGTTGAAATTCAGATTCAGGACACGACAAGATATTTTCGCCCATCTGAGGCATTTATCGAAGTTGTTGGTGAAATTCTGAAGGAGGATAATACTGAATATGCCGCAGATGCTAAAATTGGTTTTGTAAATAACGGAATTATGGCATTATTCAAGAGCGCCACATATATGATTGATGGAAGAGAAATTGAGTCAATTACTAATGATGTTGATTTAGCTACAACAATTATAGATCTAGCGAGATATTCAGATGATTTTACTAGATCGGCTGGCCCTAGCATGATGTTTGCCAAGGATAATACTGATGCAGCTGAACATGTGCAATTTAATGTTGGACGACCAAGGAATAATGCTAATACCGCCGACGCCGATGTCGAGAATATGATTATTAATACTAATCCCAATTTTAACTTAGGTTTCGCCACACGAAGATTAATGTTGGTAGGAAACAACAGAAGATTTTCATGCGCGATTCCTTTGTCGCATATATTTGGATTTTGCAGAAATTTCAGAAAAGTAATTTTTGGAGCGAAAGACACTTTAACACTAATTCGAAATGGTAGTAATAATGCCATCTGGTGAGATCTAAATACTGTTGTTGACACGGGCAAGGTTTTATTAACTAAATTTACCTTGTGGATGCCAGCGCTTGTTCCATCAATAATTGAGGAAGAAAAATTAATATCATTTATGGATTCCGGTGGTAAATCAATAATGTCGTGGTTGACAACATCAACCGATACCACAACAACACATATTAATGGCGATTATACCTGGCGTATTGCAGCTCAGCAGGGCGTTTCGGCACCACGACACATTTTCATTGCTTTTCAAAACAATAACAGATACGATCAAAGTCATAGTCATATGACATTTGATAACGTTGCAGCTACCAATGTCTCGTTGAGAATTAATGGGCAGCAGGAACCAACTGAAGAAATATCAGCAAATTTTGCAACTTATTCAACAGCTCGTGCATATCATCGAATATTAAGTTATATGGGGCGAGATCAAAATATTGATACGGGATTGCAAATATCGCAGTTAGATTTTAATACGCGCTACCCAATCTATTATTTTTCACTAGAACATCTTGATTTGATAAAACAATCTGTCGTAGATATTCATTTTAAAGCAAGAATTACGGCAGCTGCTGGTTTTAAAGTTATTGCTGTAATTCTCAGCGACAAAACAATGATTTTAGAAGGAATCAGTGGTAGAATGAGAGTTGTTGATGCACCTGTGGAAAATATGTAATTACTAATTTAAATTCCTGCTGATAAATATAAATGCCATACGATCATGTTAGTGTGACTCTGACTCCGGGTCAGATAAAAAAAACTTCAATCAAAAAAAGCTAACTCGATAACATTAACGTTAAAAAACTCACAAATTCATGGTGGACCAAATAAATTATCGTTAACTAAAACTCAACACAAACGTTTCAATAGGGCCAAATCGGCAAACACTGGAGTTAGCGTTAATCTCAGTCCAGGAGCTATCAAAAATATGGTTAAAGTTGGTGGATTTTTCCCGTTATTAGCTTTAATTCCTGGATTAATGGCTGCCGCTGCTCCGGCTATAGCAAAAGCTGCTGCATTAGGTGCGGTTGGATATGCAGGTAGCAAATTAGCAGAAAAAGTAACAGGAGGACGATATGGTAAAAAAAAGTCGCGACTTGAGGTTGCCAGGAACTTACCAGTAGCGATGTCAAATTTAGATCTATCTAATGAAGTAAAAAAGAAGAAAATTAAATTTTTTAGAGGAATATTTATGCGAGATCAATTACCAGCCAAACCAAATTCTTTGGAGACGGGAATTATAAATCTCGATGACAGTATTGGGCCAGGGACACATTGGGTAGCATATGGAATTAATCCGCGTGAAATTATATATTTTGACTCATACGGGTTGGCTCCACCAAATGAATTTATCAATTACGCAAAACAATTAAAAACTCCAATTTGGTATTCAACACTACCAACACAAACTTTAACTGATCCACCAATCTGCGGCAGTGAAGTAATTAATGTTCTTGATGCGATATCAAAACCATCGTTGCCGTATCACAAAATCGTACTTAAATATACGTCAGATAAATATAATGGTTGACATTTTTGGAAGGTCATTAATAAGAGAAAAAAAATCTGACGTTGATTTATCAAAATTTGCAACAAAAGATGACCTTAACAATTTATTATCGATATCAGAAATAAATCCTCACGAGATTGTTATTTTTCAAGATCAACATGGAAAATTAGGAACAAGTAATGTTAAAATTGCTGATGTGGTTCAGCGGGCACATGTGACTGAATTGCGAGGAATTGTTAGTGAAACTGACAAAAAAATTGGTGAAATTGACAAAAAAATTGGTGAAACTGACAAAAAAAATTACAAAAGTTCAAGGTGATTTTACCAGCCATGTAACTGATTTTGCTAATTTGCGAACAACTGTTAGTGAAGTTGACAAAAAAATTAGTGAAGCTGACAAAAAAATTAGTGAAGCTGACAAAAAAATTGGTGAAACTGACAAAAAAATTGGTGAAACTGACAAAAAAATTGGTGAAACTGACAAAAAAATTAGTAAGGTTCAGGGTGATTTTACTGGTCATGTAACTGATTTTGCTAATTTACGAGCAACTGTTGGTGAAACTGACAAAAAAATTAGTAAAGTTCAAGGTGATTTTACTGGCCATGTAACTGAATTTAATAATTTACGAACAACTGTTGGTGAAACTGACAAAAAAATTGGTGAAGCTGACAAAAAAATTAGTAAGGTTCAAGGTGATTTTACTAGTCATGTAACTGAATTTAATAATTTACGAACAATTGTTGGTGAAACTGACAAAAAAATTGGTGAAACTGACAAAAAAATTGCCGGTCATGTAACTGAATTTAATAATTTACGAACAACTGTTGGTGAAACTGACAAAAAAATTAGTGAAACTGACAAAAAAATTAGTAAAGTTCAAGGTGATTTTACTGGTCATGTAACTGAATTTAATAATTTACGAACAACTGGTGAAACTGACAAAAAATTTGCTGGTCATGTGACTGATTTTGCTAATTTACGAACAACTGTTGGTGAAGCTAACAAAAAAATTACAGAAGTTCAAAGTAAATTTACCAGTCATGTAACTGAATTTGTTAATTTGCGAACAACTGTTGGTGAGGTTAACAAAAAAATTGCAGCGGTTCAAGATGATTTTACTGGCCATATAACTGATTTTAATGGTTTAAAAAAAGATTTTGAAAATATTAAAGGAAAAATTGAAAAATCCCAAAGTGATTTTACCGGCCATGTATCTGATTTTACTAATTTACGAGGAATTGTTAATGAGGCTAATGAAAAAATTGCGCGAGCTAATGAAGAAATTGAACGAGCAAAGAAAGAAATTGAACGATCCCAAGGTGATTTTGTTGGCTTGCAAGAAACTGTTAGAAAAGCTGATGCAGAAATTACTGAAATTAACAAAAGAATTAAAAAATCTCAAGATGATTTTAATAAAAAAAGTTGAAGAAATTGAAAAGTCTCGTGGTGGTGATTTTACTGAGTTACAAAAAGCTGTTAATGAAGCTAATGCAGAAATGAGCAAAATTAGTAAAGATATCAAAGAATCTCAGGTTAAATTTATCAATGAAATTAATGCAAAAATTACAAGATCTCGAGGTGATTTTACTAACTTGCAAAATGCTGTTGAATCAGCTAATGCAAAAATTACAAAAGCTTACGAAGATATAAAAAAATCTCAAGATGATTTTACCAAAAAAGTTGACGAAAAAATTCTTGCAGCTATCTTGGCAATTACGAAATCCCAAGATAATTTTGCTGGCTTGCAAGAAACTGTCACAAAAACTGTAGGAGAAATTGAGCGAGATAATGAAGAAAATAAAAAAGCTAAAGCCCAACTTGAGAAAGATACTCGATTAGTTTTTGAAGATCTCAACAGAATAATGCACGAAAAATTCGAAGAAATTAAAAAAGCTCAAGCTGATTCTATCACAAAAAATGAAGAAAAAATTACGCGAGCTAATGAAGAAATTACAAAAGCTAACGAAAAAATTACAAAATTTGAAAATGATTTTGCTGACCATATGACTGAATTTAATAACTTTCGAAAAAATTCCAGAAAAGCTTTTAATGATCTTACAAAAATTCAAGGTGATTTTACTAAACATGTAACTGAATTTAATACTTTACATGAAACTGTTAGTAAAGCTGACGAAAAAATTACAGGTGATTTTACTACCTTGCGAGAAACTGTTGCAAAATCTGTCGGAGAAATTAGTAAAATTAACGAAGATGTTAAAAAAGAAAAAGATAATCTTGTTAAAAAAATTGAAGAAAGACTTGTAAAACTTTTCTAAGATTATGTAAAATCAATTGAAAAATTTGGAAAAGAATTTGAAAAATTTAAAAATGATGCTACAACAGCTAATGAAAAAATTGCAGTGGTTCAAGGTGAATTTACTAAACATGTGACTGAATTTAATACCTTGCGAGGTGAAGCTGACAAAAAAATTGGTGAAGCTGACAAAAGAATTAGTAAAGTTTAAGGTGATTTTATTAAACATGTAACTGATTTTGCTACTTTACGAGGAACTGTTGGTGAAGCTAATGCAATTATAACAAAAGTTCAAGGTGATTTTACTAAACATATAACTGATTTTACTACTTTACGAGGAACTGTTAGTAAAGCTGACGAAAAAATTACAAAAGTTCAAGGTGATTTTACTAGTCATGTAAATGAATTTAATAAATTGAATGAAACTGTTAAGGCAAATAAACAAATTGTTGATAAAATCGCTCAAACAAAAATTGAAACAGATTTAGCAATTAATACAGCTGCTAAACGAGCTGTTGATGCTATCGCTGAGATAAATAAAGCTAATACAACTATTACAAAAATTCAGGGTGATTTTGCTGGCTTACAAAATAATTTTGAAATAACTCAAGGTAAAATCAACGAGGATAACAAAGATTCAGCTAAACTCATTAAAGATATTAGAGGCGATATTGTAATTATTAATGAATCTATCAGGAGAATTAATGAATTTTCCTGGCAGATTAATGAAATTAATACCAAAAATGAACTTATTAAATTTCCACCTGGAACAGAACAAAGTCATATCAAAAATTTAACGTTTACTGTGGCGTCCGGAAAAGGTACCTGGACTCCAACCGATAATAAATTTACTTATATGTCGCCAATTATTGGCTTGTGTAGAATAACTGTTTTTTCTTCGCCACAATTTAAGATAATTTTTAGTGATAAAATTTATCCAAATTCCTTCATTATTATAACGAACAAAAATGTTGAATTAAATTTTACGCTAGAACCACCAGATCGAACAACAACAGATTCAGTTATATATCTGTGGTTTGTAGAATTTATCACTAAAATTCCATCATTTGAAGATATTAGTAAATTAAATAATGACCGAATACAGATACAACCAAGCTAGATCATGGCAGGATTCGTTAAAACTCACCATAGATCTGTATTTAGCAAAAATAAAAAAATACCAGCGAAGATTGGTTGTCATTCATGTAATTGTTTATTCAGTCAGCGCTGCTGTTGCTGGTGCAGTAATAATATTATCTGCGATACCAACCACTGTCATCGCAGTTTGTGTGATTACGGTAGTTGCTGGCGTATTAAATATTATTGCAAAAAAAATATCGTCGTGCGCGAATACAAAATTAACTTCGTATATAAATAAACTTAACGCGGCAACAGTTGCATATGCAAAATTATCTTCGTTGTTATCGGAATTTCTAAATGACGGAGTTATTTCTGATGATGAATTTTCTGCTATTATAGTGATGATTAATAATAATGTCGCTGGAACAGATTGTAACGAACACAAATCTACGAAGAACAACAATGATATCGGCGAGCTCAACTAATCCTGAATTTAGCATAATTTTTCCAATTCCGATATCTGTTGATGAAATTTCTCTATCACAATTGCGAGTTTATCCTAGCTGGCCCAATATCAGATCAAAATCATTTGGCAGCTCATTATCGAATAATTCATTTGTTTTTGCTAATAAAAACAAACCTGGTACCGATGGTACGCCAGATTGGATCGTTATTGGACTACCAGCAGGTAGTTATCAGATTGAGCAAATTAATGATGAAATATTAAGCAAAATTAAGAACCTGACGGGCGATAATGAACCAGGAATAAAGATATCTGCACATGAGCCAACATTAACTTCAATTATTGAGGTAAAATCGCCATATATCGTTGATATTTATCAATCTTCGATTAGGACAGTTCTAGGTTGGCCTGAAATAGAACCAGAAATACAACCGGCGTCACCAGAACCTAACAAGGGTGATTTCATCACTAATAATCAAAATTATCATGGAATTAATCCATCGTACAAAAACAAATTAGATGAGATTAAAAAAAATCACAAAATAACTGAATTTATTTTCATGGACGATCCAGCATGGAATTTTAGGCAACATGAAAAATGGTCCAGCTATGGAATAACATCAATTCATATGAGTAACATAAATATTTATTTTGCAGATATTAAACAATTACATAAAAAATATTTGTTGTTGCTACAACGATATTTTCACGAATGCGTAATTAACGTGTCAGGGTCATGTGGTGAGGTGATCAAACACGCGGAAGTATTAAATCAGCTTGCATCAGATATGGAACATTTTAATAAAATATTAGTTCAGATAATAATTAACGATAAAACAAAAAATAAGCAAATGTTTTGGATAAGGAGAAATTAACTGAAGAAACATTAAAATTACCTGGCTATAACGCACATAAATTAAGAAAATTAGTTGCTGATATTATTGATGAATTATTCTCTCAATTACATGCCGCGTGGAGAAAAAAATCGCTACCAAAATCGTTATTAGGTCATGGCAGGCATATTTCGCCAAATATTGTCAATATTTCTGATGTTATCGCGGTTAATTTACACGCAGATATTATCGACGGTAGTTACGGCGCGGATGCTTCAGTATCAAATCAAGTTCAACAAGGATCAATATTATATTCGTTTTCACCAACAACACCTCCTGGATCATTAATTGTACAGGAGCCAATAAATCCTGTTTATCTTCGTTGCCACAATCAATTACTACCGAGGATAAATTTTAGACTAACAAATCAAGACGGGAATTTGCTTGACATGCGCGGAGAGACATTAAGTATTAATTTGTTGGTAAAATTTTAACTTCTACCGTAGAAAAATGACGGTGAAATAAGATAAAATTCAGTAAAATTTGCATTTTTTTTCAGAAATATTTAAATTTGTTGGTTTTTTTTGCAAAATTGTACAAATTTGTAAATTTTGATAGGGTAGTTGGTAGTCAAAATGAAGAAATTTACATGATTTTGTTAAATTTTATGAAAAAAGTATGAAATTTGTAAATTTGATAGGGTAGTTGGTAGTAAAAATGAAGAAAATCATATAAATTTGTTAAATTTTGTGAAAAAAGTGAGAAAATAAAAAATAAATATAATAAAAAATAAATATAATCAGAAATAAATAAATTTATAAAAAAAAGTGAAATTTGTTAAATTTTGTTAAAAAAGTATGAAATTTGTAAATTTGATAGGGTAGTTGGTAGTCAAAATGAAGAAATTTACATGATTTTGTTAAATTTTATGAAAAAAGTATGAAAGTTGTAAATTTGATAGGGTAGTTGGTAGTAAAAATTGAGAAATTTAGTAAAAAATGATAAAAATCGCAAAAACAAAATATTTTTCAGTAATAAATAAATATTGCCGGAATTTAATCATCTAAAATTAGTGGAACGTATGAAAATGCGATCCATTCACCAAATTTATATGAAAAAGTCAAATTGATAATTTTTTCTGCAACTCGCCTCACTGATGCGGGATTAATGCTAAAATACTTACCAGCAGAATACATCGATATAAATATTATTTCTTCATTAGTTTCTAAATTTATTGATTTAACTGCCTTGGAAGGTTTTCTTCCACCTGCATTACCACGTGAGGTATTTTCACTTTGTGTAATTGCCTGAAGATTTTCTAGGGAATTATTAAGTTTGTTACCATCAATATGGTCGATAACAAGTCCATTTGGGATTAATCCGTTGTAACATTCATAAACAAATCTATGACACAAATAATTTTTTTATCTTCGTTATTTATGTTAAATTTCAAATAACCAAATTTGTCAATATTACCTACAATATTTTTCGTTTTGATGTGTCGAACGCAACCATCTCGGCTGGCTTCATATTTATCTATCGTTGGATGCCTCCTGAATGTAACTTCCATATACAAATTGCTATTTGTTTAAATTGTTGTTTGTTTTAAATCTGTTAATATAATCCTTCTCTCATTTAATTAATCTCTCGTCGGTATTACTTTTTTTGTCATAATGTCGTTTTAGTTCACGATACTTTTTTCCACCACAATTTAGACACAATCGAGTTTTACCTCGCAATCCAATATTACAAATCATACAACGTTGTGGCCCGTAATTGTTTTTTCTTATAAATACCATATGTTCGCAACAATATTCATTTTTGCACAATTTTATCGCAACAATTTAATGATCCAACCAATATCCATTTGCATTTATTGCTCATTTATAATTTAAACATATGTTTAAAATAAAGTTGATTTGCATTTATAATTTAAACATATGTTTAAAATAAAGTATAATGGAATTATTCCACATTGATGAGATTGAATACGTTATTGATGAAACAAGTCAAGCGAAGAAAGAATTTTACGACGATGGTGCGGTTCATACTTGATCGACCTGGAAAACAAACTCGATCGATAACACGATGACGGACGAGCGAGCCAGCGAGATAATCAAATACATTAGAAAAAATCATGGCGAGGAACAGTTTATTTTCTCGATAAAATTTATCGTACAGATGAATGACGACGTGTGGATAATTTCCGATAAGTGAGACCCAATTGTTAAAGAAAAAAAAATATAATTTTATCTGCAAGCAGCTGGCCTGGATTATTAACAGGTATCGATAAACCATATTATGCTAGATCGTATCCCATTAGCGCAGTCGTCTACGGAATCTATAAGTTAAATGACAAACCTGACCTTAGTAAATTAAATTTAATGAAAATTTCTTCAGTAATAAATTGTGTAGCCGAGCGAGTGATTGAACATTTGAAAAATTCGAAACGCGGCTCGGGTTTAACTTCACTAAGGTTAGCGAAAATTAACAATTGGGCCGAATCAGTTGTTGATGGCGCGTCAATAACTGATGTTGCTGCGTTATCATGCAAATTAAAATTCCCTATAACAGTTAAGACAATTACTGGTGAGATTTTGTTTGATTCAGCATATAAATCACGAGGCGCCTCTATAGAAATTATCGATCATAATTCACACGCTTAGACAAATGCGGTAACGATATTTCCTCGACGTCGTGTTGTTAAATTTTATCCACTAGAAAATTCTACCATGGATAATTCGCTAAATATGTTTAAATTTATTCATGACATAAGCAAATCTGATCCCGTTTCAGTTTGGCTATTCAGTAGCGAAGATAAATACGATCAATTCGTGATGCCTAATGGTGAAATTTACAGATTAAAATCTTTTAATGACTCAATGACAGAATTAATTGATAAATACTCGACAAGTTCAGAATTATTGACCAATTGTTTTACTCAATCGTCTGTTGCAGCTCACGCCGCTAGAGAGAAAAACTCGTGGAAGCCAACTAGAAATGAATTTCTTTCAGATGTGCAAATGAGTTGTGTTGAATACGGTCATGGCGGACTCTGGAACACAAAATACGATAACACAAATATGATATCAGTTGATATGACCGCGTGTTATCCCGGAAGTTTTCTAGGGTTAGGAGATTGCGGCGAGTATTTTGCTAAATTTGGTCATCCAACGAGCGAAATGACCCGTGTTGCGATTAACGGACCGTTACCAAATTTTCCTTTAACGGGATTCGCCCGTGTTGTATCATTCAAATTTGCCGATAATTTACATAAAATCTGCTACATTTGGTTTGGAAAACATTTCTCGTGTCAACGTTGGGTTAGTATAACGCTGCTGCAGTATATGCTAGATTCAGCCATGTTGACGCTGTTGACGGTCAGCGAGGCAATTATTTCTTATAAAAAACAAACAAATGTTTGGCTACCAACATGTGACGAAAACGCGAAAGATTTAGGTAGAAAAATTATAGGTAAATTCACTCAAGGTCGCGCGTACGATCACAGCGACATCATGCTAGATTAATCATGGATGATGCTGAATTAGATTTTGTAATTGCCGATACAACAGCGAAAGGCACATTTTGCAATCGAGAAAGTATTTATATTGACGATACGAAGATTGGTACCGTAGTTAACTACATTGAGGGAGAATCACCACAATACACGTATTTAAGGTCTTCGATGCTGGCTTATGTTAGTATAAATTTGCTTTAGATGATAAATAAATTTCCTAAAGACGCAGTTAAGGTAGCGACAGATTCGTTCTATATTGATGGAAGGTATGCGTCATTGTTAGAAGTTGGTGATGGTAGCTGGGGCACTTGGAGAATTAAAAACGAAGATATTTTGATTTATAGTCAATCTGCTGATGTTGCTGATGCTGATGAATTCCATCAAAATACAATGCCGGATGTCTCTGTAGCACCATCTGTTTATGATCCTATTTCTCGACATAAATTTGTGTATATAAACGGACCAGGGGGTAGTGGAAAAACAACACGAACCATCGAATTATTGAAAAATACTGATTTGATTGTATTGACACCAACTCATAGATTAGCAAAAGAAATGAAGCAACGTGGTGTTGTTTCTTGTACGTATCATAGTTATTTCAAATATAGCGGTGGAGACTGGAAGTGCTCGCGCATGGGAGAGAAATACATAAATAAAAATATAATTATTGATGAAGTTTGTACGGTAAATTTAACGGTATTGAAGTTGTTCCTTGAGTTTTTATCAACAAAAAATACCTCTGTGGTAATGTGCGGGGATCACGGTCAACCAAATCCTATTGATGGAACGTCGCCTCATGATTGGTTGAAGAATTTTGTAGATTATTATGAAGAAGTTGAAACAGACTTTAGATCACTAGATGAGTCACTAACTAACTTTAAGAAATTAATTCGACTACAACCAGATAAAATTCAATGTGATGTGATGAGAAAAATAATTAATGAAACTTCAATGACGGATTTTTTAAATTTATGGCAGCCCGATCATTTAGTTGTTGCTAGCAGAAAAATTGTTCGCGATGAACTTCAACAGAAACTTTTACAACATCACAGAGAGAAATTTCCAACACTACCTGTGCCATTATGTTATCGACCAATTGATACGCGACGACAAAATATTGATGTTGTTTTAGCAGGAGGAGAAATAAAAAATTTGGTTTTGAATGATATTGTCACTGTTGATATTAATCTTGTCAATGACGCGTTAAATGCAGAAAAATCACCGTGGAAATTAGGATACGCCATGACGATACATTCATCGCAAGGACTAACTATTGATGGTACCGTTTGGATTGTCGATGACAGAATTATGTGGTCAAATTTGGTTTATTTAGCTGTATCACGAGTTAGAAAATTATCTCAATTGAGACGAATTGTTCTAGATGCAGCGGTAGTTAACGATGAAATATGTGAAAATATCGTGAAGAATAAAATATTTAGTTACAATCGATATGACAGAAAAAATAATTATGAATCTGACCTTGATGTAGACGCTATATTGACGCTTCGACGAGAACAAAATAATCATTGTGCCATTTGTAATTGCGTCATGGCCTGGCAGTATCAAAAAAATGATCCAAGACAATTCACCGTCAACAGGAAAAATAATGATATCGGTCACTTGAAAAGTAAGGTTAATCTGGCTTGTCTGGAATGTAACAGAAAAGTTATTATCTAAGTGATTCTGGCGGCAATTGACTATCAGCGGGAACTACCTGAAGTTCTTCACGAGTAAAGCCACGTTGAGGTGCCAGCGAATCAAGAATATAAATTGCGGGTCGTCCTGATGATCTTGTTACGGCAGATATTTTATGTGTTGTCACGCTCCAATTTGGGTCAGTTGCTCTTCTTCTCCCTCCTTCAGCTTCACCTTGCTTGTATAAATACCTAACAATAATACTACCTTATACAGGATCTTTTGAAAAATCTCGTCTAATTATCGAAATATTTAATTTTTTAATCGCTATTGCTGGCTTCATCGCTATTGTTCTAGTTTTTCATTATTGATCGCATTAATAACTTCAGGTAACCTTGATACCCAATCACTTGATCGTTTGTCTGAGATAAATTCTTTCGCATATTGATATCCAAATAACCGCTCAGCTAATGTTTTGTTAAATCTTTCGACAATTGCTTGATTTTTGTGAATTCCAACACCACCTCGTCGTATATTTGTGTTATTTTTTTTTATTAACGATAAAACAGAACCAAAAACTTCCCTGCCAGCATCAACCTGAAGTAAATTTGGCCAGGTTAATGGTCCTCGTTGATAAATTCTGTTAAATGTGTCTGATACCTCAGTTGCTGTTTTAGTTGCTAACGGCATAGCCTCTTTATATCTACTAGCGATATCAACAACAGTTAGTACATATTTGTAGGTTTTACCGTCAACAACATCGTGAGGCAGAAACATTATATCAGCCTGATGAACTTCGTTAGGTATACTAACATCAAAATGCGCGTGATTGATTTTTTTAGGTGGAGGAAGATAAATTTGCCAGATTGCCTGTTTGGCTAACCAATCTGCAGCTGTTTGATATTTTACTTTAGCAGCTTTGGCAAGTTTGGCAATTGCTGCTTTTCCTCGCCAGTACCCACGAGGAGAATAATATATTAGGTCCATTATTAATTACTCGCGCCGAAAATTAATTTACCTTTCATCGCTGTTTTTATTAACCACGAAGCAAGCTTTTCTTTGAAATTTTTATCAGGAATTGCATTTAGTGCGTGAATTAATTTTACGTCAGCAATATGTCGTTGCGCCAAATCTCCGCTGCGATAAGCTAAATCATGAGCATAACACGCGCCATCAATTGAATTTACGGGAACTTCACCAATTTTCGGATTATTGTTTTTGTCTAATCTGATATCGAGACGAGTGCCGGGACCGCAATAATTATAACCTGGCATATGTTTTTCTCCGGGGTATTTTGCCCAGGGCAATCCTGGTAATGATGCTAATCCTGCGGCAATATCACCTCCGTATCTTTTTTTTCGCAGTGAATTTAAACTTTTTTGTTTTACAAATTTCACACCTGCCTGTTATAGCAGATCTGTTGTTCTTTGTGATAACCTCGTTTAATTCCAATTTTGGAGTTCGTGTGCGACATTTAACACAATATAAATCCATGAAATATTAATATATCATGAATGTAATTGATTTTTCAGTTACAAGAAAACGCGAGCAAGTTAAACATCACGCGGCATTACCAAATTCAATCAGGTTGATAATAATTGGTCCATCCGGGTCTGGTAAAACACAATTATTGCTAAATTTGATAATGCGTTGGCTGAAGTGGGACAAATTATATTTAGTTGCTCCATCTGTTGATGACCAGCGTTGTTATCAAGTTTTGAAGGAATTTAGTGATAATGCATCTGAAATTGGTGATAATATCATTGAATTTATTACAGATATTGATGAAGCGCCATCAGTTGATGATCTTGATGGAGAAATTAATAATTTAGTCTTTTATGACGACATAATGTTGGACAAACAAGCAAATCCATCTAGGATATTTTCTCGTGGGCGGCATAAAAATACAGATGTTATTTATGTAACACAAAGATACACGCAAATACCAAAGGTAATTAGAGATAATTGCAATATTTTGGCTGTATTTAACGGAGTTGATACTCACACGCTACGAAATATTCACCAAACTTGGTGTAACGGCGACATGGATTTTGTGAAATTCAAAAATTTATTTAGTCGTGCGCAATCGACGCCACATGGTTTTATAACTATAAATTTTCATGATCCTCGATCTCGATACAGAATTGGGCTAGACCAAATATTTTAACTTTTGTACAGCAGCAGAGGGGCTGTGACCATTTATTCGCGATTTATGAGAAAAAAATTAATGTCGCATCTTCGCAGGGGGCTCCATCTCACCACAATTTTTTTTGTAGTTTGTTTTGATTCAGTTACTTTATCTAATTGATCTTGAGATTATGTAACCAAGCAACTTGTCTGCGTGATGATATTTTTTGTGTGTTTTTGGGGAGATCGCACATTTCTCTAATTCCCTTGGTCTGTTAAGCCCCTCTGCTGCTGCGATGGGCTTTACTTTGTTAAAATAAATTTTGAGTGATGTAAACGACACTGGCATTACGATGATGTCCTTTGCGCGTGAACCACAGTTTAATTTCTTCTTCGTCTTCTCCTAACATGTCGTCGAAAATGACCAAATGGGTTTGACGGGAGTCAGAGACGATGCCGTCGTCTTCTTTAGGAATGCCTTCCACAAACACGATGGAATCGCCTTGACTTTCTCGCAAGAGGCTGTACGCCGATTGCCACTCTTTGCAACACCAGACGATGCGTTGAGGTGGTCGATCGATCAAATGATGTTTATGTTCGATCAAACGTTTGACGAATTCGGTTTTGCCTGAACCGCTAGGTCCAGCAATGAGCATGTTAAAGGGATGGCGAAGATACAAAGCCTCCCAACTGGCACGATCTAAGTGTTCGTCGATGACTTTGACAGTGGAGGAAGAGGGAGCAGAGACAGCAGAGGTAGCCATAGTGTCAGGAATGTCACTTGTGACACAAAAACAAACAAGACAAGAGTTTATATACTTTTTCAGAACACGTTTATTGAATGTTTTAAACATGAATACGAAAGACAAAAATACATAAAAGCCAAAGGCTTAAGTACAACGATAAAAGGCACATGAAAACAATTATCGTGGAATAAAAACAAGTGTCTGTACAACATGTTTTGGGTAAGGTTCTGACCAGTTCTATAGGGGGTAAGGTCACACAAGTGTCCTCCCGAAAGGGTCTTTCAGGCATGTCCAAGACAGTCCTGTCCTGGGTGACGGGTTCTTCTGGCACTGTCACAAACACTGGTTGAAAAGTGACTTTTTTCCTTGAACAACTCTCGTGCATACTGGGCCACTTCTTGTGTCCAAGCCTCAAAACCCCTATTTTTCCAGTCACGGACATCTGTCCAATGGGGGTGTAAGTCACAAGCTACACACACATCGTCATACACGTCTTCGGTAGCTAAAAGTTGACGAATCTTTTTTTCCCGTAGAGGTCGAGAAGTATCCAGATGAAAACACAAGGCTTTGAGCAAAAGGAGTCTTTCGTGACCATTTAAGGCCATTCGGATGGTAAGTATTGTTCGTAAAGAGTCCACAAGGAATCGGCTGGTAAACGAAATCCCAGAAAACAAGTCACTAAGACACACACTATTCGTCGTCCCAAATTGATTGGATACAGTTCTTGTAATAATTGATGGTAATGATCCACAGTTTGAATATGGTCATTGAGTTCCTTCCACGGAATCTGTTCAATCACTTGTGACATAAGCCGTGGCATGGATTCCTGATTTTATAGTCTCTTTATTTCGGAGGCAATAAAGGTACTTTCTAACTAGAGATCTTCGTTCTCCAGTGGGGAACCTAAATCTTGCATAATGTAACCTACACTTCAGAGTTCGTTTAGAAGTTTCCTCTTCCGCTAAGCAGATTCCACGTAAAATATGTTGGTAATCCTTTAACTCGTCTTCCTAAATGCGTTGCTCTAGGTGAATCGCGAAGTAACCAAAATTATGAACATTTCGTTCATTCACTAACTCAAAGTGTTGAACAAGGTCTGACCACTGAAACAATTTCTGATGAATCAGTCCTCTTATACCATTCAGGTACCAGTGGTTAAACATCTGGTGACGTAACGGATGCAACTGTTCTTTACGTTTCACTTGTATTTTGACCAGTTCTCGGTAAATGCGTTCTCTCAACTCCACAGGCAAAGCACGAATGTTCTCTTATAAAGTAACCATGAATAGATCATACTAAATTCTCTTTCTGACACAATAAATGTACTGTTTGCACAGTCATGGTTTTAATTCATTGTCGAATCGAAATCGTTTAATCACTCATTTGCACATTACAATTCGTTCAGAAGTTCCCTCTTTCACTAAGTTGACATTGCGTAAAAGATGTTGGTAATTCGTTAACTCTTCGTCTGGAATTCGATCCAGTAAGTTTACAATGTAGTAGATAGAATTATCAATACCAGACCAAGTCTTTTTAAAACCAGGGGTCGTTGATCAATGTCTGTCCAATGGAACACTTTCAACTCAATCAGTCCTTGTATAGCATTCAGGTACCAGTGGTTAAACATCTGGTGACGTAACTGATGCAATTGTTCTTTACGTTTGACTTGTATTTTGACCAGTTCTCGGTAAATGCGTTCTCTCAACTCCACAGGCAAAGCATGAATGTTCTCTTGTAAAGTATCCATGAATAGGTCAGTCCGTACAGTTCACAATCTTCTCCTAGAGCAAAAGTAATCCACATAGTGAGTAATTTCTGACCACTGCCATTCAGGGTAACGTCCAAGAATCTCATTGAACTCTTTTGATGTAAACGGTTTAGAGTAATATAATAGGATGAATGCACCCTTGACCCAGAGAAATCTAACACACTGATTGACTTTTTTCACTTTCCTCTTCTGAATTTCTCGGCACAAAAGTTCTACAGTTACCCATTGAGATTTCACTCTGGCAAGTCCCTGCCAAACTTCCTTGTAAATCTTCTCTTGCAGTTCTTTAGGTAATGATTCAATATCGCTTTTGAAATGGAGTTTAAATACTAGTCTCAGTGATGTCCAACATTTGACTCCTAACCAGTCTGGTTTCTTCTTCTTCAGCGACATGGTAAGTTACTTCAATGTCTCGGTCCCACTAAGGGTAAGTAATGACAATTCGGTGACCATCGAGCATGTTCTAGGTAGGCCGAATCTTGTGGTTCCCAGTGGTGAAGTGACACACCGCAACTGAAGCACTTGACTTTATCCCCTTCGCCCAAGTAGAAAAATCCGGCTCTGGCTAATTCTTCGGGGGTCGGGCCTCCCAGATACTTAGGCCATTTTCCTTTCAACGATTGAAGACGATTTTCAAAGTCGCAGTATTCCGACAAACGCACAGGAAACGAATATTCGTCTTTCACAGGTTCGTTTCGATGAGGGTTGGGTGACATGGACAGGAGTTTCCTCAGGGCTGGATGACATCCGTAGGGTGGTAGACGTGAAGGTTGACATCCACATTTAAAATGAAACCCAGTAAAGTGTCCAAGAGGACGAGCGGCATCGCTTTCGCATCCCTCAGGTTTCACACACACAGCATCACTTTCCATGATAGGGGTAGTGAGAACAAAGTTCCCATGATGCTTTACGGCATCGCTAAAGTCACAGCTTACAGCATCGCTCCCATCGCAAGGCTCACAATCACATTCCACTTCAGAGGCCCCAAACTTGAATTGTGCCTGTCTGAACTTGTTTTGTGTTTCTCTGAAAGTATTCATCTTGTTCGCTTGGTCTTGGTAGTCACAATGAACTATCGATCTTGACCATAGCCCCTTTTTATACTAGTCGCAATGCAGTCTCAAGCTTGTACATCGTTCCTTTCTTATGTCTAGTTTTGGAAGGTACCGTCTCTAAGGTACCGTCATAATTGTACCGTAGTGTAATGGGTGGAAAGGCCATAGAAAGGTAAGGGCAGTGCGGAGACCATCGAGTATGTTCCAGAATAGCTGAGTCTTTATAGATACATAGATACATTCGTAACTTCAGTCTGCAAGCGAAACACTGTATTTCGTATCCCAATCCAGACTCAGGTCCCAAGTAGACAAATCCTGTTCTAGCTAAAACATGCGAAGTAGGTAATCCTTTGCTATCCGTAGGCCATTTTTGAAACGTGTCCAATCGACGGACAAAATCACAATAGTCAGGCAAGAAAACCGGAAACTGGTAGGGTTTGAACTTGGAGTTCTCACAGGATTTCTCACTCGATTCTTGCTCTGGCGAAGTCATACTTCTGGTGGCTATCCTCTTACAGCCAATGTTTTATACCGACATGTCCATACGGCAATGTAAAGTGGTTGGGAAGCCGCACTAGCTTCTCGTACACGATTTGATAGACTTTTTCCAAGGGTCGACTGACGATGTGGTGAGTGGGTAAACGTACAATCTTGTTGGGCTGATAGGTGATCACTTTAAAGTGTTCATCTTCTCTAGACTGCAAGGCTTCTTTCAATACGACAAAGTTCACCACTCGACTGGTACGATAATTCAGAGTCAATCCTTTCACTTTACACTTCGTGTGCACTTCTCCTTGTTTGTCCCGGTATTCGTAGCCGTAATTTTTAGGACCACCACTGACGAAACTTAGAATCTTGTCGTCGGGTTGCTCGTCTGTCCAGGCTCCTAAACGGTCTCCTTCGATCTCAGGGTGCTGTTGACTCGGGTGATCGATGTAAATGCAACTGTCCGTGTCAAAGTACAGGACACGTTCCCCTAACAGTTCTAAAGCTTCGTACAATTTTAAGCGAGCATGAGCTGTCACGTAAGCCGCAATGATGACATTTCCAAAGGGGTCGTCTTGTACAAAGTCCAGATATTCTTCGGAATTGACCAAGATCAAATTCTCGCGAACGACGTCCACGTGTTTCATAAATTTGGTTTTGTCGTGAATCATCTGGAAATAGCGGGAAGGTTCGGTCAGATACTCCGTTTTGGGTAAACACGGTCGTTGTGCCATTTTACCCCACAAGCAATTTAACATCACTTTGGCAAACGATCGCCTGCCTTCGTTTTTCTCGATGTGATCTAAAGTAATGCATTCTTGTGCCCAGTATTTCTCTTTGAATGTCTTTTGGTCTTCGGGACTGTGACACCAGGACGGATAGCCACTGGCTTCTTGCTTCAGTTTCAAAAAGGCATCCACGTAGTCTGCGAAAATGCCTTTCTGCGTGGGGTCACCCTTGTGGTATTGTTGTGTCTTGGGAAAGTGACAAATTTCGTACACTTCTAACAGTTGGTATCCCATGTCCAAAGCTTCGAACAATTCTACGCTGACCCACGTCCCCGTCAAGGCCCGTTCTTCCTGGGTGTGCTGGCAAGGTTGATCTTGGTTGCACGTTTCGGCACAAGTACGGCACAAAGGAAACATCAGTTTGCCTTGGCAATGGTGAGGTAAGACGGGATGGTACAAGTCCGTGGGAGGCAAAACTTTGCTCTTGATCAAGCCTTCGTATTGTCGAATGTTTTTCAGATCGATGTGTTCGGTGAACAATTGTGGGTGCCCTACAGGAAAGCGACAATATTTGCACACGTAGGGATACAGCGAACACACATCCAAGTATTTGATTTCTTCTCCTTTCTCTTCGTCGGCTTGGTACAGCAAACAGGTGGCATTGGTTCTTCCTCCGTACAAACTATCCCTCGGGTTCAGGGGGTCCATGAACTGGTAACTTTCCACGATGCGTTTAAACTCGGGATCGATTTTCAAACGGTGATCGTACTCGTGTTCCCACATTTCCACCACTTGGTATCCTTTCTGTTCAAACTTTAGGCGTCGCTGACAAGTGTCCTGGTACAAGTCTTCCATGGTTCGTTGTAAAAACTGATTTTCAGTGCCACGATCAGGATAACAGACGGGACATCCGTGAAATAAGCAACCGTTAAACTCGTACACGATCTTGGGGTTTTCTAAGTCCCAGCCATCGACCGAATGCGTTCCAATGGTCTTTTCGCCCCCTCCGTTGCGGGCATGCTGAATCCACTTGTCTTCCTTTTCGCAGAAGTAATGTAACCAGCGTAGGGCTTTGACCGAGTATTGACGTTTGACATAGTTGGTCGTTTGAGGACTGATGACAGCCACGGTGTTTTCAGGCATGAATCGTTGCCGATACACTAAGGAACACGCTTTGGCAATGGTGCAAGCTTCTTTCAAAGGATCGACCCTCCGTGCTCCATGAACAGTTCTCGAAATTTTCCACAGCATCGCCGTAAAATGTCCACGTCGGAACGACAATACTTTAACATTTCTTCCTGAAAGTCGAAAGGGTCTGAGGCATGAGCCTGGAACCAAGCGTAGAAAGCTTCTCGTTCTTCGATACGCATGTTGTCGCGGTCGTAATAGTGAGCCTCATGCAAATGGGGTAAAACGGCATGTTGATTGGCTTCCGTATTGAAAAAGTGAGGAAAATACCCTTTAGCCATTTCTGTCATTCCAAACGTTTTAGGCATTCGACTCAAAGGCATGGCCAAGTAACTCATCGAATCTTTAAAATGCACTTGTCCCACTTGCATGAAAATGATTTTGGCTCCGTTCAAAGTGACTTTAGGACGTTCTGTGCCATGTTCTGTATAGTACCTCAAAAGAAACTGTCCATCGTATCCGGAGAAATTGTGAGCCATCACCGTGGCATGACGATGACAATCTCCGTAACGTTCGATGTCCTCTTGGCTCCACGTCTTGTCGATGAGATCTAAGACCCATCGGGCGAAATCGGCTTGCGTGTTCGGTCCCCGAAAGATTTTTTCACGTCCTCCAGGAATCTTACTGCAGTGAGGGCAATGACTGAAGATAGGTTCTTGAATGCACTTCTCACACGCTCGATGAGCCACGCAGAAATTAGGAATGTGAATGCCGGTCTCTTGTACGCATTTCAAATCGAAAAAGATGAAATTGCCTTTCTTCTTGTGACCGTCCTTTTTCTCTGGTTGGGGTTGGTATTTTTGCACGTAGCATTGATGTTCCAAGTCCACAATGTGGTGACAAATGTGACATTTTTTCTTTCTTCGACATACGTGTGCCTTGGTATTATTGGTAAGTATGCCTTGTCCACACGTGGGGCACAATCTCAGCAGTTGACAAGCACATTTCTTCTGTGAACCTTGCGTCTTCAGATGTTGTTGGTAACAGGCAGGGCTGACAAACGTGCGCAGACAAGTTGAACAATGCACTGGTTCTTGTCCTACGCTCAGACAAGGTTGAGAGGCCAAACATCCTGAGCATTTCGATCCACAATGTTTGTTTTGTTCTCGATTATTATAGCCATATTCACATTTCTCACAGTAATAACTGTATCCCAGGAATCCGGTGATGGCAGTAATGGTATCGAAATGGTCGTCGTGATGATAGAGATGAATGTATTTTCCGTCCTTAAAGTCTTGGCCTCGAAACAAGAGAGGTCCGCGCACTTCTTGAGGGTGCACCTTCAAGGTGTAGCGTGGAGCTAGGACATCTTGCAATTTTTGCATCTCAGGAATGCCACAGGGTGTGTCCTTGGACAGGCCAGCTTGTTGTAACAGGAGTTCTGCTTCATTTCTTTGTTTGGCTCGGTTCGATTTTCGAATGTTCTTACAGGTCCTTTTCCATTCTGTCGTGTCGTTTTTGTCAACATAGGTTCGTCCCACCACGATGGCACGGGCTAAACACATCTGGTCTTAAGAATTGTGAATTTGGACGAGACTTGTTTTGATGTTGCGAAGACCGTTCACCAATAAGACCTTTTTGTGTCCTGTCCCTTGAGGAGGAGAGACGTGGGTCATGTCCAGTGTGGCTTTTCTATCGGTGATGTCAAACTGGTCATTAGATTGTTGCACGCGTTGAATGTTGTCCATGACTTTGGAAGGGGTCAATTCTGCAGGGGTGCTAAACTCGATCCAAACAGGGGATTTCAAGCCGTCGTGTTGTATGGAAAGTCTCAAGCGATCGTCTTCTTTGGGTTGACATTGTCGCTTGAGTGTGGTGAGCAAAGAATCCCACATCTCGGTGATGAACCCTTCTGCTTTCACTAACGGTACTTCGGACTTGAAATCTTTAAATTTCACCGTGTATTTGTAAGCCGTGGTTCTAAATTTTCTAGAGGGTCGCTTTTCCGTCTCTCGAATGGAATAGTACTTTTCAGGGTTGACTAAGGGCGGTGAACTTTGTTTAAAGGAAGACTCTCTGGGCTTGAATTCTGGTTCACTCATGTCCTCTTCAAAATCACTGGCATGAATCTATGCCAAGACTTCAGCTCTGGTACGAGGCGATAGATCACGTTTCTGCCTCTTACTTTCTTCTTCTTTCTTCTTGAATGAAATGGATCGTTTCATTTTGACTGCAAAACATCAAATGACTAAAATTTAAACACCATGGGTTACTTTATAGTCATGGTAGACCAGCGTATATAAAGGGTATGTGTCTTGTCCTTTCACTATTCATTTCACTCTCAAACCGAGCACAACGATGGAAGAGACTACACAAATCGAACATTTCATCAGAGCGTTGCGAGGGGTCATTAGAAAATTTTCTTCAGACCAGTCGTCGGACTACTCACCTTCCTTTCGAGATAAAAGTCAAGATACTTGCTATATCTGTCAGAAGAAAGGGCATTGATCTTTAGAGTGTCCAGACCGTCACAAAAGCAAAAAAGGGTTAGAAGAGACAAAAGTCAAGATACCTGTTATCATTGTCAAGAAAAAGGACATTGGTCTCCAGATTGCCCAAAAAAGAAACAAGAGGAGTCAAAAGAGAGGGATTCTTCAGAGGAAGAGAAAGAAGAAGAGGAAGAAGAAGAAGAGGAAGAAAACAGACAGGTGAAGAAAAAGAATAAGGAGAAAAAAAGAAGGGAAGAAAGTGAGGAGGAAGAGGAGGAAAAGACTGTGACGGCGAAGAAATTGAATTAACAGAGAGAGTGAACAATGAGACAAAAGAAGTGCATGAACTTTTTAAAGTGCTCTGTTGTGAATTGTGAATTGGATTGTAAATATTTATAAAAGAATAAATTAGGTATAAAAAGGTAAGTGTCGTTGGGTTTTGATTTTAAAATAAGAACGTACACTCACACACTGATACACAGAAACGTACTATAGGGGTAAAAAATGGGGTTTTTTTTAGTTTGAATGGATGTTGGCAATTGAAAGTCTATCTCGTTTCGAAAGACTTGGGTGGCCCTGACAAGGGCCTTTTTTCTTGGTGTAGGGGTGAGTTTAAGCAATCAACTTTAACTGTCTTAAGCCTTTGCCACGGCCATGGCCTGCTTCTGGACTGCGTACTGTTGATGATAATTTGGTTGAAATCACTAAGGGTGGCAAGCTAGGCTTAGTCACAGGGTTGGAGTGTTTAGCTCGGGAAGGTCGTATTCTCTTCGGTCGTAATAAAGAAGTCTGATACATTTGTTTCAGACTTCTTAACTCAGATAAAATGTCTAACAGTACCGTGACCGTTTGATTTTCACACCCTTGTTTCTTTGCTACTGCTTCTTGTTGTTGTTTTTGTTGTTTTTTTTCTTACCTCTTCTTTTTGCTGTTGTTGCTGTAGGAGAAAAGCTTGTTCCGCTTCCTTTTGCTGTTGTATAAATTTCTCCAATTCTTCTTTCTGTCTCTGTCTAAAATTCTCCACGTGTGGCAATGAAGGAGGAGGTGGCCAAGGTACCGGAACAAATTCTTGCGAGGTAAGAAAATCCACAAAATCCCAATTCACCTCTTCTGAAAGTAAGTCCGGGTTCACTTGGGCGGTCTCTACTGCTGGTGCACCCCAATTTATCGTTTTCTGAGTTTCCGTCATGTTGAAAAACTGTCGCATGGATTGACTGCACACAGGCGATAGCGAATCTATATAGACCACGTGACGTCACAGACTGCTCTCTTCCGATTGGACGTGGGCTGACTGAATTTTGTAACGCGTGTTTGGATTGGTCAATGAACTCAATCCGTTTCAATCCTTCCTCTCTCTATAAATAAGCGCAGTTCACTGCATTCATTCACCTGTTCTCGGCGCCTCAACATGTGGACCGACGTTCAATCTTCTACATTTGTGTCAACGATGATGTTCAGGACGGACATACCGATGTATGTCCGATCCAAGTGGACAGTTGTCCATAGGACCGACACCAGCCTATGGATACGTAGGATTTACGTGGAGAGGCAAGGATGCCTCAAAAGAGTTTTAGTCTATGGACCTACAGTTAGACGAAGTTTAAGAAGAAGAAAATGTCGCAGATGCCCTTTATGTTAAGGGCATATTAACATAAACCCAAAGGCCCTTTTCAGGGCCACTCCAATCTCTCTCGAAAAGACCTTGACTTTCATTGCCTACCCCTTTTTTCTTTTTTTTTATTTAAAAAAAAAATAGAGACCCCTTCCTGTTTCAATTTTCGCCTGTTCCATTTCCATAGACCCATCAGGTCGGGGCCATATTAAAATAGGGTCCCGACCCTGTTCCATTTCCCCTTGTCCCTTGATAGGCCCACATTATATTCCCATGTTCAATTCCCATTGTCCCTAGACAGGCCCAAACTATATTCCCATGTTAAATTCCCATTGTCCCCAGAGTGCCGAGCCAGTTTTCCCCATGTTAAATTTACATAGTCCCCAGAGTGCCGGGACCCTGTTTTTAATGGTAAGTCCCATTGTCCCTAGGGTACCCCACTTCACTATTATTATTATTATTATTATTATTATATGTGAAGCTGCCAGCTTAGCAATTATGATATCCGTTGCGTTCTTGCAACTATTTATTGTGTTCCCTTACTACCATATTAAATTTGAAATGACTTTTTTATCATTATTTCTTTACTCAACATTTCATCACTATACTTTACATTATTGTAACAGAGTTTACAATCTCATCGTGCTTCAGTAACTTAATCTTTTACCAGATCGACTTTTAAAGCTTTTGCAACGAACCCTGGTAAAGCTGCAAAGAAACCTTGCAAAAGGAAAATGAATAACAATTTATGTAATACCCACAGCTCCAAAACTGGCAACTCATTCACCCGGAAACGTTTGTCATTCAAGCCCCTATAAAGTTAAAACAAAATGTTATATACATTTTCCGTCTGTAATGTTCTATCGTTCTTAATTTCATTAATTTTCTTCGGTCTAAAATTATTTAAATCGGTGTATATACCTGTTAAGGGAACTAGCTAGCTAGTAAATATGTTAACTCTATCGTTAATAAGTTTAATTATGTCGTCTGGCAGTATCCACAGTGATGTTAGATAGTCAATCGTACACAAACTCAAAGAAATTTGAATTATTTTATAATCTATACCAATGTTAGTTGGAGAATTTATTTTAAAATTAAACCTCTTCTTCATTACAATCTTTATCATCATCTTTATTTACCCGCTGGTAACCTTTCACCAACATTAATTTTCTCTTATAAATTTCAGACTGCGCTAATGTCTAAATTAGAATTTCAAGGTCTGCAAGGTTTGATTTTTGTGTGTGTTGGGAAACCCTGTAAATGATAGGCACAGGGTTTTATACAATGAAGAGAGGTCAGTAGTGAAGTGGGATACCCTACGGACAATGGAAATTCCAGTCAAAACACCCCTGGGACACTCTACGGACAATGGAAATTTAACATGGCGAAAAATCGTGGGACAATCTACGGACAAGGGGAATTTAACATGGGAATAAATCGTGGGACAATCTACGGACAAGGGGAATTTAACATGGGATTTTTTTTTAAAATTTTAAAAAAAATTTTTTTAAAAAAGGGGTAGGCAATTCAAAGACTATCTCTTTTCGAGAAATATGGCTGGCCCTGAAAAGGGCCTTTGGGTTTTCTTCTGCTTCTAATTTCTTCTTTTCCTCCACCAAGTTCTTATTTTATCTCCTACACTCTTCTTCTCTTTCTTTTTTTTTCTTCTCCTCTTCTTTCTTCTCTTCCTCCTCTTCTTTCTTCTTCTTTTCATTTTCTTCTTCTTTTTCAATTTTTTCGTTCCAATTGCGTATTCTTATTCTTTCCTCTTCATCCTCCTTCTCCTCCTTGATCTCTTTCATGACACCACTAATCTTGTCCTTTGCTTTCCTTAAGTTATTAATTTCCATCTTCACACGATGGGGACTATAGGAATAATGGTCTTCAACCAGTCTTAATAGCATCTGTTCCATTATTCCTAAGTTGTCTAAAACGTCTTGCAAGGTTTGTAATTTGTCCATTTGGTTTGACGCCATCTTCTTTGTATTCTTTGCAGAATGGTTTGAACAACGAACACTGTGGGTTCTTATACGAAAAGCGCGAACGTGAAGGAAAACATCCCCCTAAAACATAAAATGGATCTTACCTAGATGATGACCAAACATCGCGCGAACGTGAAGGAAAACATCCCCCTACTTTCTCATTTCATATAATATAACCCTAACTATACTCTCCACATTTGCTAAGAAACCCATAATCTACTATTCACACTAACATACCTAAGCTCTTACAAACACACAAACACACTAAAACATACCCTCACAATATCTTAATAAAGAGTTAGTGTTTATTTTCACACTACTCTACCTACACACATTGGCAAATCGATCGTTATTTCTTTTCTAGAGTATTGGGTAGCCCTGAAAAGGGCTGTTTTTTTAAACTCCAGATGCACCTATCTAATGGTTGCACCTTCCTGGCCTGGCGCCGCACACGCATCTTCTTCCCCAGTCTTCTTTCACCTTTCTTCTGGGGAGCGCAGAGGGAGGATGATTCGCTTCAGCACCCCAATCCTCTGTTTCAGGAATATTAAACGACATCATGTCTTCTCTTTTCTTTTCCTCCTCTTCCCTCTGTCTTCTCTCCTCTTCTTCCTTCTTTATTCTTGCTTCTTCTACTATAGCCTCCGCTGATAGTTCGTTTACTATCCGCCTGGCATATTCCAGGTGCATCTGGAGTTCTAACAGTTTCACTATTCTGCTAGTCATTCTTCTGGCTGTGTTGATCAATCAACAAGGGTAGCTGGACTGCCGAACGAGTTTCAATTTATACTGAAAGCGCGAACGTGAAGGAAAACATCCCCCTAAAAACATAAAATTCATCTTACCTAGATCATGACCAAAAAAACAACAACGCGCGGACCTAAAAGAAACACTCGCTCACTTTTTTATGCTACCCATCACTTCAATAGACTATCCACATACGCAAAGCAATCCAATCTAACCCAAAATATACACCTCAAACAGCCCAAAAAACAAACATCATTTTAATCTACTATCCACACCAACCTACTTTATCACTTACAAACACAATCACACTAACACATACCCTCAAAATTTTTAAGAAAGAGTTAGTGTTTATTTTCACACTACTCTACCTTCACACATTGGCAAATTGATCGTTATTTCTTTTCTAGAGTATTGGGTAGCCCTGAAAAGGGCTGTTTTTTTGTTTTGCTATGGCATTCTTTTTTAGTTTCTAAGAATGCGATGTCCTCTGAGGATAGACTTTCTGGCAATAGGTCTGCTTCTTCGGAAAGAGAAGAAGAATTCTTTGGTGTCGATACGACAATCGACAAAGCCTCTGTCAGCTTCAGGTTGCTGCTGTTGCTGCTGCTGTTGCTGTTGTTGCTGCTGTTGCTGCTGTCTCTGAAGTCTGTACTTCTCTGTCCATTCTTCTTTCTCCTTGTTCATTTCTTCTCTGAAGAGCTCTTCTATCAGGTCTTCAGTGATTTTTAACATTCTCACATTCTCTATTTCTTCTGGCTTCGGTATCAGACTGTGTCTGACCCTATGCAAATTCACGTAGGCTTCGTTGAGCTTAGCTAGTTTGGAGCACATCTTCTTAGGAGGATGAGTCGACAATGGATGGCTAGACTGGGAACAACCCGGTTCTTAAAGTCAAAGCGCGGACGTGAAGGAAAACATCCCCCACACGGTTTTCGAGCTGCAACGTTCATGAGAGGGATAGTAAGAAATGAAAGAGCATCAATCCAACATTCTTATAGCTAAACAAACCACAAAGGCATTTTTTTCAAAACACAACATTTTTTATTCAAAAAATCACTTAACACTAAACAACAACATTTTTAACAATAATTCAACATGATAACATCAAACAATTTTTTTCAAATCACTAACATTCTTTTCTTCAAATACAATCTACTTTAAACAAGGCTGACAACGTTGCGAATGAAATTGTGATTTCCACTGTTGGAAATCATTAGGCCATTGATGGACACTACGTTTCCTAGCTTGAGACAAAAGATAAGCATACTGGTCACAAAACCATCGATTTACTTTCACATCGTTTCTAGCAGAAGAACGAGGATCAAAATGAGTCACTAAATGTTCTAAGGAATAGCCCAGGCTGCGATGATGCAGAAAATACACACAGTACTGTCCACACACCAAGGAATCTGTGCCTTGTAATTTCACGTTATTGAATCGGGTGGTTTGAGCATTTCTTCTCATAAAGTCGATGATATCGTCTTCCAAAGGGGGCAATCCGTACGAATCGAAATATTCCACACATCCTTCTTGAGGAAAGTAGACGGCTACCCAGTGGGTTCCTGGGAGATGACTCTCGTCCGTGTTGATCACGTAAGCTTGATGGTCTTTAGGTTTGCGATGAGGGAGTTCATCTTTAGCACAGACGACAGGATTCCAAGAAGCTGTATACGAACTGTGGTTCAAAAGGTAATAAAGTTCCCAGGTATCCATTGTTTTCTGTGTTGTTTTTTTCTTCACAGGTAATAATAAGTCGTCAATTCGATCCTGACTTTTTGCTTGAAAATGTCTGACGAATAAACGGTTATTCGTTCTGTTTCCTCACTCTGATTCAGGAGAGCTTCGATACGATGGATCTCTTGAGTGGTTAATGCTGGACAAGAATGTTCACGCAAGTCTTTATACCACTGGTGCAACACGTCTTTGTTTGAGATGAGACTCCAAGCTTCGTCCAGATACTCGTCCAATTTTTCTTCTTGACTCAACATCAGGCATTTATCGTGTTGAATTTGACTGGGATGATCGTTTTGACATCCATAGCAATTTTTCTTGATCAATTCCGTCATTTTGTCGACCAAGTGTTTGGCAAAACAGGAGACTAAATGGGCTTCTTGTTCTGGCCATCTCGACTTCATCATGATATCCTCTTCGTCTTTGTCTTGAGATTCTTCTCCTTCCACAGTCTCCTTACATTCCATCTCCAAAGTTTCTCCACTAGGTAAAGAGGGATAACAGTCTTCCATGGCTTTCTAATAATCTAGAATGACTTCTCTCAAACTGTTGATTTCTATGGTATTATCGAATTCTGCATACAGGATGACGTTCAACGTTGGATTATCATCAACACTGGGGTCTTTGATTGCAAACTGAATTTCCACACGAATCTGGCCGGATTTTATAGGGTGGAAATGTCCCTCGTCGCTGCCTTGGTCTGGAGTGAAATCGAAAGCCCACAAAGCGTAGCCTCCTGCATAATCCTCGTACGTAATGCCGTGACTGGTGTTGGTTCCTAACTGTCCGGTGGCTTCGTACAGGGACAAGTACGACCTCAAGTAATTCTTCTCTTTAAACTTAGGTTCGAAAGGTCGGGTACACAAGGTCTTGCCATCTCGACTGACTTCGATCTTGGACACGTCAAAGTGTTTAAAGTAGAAAGGATTTTTAGTGATAGTTCCGTTGAAGGCTTCATTCTCGACGATACCAATGATTAAACGTTTGCAGCAAGACATTTTTGCCTGCCCTCATGAAGGCTTCTTTAGGGTTTTGTTTGTCGATGATGACATTTTGGAGAAATTCTTTGCCTTGCGTCAGTGCCGCATCTTTCAAGGCGTGCAATCCGCGTGTCACCATCGGTTTCAACACCGGGGCCACCGAACGAAAGGCCGATTTTAACATGTCTCCTAAACCGTGTCCTCGCTGTCGTGCAACCCCTCGGTACACTGGATACATGACTTACTTACGAATCGTGAGAAAACCGTTTTCGAAAATGGAGTTTCACCGTGACTTTTCCTTTGGTGAATGGAATATTTTGTCCCAAATCTCCTTTTATAGTAATGTTGACCGTGTCCAAATACGACTTGCTGACAGGCAAATAGTGAGGATGGACAAATTCGCGGTGGACGTGGTAAGTGTTTCCACCTTCCTCGTCAGCGTTTGTGGCAGAATCCACTTTGAAAGGAATGACACGCAGTAACGGTACGGAGGTGTGTCCCACCACGTTGTACTCCACTACATCAGAGTACACAAACATCAAATTCAGTCCTTGGTTCAGTTCTACCGGGGTACGAAAATACTTGGCAAAGGTCTCGTTGTCGGCAATGATTGGTAATTCGGGTTTTTGTTCTACTTTCTTCCTCAGCTCCATGTCTCCGCCCAACATGTCAAACAATTCAGGACAAAATAAGAAAGACATCATTTTACGCCCCTCAGGAAATTTTATCAGGAAGCGACGAGCTGTTTTGTGGTACTCAAGGGTGACGATACCTTTATTGGCACTTTCCAAAGCTTTCAGAAACACGCCATTAAACCTGGTGACTATGGTGCTGACCAAATGTTGGCCACTAAAATAATAGCCTGGGGGAATGAACAAGTGATAGGTGGTGTACTTTTGTGTACGGGTTTTCTTGTCATATTTGCTATGGGTATCCATCCACTGTTGCACTTGATCGTCATAAACTTCCACATCAAATTTATTTTGATTGGGAAGGACATTGAGGACTTGGGTCGGGTGAATCATTTCTACTAAAGCCACTTCCCAATGGGCTTCGTGATCTAAGGGAATGGCTTGAGGTAATTTGGCCGTGTAACAGCACAACGTGTTGTGGGGAAACACCTCCATGGAACTGTCACTGGGTAAGGTTAAGTAAAATTGGTTTTCGTGACTCATAATTCCAGAGTTCTGTGGCTGTCCGAGGGGTTAGTGGACGTCAGAGGCGTGTCTCCGCCCAAAATGGGGTTCTGGTTGTGGTTGTTGGAGTGGTGACTGGCACTGGCACTGGACACAACGTTTCCGTTCGAGGAGAATTTCAGGGAGGGATTAGGAAGCAGGTAACCGATGCAACTGCTCAATAAAATGGTCCACAATTGTTTGTCTCCTTGTTGCAAACTTAAATTGGCAATGGCTGCCCCGATGACACAATACACCACGAAGATTTGGCAGAAAAAGACGATTTGCGTTTTAGGCACACGTTCTCCACACCACACCCACAAGGGTTGTTTTTGTAAATCTTGCACAGAAGAACTAGGGGAAGAAGGACTGGTCGACGTAGCTGCGTCTGCTGTGTGAAAGGGCATGATGGTCACTTCTTCTTTTTATAGTCGATGACTTGCGAAGCGTCGATCCAAGAATCGAAACTGGGTGGATATCCTTTCCAACGTACTTTGACTTCTTTGACACGTCGTTTGCCCACTTTACGGGTTCTGCGTTCGAGAATGCTTTCGATGTCGTACACGTCGTCTTCTTTTTTGGTGACACGTTGTAACTCGGGCAAATAAAACGTTCCTTTGAGTACTTCTCCGTTCATGTCTTCCAATTTATAGACGGCAGGATGACGGCCATGCACTCGTCCAGTGACGCGAAACAATTCGGTCGTCCAGTTAGGTAAGTAACCTTTGTCGAAAGTGCGTTTGGTTTTGCCAATGCGCACCCAATCTCCTACGGTCAACTCTCCACTTTTCTTGGGGACAGCCCTCGTCGTGGACGTACCGAACAGGCGCTCGAACACCAGCACTTCGTTGTCGGGAGTCACGTCTTGCGGGGCACGTCCGATGCTTCGATGGTAAGATTGGTTGTACGCTTGCACCAGGTGCGGTAAGATGTCGATGTACTTCAGAGTGTGGTGATGCGTAAAATATTTCCACATGCGTTCTTTCAAAGTGCGTTGAAAACGTTCCACGATGCTGGCTTTGGTTTCGGGATTCTCGGTGGTAAAAAAATGAATGTCACGTTTCTTTAATTCTTTTTGGAAAGCTTGGTTCAGAAATTCGGTGCCTTTGTCCGTTTGCCATCGAAGAGGGTGACGACCGCTTTGTTTCAACACCCGTTGTAGGGCTCGCACTAACTCGCTGCTCGATTTGGAAGTCAAGGGCACGACCCAGGCAAATTTGGAAAAGACGTCGATGACACAAAACAAATATTTGTAGCCACGATTGTAGCTGGCCAAATGAGAGACATCGGCTAAATCGGCTTGCCATTGATGATCGATGCCTTCCACTCGGGTGCGACTTCTGGCAAACTTGCGTCGAATGGGTTTGTGTAAAGTGTAGGTAACTTCTTCTTGTAACCATCGTTGCACTTGAGGTAAACGGAGACTTTTCAGTCGTGTTTTGGCAGCACGAAACAATTTTTGAACTCCTGCGTAACCTGCAGGATGGGAGGGATCGTAGTAAATGCTGGCTAAGACTTTTTCCATTTTTTGTGTTGATTGGTGTGTTAATAAGGCACCCACTCTTGGAAGAGGCTACTCTTTTTCTCTTGGGGTATTTTCTTGGATTGCAAGGCTTTGCGTGTGCGGCCAGCAATAGGTGTCGAAGAGGAGGATGTCTGAGCGGGGGATATCGGTTCTTGTTTCACTTCTGTCTTCACTTCTGTCTTCACTTTCTTTTTCTCTTGTGAGGAAGAAGGGGTGGCCATCATCTTTTTAATCCATCCAATTCTGGAGGTAGGTGGTGTTGTTAACTTGCGTACTTTTTCTGGTGGAGTTTGAAACCCTTCTTCTTCTTCTTCTTCTTTTCCTTTTTCTGTCTTGGTCACGGGTACTGGTGGTACTGGTACTGGTACTGGTGATGGTGCTGGACTTTTCATCAAGGTCTTAAAATCTTTCAAAGTGGGTAGAGCTGTTTCGTCTAAAGCTTTCTGGTGAAAGAGTTGCAGTCGTTGCAAGAGTTGACCGTACTTTTGCGATTTTTCTGTTTCGGACAAATCTTGGCGATCCAGCAAGGATTGCAATTCGTGTTGTAACTGGGACATCTCGTTCAAATTGGGATTGGGAGGTAAATGCGGGGTGCGTTGTTCTTGCCACCGATGGTATTCCATCCATTGTTTGTAAGGCACTAAAGCTAGTTTTCGTCCTTCCATGGGGTTGTCAGGGGTGAATTCTGAGATCTTGGGACTTCCGAAGGCCTTTTTATCTTGCTCCCATCAGTCCTCCCAACATGGTTCCCAAGACTCCTTTCAGTATGGGGCCTAACAAGAGAGGTAAAATGCCTCCACGTTGGACCAACATCTTCTTTGTTTCTGGTGTTTGGACAAAGGGATCGTGCCTTTCAAAACGTTCAAACAACATTCGCACACGGTATCGATGACCTCTTTGGAGGCCGTTTGAATGAGTTTTTTTCGTAGGGGTGGAGAAGCTTTGGACAGGACAGATAACAGGTCCCCATGTTTGGCTAAACGTGGTGGTAGTCCTTTCCTTTTCTTTCCTTGGGGTTTTCTGGAGGGTGACATCTTTGAGTCTTTAGGAGCACCTAAAAACACTGATACCCTACTCGGTCACAGGCCTTTTTTATACTGGAACGCGTCGCCACTGATTGTCTTTACGTTTTATCAGTTTGAGGACAGGCATGACACGTCGTGCAGGGATACGTAACGGACTAAATCGAGCCAGTTCTTGCTTGGACAAATCCAGTAAACTTTGTAACATGCCCGATCTTTCTTGAACTTTGATTTTGGGAGAAGGCACTTTGTGAGCAGCAGCCACTGCCGCTAAATTGGAAGGTCCTGCCACTGGGGAAGTTCTTTTGGGGGTCATCAACGGAGAAGTTCTTGGTGTAATCAACGTCTCCAAGTACTCTTCAGTTCCTGGTGACATCAACGGAGAAGTGGACAAACGTGAGGCTGCCGGAGACGTTGTGGCAGGTCGTGGTTTGCGAGTGTAAGGTTGCGTCCTGGCCAAAGTGCCTCTCTTGCGACTAGTTTTCTTCTGTGGACTTTTCTTTTTTTGAGGACTTTTTCTCTGTTTCTTTTTCTGGGGGCTTCTTTTCTTTTTCCGGGGTGATGGTGGTGGTGTCTGGTAAGAGGAGGGTCCCGCCACTGGAGAAGTTCTTCTTGGGGACTTGGTCTTTTTCTTTTTCTTCTTGGGGCTTCGTTGGACTTTTGTCTTGGGGATAACTTTTGGGGCATTAGGATCCCATCTTAAGAGTGAGCGAATGATGACCCCTCCTAGAGTACCGCTCCCTCCAGGTTTCAAAATGATTTGTTTTTTGGTTTGAGTGTCGATGCGGGGATCGGCCAGTTGGACCAAAGCGACTTTGTTTCGATCGAAAAAGCGCTGGGTTTGATGAGGAATCTGAATGATTCCTTGGAGTAATTGACGTGCCGTCACCGTGAACCATCGTAAGACTTCTTTGAGACTAGCTTCTAAGACACGGGCTCGTGTTTGTGGATCTTTTTCTCGACTGATGCCATACAAGGCACGAATCAATTTGACGGGAAGATGAGACTGAAGGGACGTCATGTTCACACTGTGTGAGACAGACGAAAAAGGGTCTGAGGTTTTTATAGATTTTTTCATGGGGAGTGAAATGAAGTCGAGGACGGAGACGTGTACAGGACAGGCCCTCCGTCTTGGCACCAGTGGTGAAACAAGTGGGTACGAAATCGCAAATCCTCGGGGGTCGTAGGTTTCAAATCGACGAGTAAATAGGCGTGTGGAGTTTGAGTGGCATCGTCGTACGCCTGAGTCAGCCAAGGCGTTCCTAACTGTTTGGCTAAGACTTGCACTTGCGATTTATCTCGAGGGCTTTTAAACAAGACCACGTAATGCGCATTGAGACTGATGGTGCGATGGGCTTTACTTTGTTGAAACAAATTTTGGGTGATGTAAACGACACTGGCATTACGGTGATGCCCTTTGCGCGTGAACCACAGTTTAATTTCTTCTTCGTCTTCTCCTAACATGTCGTCGAAAATGACCAAATGGGTTAGACGGGAGTCAGAGACGATGCCATCGTCTTCTTTAGGAATGCCTTCCACAAACACGATGGAATCGCCTTGACTTTCTCGCAAGAGGCTGTACGCCGATTGCCACTCTTTGTAACACCACACGATCCGTTGAGGGGGCCGATCGATCAAATGATGTTTATGTTCGATCAAACGTTTGACGAATTCGGTTTTGCCTGAACCGCTAGGTCCAGCAATGAGCATGTTAAAGGGATGGCGAAGATACAAAGCCTCCCAACTGGCACGATCTAAGTGTTCGTCGATGACTTTGACAGTAGAGGAAGAGGGAGCAGAGACAGCAGAGGTAGCCATGGTATGAGAAATGTCACTTGTGACACGAAAAAACAAACAAGACAAGAGTTTATATACTTTTTCAGAACACGTTTATTGAATGTTTTTTTTCAAATATGAACACGAAAGACAAAAATACATACAACCCAAATAGTGATGTACAGGAATATAAAACACAGCAAAGCGATCAAAGTGAAATATAAACAAGTGTCTGTACAACATGTTTTGGGTAACCAAGATGTCCTAGGGACAGTGTGTAATGTTCTTACAGTCTCTACATGAGGTATTGTCACACAAGTGTCCTCCCGGAATGACCTTTCAGGAATGTCCATGACATTGTCCTGAAGCGAGTGGTTGTTCTCGGTGACGGGTTCTTCTGGCACCGTCACTAACACAGGTTGAAAAGTAACTTTTTTCCTTGAACAACTCTTGTGCATACTGGGCCACTTCTTGGGTCCAAGCCTCAAAACCCCCCTTTTTCCAATCACGAACATCTGTCCAATGAGGGTGTAAGTCACAAGCTACACACACATCGTCATACACGTCTTGGGTCGCTAAAAGTTGACGAATCTTTTTTTCCTGTTGAGGTCGAGAAGTATCCAGATGAAAACGCAAGGCTTTGAGCAAAAGGAGTTTTTCGTGACCATTTAAGGCCATGGAGGTGGTAAGTACTGATCGTAAAGAGTCCACAAAGAATCGGCTGGTAAACGAAATCCCAGAAAACAAGTCACTAAGACACACACCACTTGTCGTCCAAAATTGAATGGATACAGTTCTTGTAATAATTGATGGTAATGATCCACGGTTTGAATATGGTCATTGAGTTCCTTCCACGGAATCTGTTGGATGACATGTGACATAAACCGTGGCATGGCAGCCTGTTTTTATATTCTCTTTTTTTCGGATGCAATAGACGTACTTTCTAGCCAGAGATCTTCGTTCTCCAGTAGGGAATCTAAATCTTGCATACTGTAACCGAAACGTCAGAGTTCGTTTAGGTGTTTCCTCTTCCTCTAAGTAGATTCCACGTAAAATATGTTGGTAATCCTTTAACTTGTCTTCCTCAATGTATTGCTGTAGGTGAATCTCGAAGTAACCATAATCATGAACATGTCGATCATTAGTGACCTCAAAGTTTTGAACAATGTCTGACCATTGAAAGAATTTCTGACGAATCAGTTCTCTTATACCATTCAAGTACCAGTGGTTAAAGATCTGGTGACGTATCGGATGCAATTGTTCTTTACGTTTCACTTGTATTTTCACCAGCTCTCGGTAAATGCGTTCTCTCAACTCCACAGGCAAAGCACGAATGTTCTCTTGTAAAGTATCCATGAATAGGTCATACTAAATCCTCTTTGGTCTGACACAAGAAATGTACTCTTTGCACAAACATGGTTTCACTTCAGTGTCGAATTTAAATCGTTGAGTCACTAATCTACACATTACAATTCGTTCAGAAGTTTCCTCTTTCACCAAGTTGACATTGTGTGAAAGATGTTGGTAATTCGTTAACTCTTCCTCTGGAATTCGATGCAGTACGTTTACAATGTAGTAGATAGAATCGTCAATACCAAACCATTCCTTTTTATAACCAGGAGGTCGTTGATCAATGTCTGTCCAATGGAACACTTTCAATTGAATCAGTCCTTGTATAGCCTTCAGGTACCAGTGGTTCAAACACCGGTGACGTATCGGATGCAATTGTTCTTTACGTTTCACTTGTATTTTGACCAGTTCTCGATAAATGCGTTCTCTCAACTCCACAGGGAAAGCACGAATGTTCTCTTGTAAAGTATCCATGAACAGATGATTATGGTAAAAAGTTACTTCAATGTCTCGGTCCCACTAAAGGTAAGTAATGACAATTCGGTGACCATCGAGCATGTTCTACGTAGGCCGAATCTTGCGGTTCCCAGTGGTGAAGTGACACACCGCAACTGAAGCACTTGACTTTATCTCCTTCGCCCAAGTAGAAAAATCCGGCTCTGGCTAATTCTTCGGGGGTCGGTCCTCCCAGATACTTTGGCCATTTTCCTTTGAACGATTGAAGACGATTTTCAAAGTCGCAGTATTCCGACGAACGCACAGGAAACGAATATTCGTTTTTCACAGGTTCGTTTCGATGAGGGTTGAGTGAAATGGGTAGGAGTTTGCTCAGGGCTGGATGACATCCGTAGGGAGGTAAACGTGAAGGTCGACATTCCCCTTTAAAACGAAACCCAGTAAAATGTCCAAGAGGACGAGCGGCATCGCTTTCGCATCCCTCAGGTTTGACACGCACAGCATCACTTTCCATGACAGGGGCAGTGAGAACAAAGTTCCCATGATGCTTTACGGCATCGCTCAGGTCACAACGTACAGCATCGGTCCCATCGCAAGGCTCACAATCGCACTCGTCTGCAAACTCCGTTACGCAATTACAATGGTAACCACATGGACAATCGCAGTTTCCTTCCGGACATTTTCCGTCGCAATGCATGGGTCTTATCCATCCAGTATTAGTCACACTAGAGGAAGATACAACTTTTTTACAATCCCCAAACTGGAACGATGTCTTTTTCAAAGTATTCATCTTGTTCGCTCGGTCTTGGTAGTCACAATGAACTATCGGTCTTGCCTAGGGTTCCTTTTTTATATACAGACCAATACCGACGTGACCGTACGGTAAGGTGAAATGATTGGGAAGTCGAACTCGCTTCTGGTACACGATTTGATAGACTTTTTCCAAGGGTCGACTGACGATGTGGTGAGTGGGTAAACGTACAATCTTGTTCGGTTGGTGAGTGGTCACTTTAAAGTTTCCATCCTCTCCCGATTGCAAGGCTTCTTTCAATACCCCAAAGTTGACCACTCGACTGGTACGATAATTCAGAGTCAGTCCTTTCACTTTGCACGTCGTGTGCACTTCTCCTTGTTTGTCCCGGTATTCGTAGCCGTAATTTTTGGGACCGCCACTGACAAAACTTAGAATCTTGTCGTCGGGATGCTCGTCTGTCCAGGCTCCTAAACGGTCTCCTTCGATGTTAGGGTGATGTTGAATCGGGTGATGGATGTAAATGCAACTGTCCGTGTCAAAGTACAGGACGCGTTCTTCTAACAGTTCTAAAGCTTCGTACAATTTTAAGCGAGCATGAGCTGTCACGTAAGCCGCAATGATGACATTTCCAAAAGGGTCGTCTTGTACAAAGTCCAGATCTTCTTCGTAATTGACCAAGATCAAATTCTCTCGAACGACGTCCACGTGTTTCATGTATTTGGTTTTGTCGTGAATCATCTGGAAGTAGCGGGAAGGTTCTGTCAAATATTCCGTCTTGGGTAAACACGGTCGTTGTGCCATTTTACCCCACAAGCAATTTAACATCACTTTGGCAAACGATCGCCTGCCTTCGTTTTTCTCGATGTGGTCTAAAGTGATGCCTTCTTGTTCGTAGTATTTCTCTTTGAATTGTATTTGGTCTTCGGGAGTGTGACACCAGGAAGGATAGCCGCTGGCTTCTTGTTTCAGTTTCAAAAAGGCATCCACGTAGTCAGCGAAAATGCCTTTCTGACTGGGATCACCCTTGTGGTATTGTTGTGTCTTGGGAAAGTGGCAAATTTCGTACACTTCTAACAGTTGGTATCCCATGTCCATAGCTTTGAACAATTCCACGCTGACCCAGGTTCCCGTCAAGGCCCGTTCTTCCTGGGTGTGCTGACAAGGCTGATCTTGGTTGCACGTTTCGGCACAAGTACGGCACAAGGGAAACATCAGTTTGCCTTGACAATGGTGAGGTAAGACGGGATGGTAGAGGTTCGTGGGAGGCAAAACTTTACACTTGATCAAGCCTTCGTATTGTCGAATATTTTTCAGGTCGATGTGTTCCGTCAGCAATTGTGGGTGCCCTACGGGAAAACGACAATATTTGCACACGTAGGGATACAGCGAACACACGTCCAAGTATTTGATTTCTTCTCCTTTCTCTTCGTCGGCTTGGTACAGCAAACAGGTGGCATTGGTTCTTCCTCCGTACAAACTATCCCTCGGGTTCAGCGGGTCCACGAACTGGTAACTTTCCACGAGGCGTTTAAACTCGGGATCGGTTTTCATACGGTGATCGTACTCGTGTTCCCACATTTCCACCACTTGGTATCCTTCCTGTTCCAACTTTAGGCGTCGCTGACAAGTGCCCTGGTACAAGTCTTCCATGGTTCGTTGTAAAAACTGATTTTTAGTGCTACGATCAGGGTAACAGACGGGACATCCGTGAAATAAGCAACCGTTAAACTCGTACACGATCTTGGGGTTTTCTAAGTCCCAGCCATCGACCGAATACGTTCCGATGGTCTTTTCGCCCCCTCCGTTGCGGGCATGCTGAATCCACTTGTCTTCCTTGTCGCACAAGTAATGTAACCAACGTAGGGCTTTGACCGAGTATTGACGTTTGACAAAGTGGGTCGTTTGAGGACTGATGACAGCCACGGTCTTTTCAGGCATGAATCGTTGTCGATACACTAAGGAACACGCTTTGGCAATGCTGCAAGCTTCTTTCAAAGGATCGACCCCTCCGTGCTCCATGAACAGTTCTCGAAATTTTCCACAGCAACGCCGTAAAATGTCCACGTCGGAACGACAATACTTTAGCATTTCTTCCTGAAAGTCGAAAGGGTCCGAGGCGTGAGCCTGGTACCAAACGTAGAAAGCTTTTCGTTGTTCGGTACGCATGTTGTCGGGGTCGTAATAGTGAGCCTCAGGTAAATGGGGTAGAACGGCGTGTTGATTGGCTTCCGTATTGAAAAAGTGTGGAAAGTACCCTTTAGCCATTTCTGTCATTCCAAACGTTTTAGGCATTCGACTCAAAGGCATGGCCAAATAGCTCATCGAATCTTTAAACTGCACTTGTCCCACTTGCATGAAAATGATTTTGGCTCCGTTCAAAGTCACTTTAGGACGTTCGGTGCCTTGTTCCGTATAGTACCTCAAAAGAAACTGTCCATCGTATCCGGAGAAATTGTGAGCCATCACCGTGGCATGACGATGACAATCTCCGTAACGTTCGATGTCCTCTTGGCTCCACGTCTTGTCGACGGGGTCTAAGACCCATTGGGCAAAATCGGCTAACGTGTTTGGTCCCCGAAAGATTTTTTCACGCCCTCCGGGTATCTTGCTGCAGTGAGGGCAATGACTGAAGATAGGTTCTTGAATACACTTCTCGCACGCTCGATGAGCCACGCAGAAATTAGGAATGTGAATGCCGGTCTCTTGCATGCATTCGAAATCGAAAAAGATGAAATTGCCTTTCTTCTTGTGACCGTCCTCTTTCTCTGGTGGAGGTTGGTATTTTTGCACGTAACATTGGTGTTCCAAGTCCACGATGTGGTGACAAATGTGACATTTTTTCTTTCCTCGACATACGTGTGCCTTGGCATTGTTGGTAAGTATGCCTTGTCCACACGTAGAGCACAATCTCAGGAGTTGACAAGCACATTTCTTCTGTGAACCTTGTGTTTTCAAATGTTGTTGGTAACAGGTAGGGCTGACAAACGTGCGCAGACAAGTGGAACAAGGCACTGGTTCTTCGCTCAGACAGGGTGGAGAGGCCAAACATCCTGAGCATTTCCATCCACAATGTTTGTGTTGCTCTCGATTATTATAACCATAATCACATTTCTCACAGTAATAACCGTATCCCAGGAATCCGGTGATACTGGTAATGGTATCGAAATGGTCATCGTGATGATAAACATGAATGTATTTTCCGTCCTTAAAATCTTGGCCTCGAAACAATAGAGGCCCGCGCATTTCTTGAGGGTGCACTTTCAAGGTGTAGCGTGGAGCTAGGGCATCTTGCAATTTTTGCATCTCAGGAATGCCACAGGGTGTGTCTTTGGGCAGTCCGGCTTGTTGTAACAGGAGTTCTGCTTCGTTTCGTTGTTTGGCTCGGTCGCAACGTTGAATAGTGTCCCAGGTTCTTTTCCATTCTACCGTGTCGTTCTTGTTGGCATAGGTTCGTCCCACCACGATGGCACGGGCTAAACACATCTGGTCTTGAGGGTTGTTAATTCGGACGAGACTTGTTTTGGTGTTGCGAAGGTCGTCCACCAATAACATCTTTTTGCGTCCTGTCCCTTGAGGAGGAGAGACGTGGGTCATGTCCAGTGTGGCTTTACCATCGGTGATGTCAAACTGATCATTGGATTGTTGTACGTGTTGAATCTTGTCCATGACTTTGGAAGCAGTCAATTCTGCAGGGGTGCTAAACTCGATCCAAACAGGGGATTTCAAACCGTCGTGTTGTATGGAAAGTCTCAAGCGATCGTCTTCTTTGGGTTGACATTGTCGCTTGAGTGCAGTGAGCAAAGAATCCCACACCTCGGTGATGAACACTTCTGCTTTCTCTAACGGCACTTCGGACTTGAAATCTTTAAACTTCACCGTGTATTTGTAAGCCGTGGTTCTAAATTTTCTAGAGGAGCGCTTTTCCGTCTCTCGAATGGAATAGTACTTTTCAGGGTTGACTAAGGGTGGTGAACTTGGTTTAGAGGGTTCGGATTCTGGTTCACTCATGTCCTCTTCAAAATCACTGGCATGAATTTGTGCCAAGATTTCAGCCCTGGTACGAGGCGATAGATCACGTTTCTGCCTCTTACTTTCTTCTTCTTCTTTCTTCTCGAATGAATGGGATCGTTTCATCTTGAAAGCAAAAAGTCAAATGACTCAAGTTCAAACACCATAAACTACTTTATAGTCATAGCAGACCAGCGTATATAAAAGGGTGTGTGTCTTGTCCTTTCACTATTCATTTCACTCTCAAGCCGAGCACAACGATGGAAGAGACTAACCAGATGGAACGTTTCGTCAGAGCTTTGCGAGGGGTCATTAGAAAATTCTCTTCAGACCAGCCTACGGACTACTCTCCTTCCTTTAGAGATAAAAGTCAAGATACTTGCTATATCTGTCAGAAGAAAGGGCATTGGTCTTCAGAGTGTCCAGACCGTCAAAAAAGAAAAAAAACAGGGGATAAAAAAGACAAAAGTCAAGATACCTGTTATTATTGTAAAGAAAAAGGACATTGGTCTCCAGATTGCCCAAAAAAGAAACAAGAGGAGTCAGAAGAAAAGAGGAATTCTTCAGAAGAAGAGAGGGATTCTTCAGAGGAAGAGAGGGATTCTTCTGAGGAAGAAAGAAGACAGGTGAAGAAAAAGAAACAGGAGAAAAAAAGAAGAAGGGAAGAAAGCGAGGAGGAAGAAGAAGAGGAAAAGAGTGTGACGGTGAAGAAATTCAAAAAACAGAGAGACTAAACAAGGAGAAAAGAAGAAATCAATGAACTTTTTATTAAAGTGTTGTGTTGTGAATTGTGAATTGGATTGTAAAAAATGGAGAAAAGAATAAATGAATGATATAAGGTAAGAGTCTTTGAGTTTTGATTTTAAAATAAGAAGCTACACTCACGCACTCATACACAGACACGTACTATAAGGGTAACATGGGTGGGGTTTATTTTTTTTTTGAGTTATTGGCAAATTGAAATTGTATTTCTTTTCGAGAAATGTGGGTGGCCCTGAAAAGGGCCTTTTTCTTCATGGTGAAAGGGTGAGTTTAAGCAATCAACTTTAACTGCCTTATGCCTTTGCCACGTCCAAGGCCTACTTCTGGACTGCGTAATGTTGATAATGATTGGGTTGAAATCACTAAGGGTGGTACGGTAGGCTTAGTCACAGGGTTGACATGTTTGGCTCGGGAAGGTCGTATTCTCTTCGGTCGTGATAAAGAAGTCTGATACATTTGTTTCAGACTTCTTAACTCTGCTAAAATGTCCAACAGTACCGTGACCGTTTGATTTTCACCCTCTTGTTTCTTTGCTGCTACTTCTTCTTGCTGTTGCTGCTGTTGTTTTTTTCTTACCTCTTCTTCTTGTTGCTGTTGCTGTAGGAGAAAAGCCTGTTCCGCTTCCTTTTGTCGTTGTATAAATTTCTCCAATTCTTCTTTTTGTCTCTGTCTAAAATTCTCCACTTGCGGTAACGAAGAAGGTAACGAAGGTTCCGGAACAAATTCTTGCGAGGAGAGAAAATCCACAAAATCCCAATTCACCTCTTCTGAAAGTAAGTCCGAGTTCCCTTGGGCAGTCTCCCCTGATGGTGCACCCCAATGGATCGTTTTCTGAGTTTCCGTCATGTTGAATCACTGTCGCATAGATTGACTGCACACAAGCGCTAGCGAATCTATATTGACTACGTGACGTCACAGACTACTCTCTTCGGATTGGATGCGAGCTGACTGAATTCTGTAACGCGTGTTCGGATTGGTGAATGAACTCAATCCGTTTCAATCCTTTCTGTCCCTATAAATAAGCGCCGTTCACTGCATTGATTCACCTATTCTCGGAGCCTCAACATGTGGACAGACGTTGAATCTTCAACCCTTGTGTCAACAATGATGTTCAGGACGGACATGCTCATGTATGTCCGATCCAAGTGGACCGTTGTCCACAGGACCAACAGCAGCCTGTGGATAAGAAGAGTCTATATAGAGAGACAAGGTTGCCTCAAGAGGACTCTGATGTATGGCCCTGCTGTAAGACGAAGTTTGAGAACAAGAAGATGTCGCAAATGCCCTTTATGTTAAGGGCATATTAACATAAACCAAAGGCCCTTTTCAGGGCCAGCCATATTTCTCGAAAAGAGATAGTCTTTGAATTGCCTACCCCTTTTTTTAAATTTAAATTTAAATTTAAATTTAAAAAAACTTTTTAAAAAAAAAAATCCCATGTTAAATTCCCCTTGTCCGTAGATTGTCCCACGATTTATTCCCATGTTAAATTCCCCTTGTCCGTAGATTGTCCCACGATTTTTCGCCATGTTAAATTTCCATTGTCCGTAGAGTGTCCCAGGGGTGTTTTGACTGGAATTTCCATTGTCCGTAGGGTATCCCACTTCACTACTGAGGTCACTTTGTTAAACATTATAACATAACTCACTGCTTTAAAACACTTTAGGAAAAACTCCCTTCTTCATCGCATTTGCAGCAACCAAAGGGTTTTAAAATGTCGGTTCCAAACAGATCCTGAATGAATTTTTCCCTTTTTTGTGCATATGATGAGACAGTACCGAGTTTTTGTGTACTCGAACAAACATGCTTCTACGCATATTTAAGAATTGTTCATTGAATATCAAAATTAGATTATTCAAATCTTATTGCTACACTATGCATTGTGCTCCTCTGTGGACAAACTTTAGTAAGTGTATGAAAAGAAAACTAGTTATTGGTTATAATAATAGTCTTCGTTTTCTATTATCTCTACCTATGTGGAACAGTGCCTCCAACATGTTTGTAATTATAATGTATTCAGTTTTGATGAAGTAACGAGAAAGTATGTATTGTCAATGATGACAAGAATATATAAAAGTAAGAACTGTATATTGAAATCTCTTTGGAACTATGACATTCATTTTAATTCTCATATTATTAGTAGATGGAACAAATTAAGCTTTAAATGTGCCATTTAATTTAATTCTTAACAATGCATGGCGCAGTTAATTGTTGTAAATGTACCTGTATATTTGTATGTATGATATATATGTTCTTTTATGTTTACAATGCTTTTACTTTATATCGATATTTTAATTCAGATGTATTGACTTTGTAGTCTGAAATAAAGAATTCTTATCTTATCTTATCTTATCTTATCATATCTTATCTTATCTTATCTTATCTTATCTTATCTTATCTTATCTTATCTTATCTTATCTTATCTTATTGCATCACGTGGTGCAAGCTCTGAGTGAATCCAATGATCCAGATGTGCTCCAGAACCAGCAACTAGCAAACATGATGACTCAAGATACCATTTCATATTGTCATAATTCTTGCATTGTGGATTGAAGATAAAATGTATGACTTTATGACACCATGGTCAGATCGCCACCTGTTACTGTGGTACTGTGGCGTATGAGATATCAATCGCCTTTTGTAGACTGTTAGGATAAGCAGCCAGGAGTGAAATATCATCAGCTAGGGATGGATTTCCCAAAGCTATACAAGAGTAGTGAAGTGGGGCGATGTAGCCTCAAGGGGATTTTAATGTTAAAAAGGGGTATATGCCTTATAGGCTCAATGAAAATTTAACATGGGAAAATTTTGAATGCCTTATAGCCTCAAGGGAAATTTAACATGGTGGGATAGATCTGTATAGCCTCAAGGGAAATTTAACATGGGGTATAGATTGTGGGCCTGTATAACCTCATGGGAAATTTAACATGAGAAATTTAACATGGTGGGTCTGTATACTGTTATGGAACATGGGAGATTTATAGAACACAGATAATAGAAAACAGACATTTAAAAAAAAAGAAATGTAGGCATGAAAGTGAATGTCTTTTCGAGGCATTGGAGTGGCCCTGAAAAGGGCATTTGGTTTCTTCTTCTTCTTCTATTTCCTCCACTTCTTCAGCCATCCCCTTATCTTTCCCAAAATTCCTTTCTTCTCCTTCTTTTACGTCTCTGAATTTCTGTTGGATCTTGATCCAGTTCTTGTTCATTTGCTCAAAGCTTTCTTTGGTCTTTAGGTTTTCTCTTTCTTTCCTTTGTCCACTTTTCTTTTATGTTCTTTACTTCTTGGGTCAGCACTCGTCTCATCAGTTCCTCGGCTTTTATAAGTTGGTCTAAACCCCATTTCACATAGGACCACTCACTCCATACCAAGATATCTTGTAGGAAGCATCTCACTATTGTTACATTATCCAGAGCTTCCTTCAAGCTACCTACTCTCACATAGGGAGGGTCAATGAATTCTCTTATCTTTTGTCACTTCTTCTTCTAACATACCGTCAAGGAGATCCATAGCTATTTTCACACTCGTCACTTGTCTGGTCACAAAATCCCTTGTAACTGGATATTTCCATTCCTTTTCAAGTCTTTCCACCACATATACTCCATCTACTATCCACAAATAACTGTGTCTCAAGTTGTTGAATGACTCTGTTACAACCACCATCTTCATTCTCGTTATTCCTTGGAATGGTTCGAACGACGAACGTTGTGGATTCTTATATAAAAAGCGCGGACGTGAAGGAAAACATCCCCTACTTTTGTCATCTCATATTAGATACTGTTCACACACGCCAAGCATCAAAATCAAACCCAAATCTACTATCCACACACGCCAAGCAGCAAAAACATAACCCAAAAATACTATCCACACACGCTAAGCAGCAAAACCAAATGCAAATCTACTACTCACACACGCCAAGTAGCAAAAACATAACCATAATTTACTATCCCCACATACGTACTTGAACGCTTACAATCACACACACATAAACACATACAACCACGCCAGGAAAGGATTGAATGTTTATATTCACACTACTTCTCATTCACACATTGACAAATTGATTACTTTTTCTTTTCTAGATTATTGGATAGCCCTGAAAAGGGCTGTTTTTTATGGAACTCCAGAGGTATCTGTTAGTGTTGACACCTTTCCTGCTTGGCAATGCACACGCATCTCCTACTCCAGTCACCTTCCCAGTTTACTCTTGTGGCTGGGAGCGCAGAGGGAGGATGATTTGCTTCAGCACCCCAATCATCTGTCTCTGGAATAGTGTTGATCCTTCTCTCTCTTCTTCTGTTTTGCACTCTTGGATGCTCAATTTGCGGTGCCACTATTGGTTGTAGCATCCTTACTAGTATTGGTTGTGGCGCTGGTTGAGGCTGCGGTGCTGGTAGTGGCTGTGGTGCAGCTACTGGTTGGGGAGGTGTCCTCACCATGGATTTGACCTCATACTTAGGTCTCATCATTGGGTGGGGCCTGATCTCTCTTTCCTTTTCCTCCTCTTCTTCCTTCTTCTTCTTCTGTTCCTCTTTCTCTAACTTAGCTTGTTCTGCAATGGCCTCCATGGCCAGTTCGTCCAGGATGCGCCTGGCATATTCCAGATGCATCTGGAGTTCCATTACTTTTTGAAGTCTGGTGTTCATTCTGTAGTGTTGATCAATCAACAAGGGTAACCAGACTGCGGAGCTTTTTTTCTTCAATTTATACGAAAAGCGCGGACGTGAAGGAAAACATCCCCCTAAGACACAAAACTTATATTACCTAGATCATGACCAAAAAACGCGCCGACCTAAAAGAAACACTCACTCACTTTTTTATACTACCCATCACTATTCTAAAAAGTTTGACAAGCCACTTAAAGAAAATACTTACACACATATATTAGGTGTTGGTTCCTAACTGTCCGGTGGCTTCGTACAGGGATAAGTACGATCTCAAGTAATTCTTCTTGTCAAAGTCAGGCTCGAAAGGTCGGGTACACAAAGTCTTGCCATCGCGACTGACTTCAATCTTGGACAGGCCAAAGTGATGAAAGTAGAAAGGATTTTTATCGACAGCTCCGTTGAAGGCTGTATTCTCGACGATACCAACGATCAAACGTTTGGGTAACTGTCCTTGGAAAAGATGATCTTCGATCATGGATCGCTGACCCTTGGGAATGGTGAAGGTTTTCACTTCCACGCGTCGTATCGGATACTTAGCGGTCGTTCTACTCAACGTGTCACTAATGTCGTTTCCAACTTTTGGTAACACTTCCAAACGGCGTACGTAGAGTTTGGCTTCTTGGATTTTGGTGTTTTAATCAGCCATTAAATGGAAAGCGGTACTGCTACGAATCAGTCTCAGGCGAACATCCACACTGTTCAGCAAATATTTCTCTTGCAGCCACATGTCCAAATCCAAACGATCCATCAGTTCTAAACTCTGTCCGTCTTTGATTTTGTCTCTTCGTTATACAAATCCCTCATTGTGGTCTTTCTTTGTATCAATTTCCAATTCTTCAAACTCGCCCGCATCATCAGGTTCCCATACCACACAGGCATTGAGATGGGTGTTCTTGGCGTCTATTCCGTACATCAAGAGATTTTCCGGGTAGACACGGTAAGGGTAAATATCCATGCTGCTACTGACTAGTTTGTTATTCAAGTACAAGTCCACTCCACTGAACAAGGAATGCATGAAATTGTTGACGGGAGCTACTGCTTCAGTGTCTATAGGACCTTAAGTCTTATCTAGAACTATGACTTTCAGGTACAAGTAACTGCTGTTCAGATCGATGTAATCTTCGGGTTGTCCTTTGATTTCAAACTCGATGGGAGCGGAATCCGTCAAAGAGGAGACGGGATGAAATTCCACCCATTGGATCTCTTGCATCGTCATCATGGGGGAGGGGGCATGGCAAACAGATCCAGTTCCGACTTGGAACAGGCGCAAGACTCTCAGTGCATCATTTTTTTCGGTTTCTCAATATTTTAATAATCAAAAACGTCTAAGTCTCGAACGGTTCTTCTTTTCTTTGTCTTTCTAGCTTGAGAAGTGTGAAGTCTGGTGAAAGGGTGTTTTCTTCGTCGTCTCTTTCTGCCTTGTCCTAGCTGTGGCGTCAGGGAAGTAGGCATGCCTGACTCGGCAGCGTGCAGGGCATTTATAGGTATTTCTCGTCGGTCTAAAAGGTCTTTGCCCGTTTGCAGCAAGACATTTTTGCCTGCTCTCAAGAAGGCTTCTTTAGGGCTTTGTTTGTCGATGATGACATTTTGGAGAAATTCTTTACCGTGTGTCAATGCCGCATTTTTCAAGGCGTGCAATCCTCGTGTCACCATTGGTTTCAACACCGGAGCCACCGAACGAAAGGCTGATTTCAACATATCTCCTAAACCGTGTCCTCGCTGTCGAGCAACGCCTCGGTCCACTGGACACATGACTTACGAATCGTTAGAGAACCGTTTTCGAAAATGGAGTTTCACCGTGACTTTCCCTTTGGTGAAAGGAATATTTTGTCCCAGATCTCCTTTTATAGCAATGTTGACCGTGTCCAAATAAGACTTGCTAACAGGCAAATAATGAGGATGTACAAATTCGCAGTGTACGTGATAAGTGTTTCCACCTTCCTCGTCAGCATTCGTGGCAGAATACACTTTGAAAGGAATGACACGCAGTAACGGTACGGAGGTGTGTCCCGCCACATTGTACTTCACCACATCGGAGTACACAAAGATCAAATTCAGTCCTTGGTTCAGTTCTACCGTGGAACGAAAAAACTTGGTAAAATAATCGTTGTCGGAAATGACTGCTATTTCGTCTTTTTGTTCTACTTTCTTCATCATCTCCGTATCCCCGCCCAACATGTCAAACAATTCAGGACAAAATAAAATGGACAACACTTTGTACCCCCCCAGGAAATTTCATCAGGAAGCGACGAGCTACTTTATGGTACTCCAGGGTGACACTTTTTTTGACACTCTCCAGAGCTTTAAGAAACACGACATTAAACCTGGAGGCAATGGTGCTGACCAAATGTTGACCACTAAAATAATAGCCTGGAGGAATGAACAAGTGATAGGTGGTACACTTTTGAGTTTTTGTGCTAGGGGTTTTCTTATCATATTTGACGTTGGTATCCAAGTACTGTTGCAATTGTTCGTCATGAACTTCCACCGTAAAATAATTTTGATTGGGAAGGACACTGAGGACTTGAGTCGGGTGAATCATTTCCACTAAAGTCACTTCCCAATGGGCTTCGTGATCTTATTGTATGGCCTGAGGTAATTTGGCCGTGTAACAGCACAAAGTATTGTTGGGAAACACCTCCATGGAACTGTCACTGGGTAAGGTTAAGTAAAATTGGTTAGTGTGACTCATAATTCCAGAGTTCTGTGGCTGTCCGAGGGGTTGCTGGAATAGGGTTGTTGTTAATGGAGTGGTGACTGGCACTGGCACTGGACACAAGGTTCCCGTTGTTCCCGTTCGAGGTGAATTTCAGGGAGGGATTGGGAAGCAGGTAACCGATGCAACTGCTCAATAAAATGGTCCACAAGTGTTTGTCTCCTTGTTGCAAACTCAAATTGGCAATGGCTGCACCGATGACACAATACACCACAAAGATTTGGCGGAAAAAGACGATTTGCGTTTAAGGCACACGTTCTCCACACCACACCCACAAGGGTTGGTTGTGTAAATCTTGCAGAGAAGAACTGGGTGAAGGAGTGGTCGCAGTAGCTGAGTCTGTGTGAAAGGGCATGATGGTCACTTCTTTTTATAGTCGATGACTTGCGAAGCGTCGATCCAAGAATCAAAACTGAGTGGATATCCTTTCCAACATACTCTAATTTCTTTGACACGTCGTTTGCCTACTTTACAGGTTCTGTGTTCGAGAATGCTTCCGATGTCGTACACGTCGTCTTCTTTTTTGGTGACACGTTGTAACTCGGGCAAATAAAATGTTCCTTTTAACACTTCTCCGTTCATGTCTTCCAATTTATAGACGGCAGGATGACGACCATGCACTCGTCCAGTGACACGAAACAATTCGGTAGTCTAGTTAGGTAAGTAACCTTTGTCGAAAGTGCGTTTGGTTTTGCCAATGCGTACCCAATCTCCTACCTCCAACACTCCACTTTTCTTGGGGACAGCCCCCGTCGGGGACGTACCAAACAGGCGATCAGAAACCAGCACTTCGTTGTCGGGAGTCACCTCTTGTGGGGCACGTCCAATGCTTCGATGGTTAGATTGGTTGTACGCTTGCACCAGATGCGGTAAGATATCGGTGTACTTCAGAGTGTGGTAATGCGTAAAATATTTCCACATGCGTTCTTTCAAAGTGCGTTGAAAACGTTCAACTATGCTGGCCTTGGTTTCAGGATTCTCGGTGGTAAAAACATGAATGTCACATTTTTTTAATTCTTTTTGGAAAGCTTGGTTCAGAAATTCGGTACCTTTGTCCGTTTGCCATCGAAGAGGGTGACGACCACTTTGTTTCAACACTCGTTGCAGGGCTCGCACTAACTCACTGCTCGATTTGGAAGTCAACGGTACGACCCAGGCAAATTTGGAAAAGACGTAGATGACACAAAACAAATATTTGTAGCCTCGATTGTAGCTGACCAAATGAGAGACATCGGCTAAATCGGCTTGCCATTGATGATCGATGCCTTCCACTTGGGTGCGACTTCTGAAAAACTTGCGTCGAATGTTTGTGTAAAGTGTAGGTAGCTTGTTCTTGTAACCATCGTTGCACTTGAGGTAAACGGAGACTTTTCAGTCGAATTTTGGCAGCACGATACAATGTTTGAACTCTTCCGTAACCTGCAGGATGGGATGAGTCGTAGTAAATGCTGGCTAACACTTTTTCCATTTTTTGTTAATAAGTGACCCACTCTTCGCTGATGCTACTTGGAATGGGGCGAAAGGATGGTTTGGAAACGGATTTACGTGTCCGATGGGCTACGGGAGTAGAAGTCAAAGGTAGTGGTGGAGGTGGCAATGGAATGGCTTTGGTCTTCTTTTCTTTTTTCACTTATGGTTTCCCTTCTTTCTTTTTCACTTCTGTCGAAGGAGGAGTGGACATCATCTTTTTAACCCAAGCTTTCATTTCTTCTCGTTGGGGTGTGGGGGAAAGGGTCAACAAGGATGCTGCAATCTTACTAGAAATGTGAGCTGCTGACGGTGTTTGAAAAACTTCTCGTATCTCTTCTTCCTCAGGCCTTCGTGGGGTAGCGTCTCTGGTGACCCCTGGGGATGGTAGTAGTGGTGGTGGTGGCAGTGTGGGGGATGGACTTTTCATCAAGGTCTTAAAATCTTTCAGAGTGGGAAGAGTTGTTTCGTCTAAAGCTTTCTGGTGAAAGAGTTGCAGTCGTTGCAAGAGTTGACCGTACTTTTGCGATTTATCTGTTTCGGACAAATCGTGGCCATCCATCAAGGTTTGCAATTCGTGTTGTAACTGAGACATCTCGGTCAAATGGGGATTGAGAAGTAAATGCGGGGTTCGTTGTTCTTGCCAATGATGGTATTCCATCCATCGTTTGTAAGGCACTAAAGCTAGTTTTCGTCCTTCCATTGAATGTCAGGGTTACGTCTGAGACCTTGGGACTTCAGATGTCCTTTTTATCTTGCTCCCACGAGTCCTCCCAACATGGTTCCCAAGACTCCTTTCAGCAATGGCCCTAACAAGAGGGGTAAAATTCCTCCACGTTGGACCAACATCTTCTTCTTTTGACGAATGGGGATTTTTCTTTTAACCATTTGGCGAAGAACATGACGATATTTGCCTAAGCATTGTTTCTGGTGTTTGGACAAATGGATCGTGCCTTTCAAAACGTTCAAACAACAGTCGCACACGGTATCGATGACCTCTTTGGAGGCTGTTTCAATGAATTTTTTTCGCATGGGTGGAGAAGCTTTGGACAGGAGAGATAACATGTCCCCATGTTTGACTAAACGAGGAGGCAATCCTTTCCTTTTCTTTCTTTGGGGTTTAGAAGAGGGATGTCTTCTGGAGGGTGACATCTTTGAGTCTTCAGGAGCACCAAAACACTGAGACCCCTACTTTGTCACAGACCTTTTTTATACTGGACCGCGTCGCCACTGATTGTCTGTACGTCGTATTAGCTTGAGCACAGGCATGACACGTCGTGCAGGGGTACGTAACGGACTAAATCGAGCCAGTTCTTGCTTGGACAAATCCAGAAAACTCTGTAACATGCCCGATCTTTCTTGGACTTTGATTTTGGGAGAAGGTACTTTGTGAGCAGCAGCCACTGCCGCTAAAGAGGAGGGTCCTGTCACTGGAGACGTTTTTGGGGTCATCAACGGAGAAGTTCTTGGTGTCATCAACGTCTCCAAGTACTTCTCAGTTCTTGGTGTCATCAACGGAGAAGTGGATGAACCTGAGGCTACCGGAGACGCGGTCACCGTCCTTGCAGGTCGTGGTTTGCGAGTGTAAGTTGTGTCCTGGCCGAAGTGCCTCTCTTGCGACTAGTTTTCTGTGGGCTTTTCTTTTTCTGGGGACTTTTTCTCTGTGTCTTTTCCTGCGGGCTTTTCTTTTTCCGGGGTGGTGAACAGAAAGAGGAGGGTCCCGCCACTGGAGAAGTTCTTGGAGACGCGGGTCTCCTTGGGTACCTGGTCTCGACACCTTGGTTCTGTTTCTTCTTGGAGCTTCGTTTGGCTTTTTTCTTGGGGAGAACATTGGGAGCATTAGGATCCCATCTTAAGAGAGAGCGAATGATGACCCCTCCTAGAGTACCGCTCCCTCCAGGTTTCAAAATGATTTGTTTTTTGGTTTGAGTGTCGATGCGAGGATCGGCCAGTTGCGTCAAAGCGACTTTGTTTCGATCAAAAAATCGTTTGGTTTGATGAGGAATCTGAATCATCCCTTGTAGTAATTGACGTGCCGTCACCGTGAACCATCGTAAGACTTATCTGAGACTGGCTTCTAAGACATGAGTACGTATTTGTGGATTTTTTTCGCGACTGATGCCATACAAGGCACGAATCAATTTGACGGGAAGATGCGACTGAAGGGACGTCATGTTGAAACTGTGTGAGACAGACGAAAAGTGCCCGAGGTTTTTATAGATTTTTTGGGGTTAAGTCCAGGACGGAGACGTGTACAGGACAGGCCCTCCGTCTTGGCACCAGTGGTGAAACAATTGGGCACTAAATTGCAAATCATCAGGGGTAGTAGGTTTCTAATCGACGAGTAAATAGCGTGTGGAGTTTGAGTGGCATCGTCGTACGCCTGAGTGAGCCAAGGCGTTCCTAACTGTTTGGCTAAGACTTGCACTTGCGATTTATCTCGAGGGCTTTTAAACAAGACCACGTAATGAGCATGGAGACTGATGGTGCGATGGGCTTTACTTTGTTGAAACAAATTTTAAGTGATGTAAATGACACTGGCATTACGATCATGCCCTTTGCGCGTGAAGCAAAGTTTAATTTCTTCTTCGTCTTCTCCTAACATGTTGTCGAAAATGACCAAATGGGTTTGACGGGAGTCAGACACGATTCCGTCGTCTTCTTTAGGAATGCCTTCCACAAACACGATGGAATCGCCTTGGCTTTCTCGCAAGAGACTGTACGACGATTGCCACTCTTTGTAACACCACACGATGCGTTGAGGTGGCCGATCGATCAAATGATGTTTATGTTCGATCAAACGTTTGACAAATTCGGTTTTGCCTGAACTGCTAGGTCTAGCAATGAGCATGTTAAAGGGATGGCGAAAATACAAAGCCTCCCAACTGACACGATCTAAGTGTTCGTCGATGACTTTGACAGTGGAGGAAGAGGGAGCAGAGACAGCAGAGGTAGCCATAGTGTCAGGAATGCCACTTGTGACACGAAAACAGATAAGACAAGAGTTTTTATACTTTTTTCAGGACACGTTTATTAAATGTTTTAAAAATGAACACGAAAGACAAAAATACATAAAAGCCAAACGCTTTTCCTGTAGAGGTCGAGAAGTATCCAGATGAAAACGCAAGGCTTTGAGCAAAAGGAGTCTTTCGTGACCATTAAGGCCATTTGGGTGGTAAGTACTGTTCGTAAAGAGTCCACAAGGAATCGGCTGGTAAACGAAAACAAGTCACTAAGACACACACCACTTGTCGACCCAAATTGAACGGAAACAGTTCTTGTAATAATTGATGGTAATGATCCACGGTTTGAATATTGTCAATGAGTTCCTTCCACGGAATCTGTTCAATCACATGTGATAAAAGCCTTGGCATGGCAACCTGTTTTTATATTCTCTTTTTTTTTTTTTTTTTTTTTTTGATGCAATACACGTACTTTCTAGCCAGAGATCTTCGTTCTCCAGTTGGAAATTTAAATGCTCCAAACTGTAACCTACACTTCAGAGTTCGATTAGAAGTTTCCTCTTCTACTAAGTAGATTCCACGTAAAATATGTTGGTAATCCTTTAACTTTTCTTCCTCAATTCGTTGCTCTAGGTGAATCTCGAAGTAACCAAAATTATGAACATGTTGGTCATTGGCGACCTGGAAGTATTGAACAAGGTCTGACCACTGGAACAATTTCTGACGAATCAGTTCCCTTATAGCATTCAGGTACCAGTGGTTCAAACACCGGTGACGTAACGGATGCAATTGTTCTTTACGTTTGACTTGTATTTTGACCAGTTCTCGGCAAACGCGTTCTCTCAACTCCACAGGCAAACCACTAATGTTCTCTTGCAAAGTATCCATGAATAGGTCAGTCAGTACGATTGAATTTACAATCTTCTCCTAGAAGAAAAGTAATCCACATAGTAAGTAATTTCTGACCACTGCCATTCAGGGTAACGTCCAAGAATGTCACTGAAACCTTGTGATGTAAACGGTCTAAAGCGGAATAATAGGATGAACGAACCTTAGATCCAGAGAAATCTAAAACATCGGTTAGCTTTTTTCACTTTCCTCTTGTGAATTTCTCGACACAAAAGTTCTACAGTTACCCATTGAGATTTCACTCTGGCATGTCCCTGCCAAACTTCCTTGTAGATCTTCTCTTGCAGTTCTTTAGGTAATGATTCAATATCATTTTTGAAATGAAGTTTAAATACTGGTCTCGGTGATGTCCAACATTTGACTCCTAGCCAATAAGGTTTCTTCAACGACATGGTAAGTTACTTCAATGTCTCGGTCCCACTAAGGGTAAGTAATGACAATTCGGTGACCATCGAGCATGTTCCAGGTAGGCCGAATCTTGTGGTTCCCAGTGGTGAAGTGACACACCGCAACTGAAGCACTTGACTTTATCCCCTTCGCCCAAGTAGAAAAATCCGGCTCTGGCTAATTCTTCGGGGGTCGGGCCTCCCAGATACTTAGGCCATTTTCCTTTCAACGATTGAGGACGATTTTCAAAGTCGCAGTATTCAGACAAACACACACGGAACGAATATTCGTCTTTCACAGGTTCGTTTCGTTGAGGGCAGGGTAACATTGATATGAGTTTGCTCAGGGCTGGATGACATCCGTAGGGTGGTAGACGTGAAGGTTGACATCCACATTTAAAATGAAACCCAGTAAAGTGTCCAAGAGGACGAGTGGCATCGCCTTCGCATCCATCAGGTTTGACACGTACAGCATCACTTTCCATGATAGGGGTAGTGAGAACAAAGTTCCCATGATGCTTTACGGCATCGCTAAGGTCACAGCTTACAGCATCGCTCCCATCGCAAGGCTCACAATCACATTCCACATCAGAGGCCCCAAACTTGAATTGTGCCTGTCTGAACTTGTTTTGTGTTTCTCTGAAAGTATTCATCTTGTTCGCTTGGTCTTGGTAGTCACAATGAACTATCGATCTTGCCTATGGTTCCTTTTTATACTAGTCGCAATGAAGTCTCAAACTTGTACATTGTTCCTTTTTTATGTCTAGTTTTGGAAGCCTTCCGTTTATTTTTCTTGGACAACGGTACTACCTTCTCTACGGTGCCATCATAATTGTACCGTAGTGTGATGGGTGGAAAGGCCATAGAAAGGTAAGGAGAGTGTGGAGACCATCGAGTATGTTCCAGAATAGCTGAATCTTTATAGATACATAGATCCATTCGTAACTTCAGGCCACAACTGAAACACTGTACTTCGTATCCCAATCCAGTCTCGGGTCCCAAGTAGACAAATCCTGTTCTAGCTAAAACATGCGAAGTAGGTAATCCTTCCCTATCCGTGGGCCATTTTTGAAACGTTTCCAATCGACGGACACAATCACAATAGTCAGGCAAGAAAACCGGAAAATGGTAGGGTTTGAACTTGGAGTTATCATTGGGTTTCTCACTCGATTCTTGCTGTGGTGAAGTCATTCTTCTGGTGAGTGTCTATCCTCTTACAACCAATGTTTTATACCAACATGTCCATAAGGCAAAGTAAAGTGATTGGGAAGACGCACTCGATTTTGGTACACGATTTGATAGACTTTTTCCAAGGGTCGACTGACAATGTGGCGAGTGAGTAAATGTACAATCTTGTTGGGCTGGTAGGTAGTCACTTTAAAGTTTTCATCTTCTCTAGACTGCAAGGCTTTTCTCAATACCCCAAAGTTCACCACTCGACTGGTGCGATAATTCAGAGTCAGTCCTTTCACTTTACACTCTGTGTGCACTTCTCCTTGTTTTTCCGGGTATTCGTAGCCGTAATTTTTAGGACCACCACTCGCGAAACTTAAAATTTTCTCGTCGGAGTGCTCGTCTGTCCAGGCTCCTAAACGGTCTCCTTCGATCTCAGGGTGATGTTGACCCGTGCGCTCGATGTAGATGCAACTGTCCGTGTCAAAGTACAGGACACGTTTCCCTAACAGTTCTAAAGCTTCGTACAGTTTTAAGCGACCATGAGCTATCACGTAAGCCGCAATGATGACATTTCCAAATTCGTCGGCTTCTACAAAGTCCAGATCTTCTTCGTAATTCACTAAGATCAAGTCCTCGCGAACGACGTCCACGTGTTTCATGTATTTGTTTTTGTCGTGAATCATCTGAAAGTAGCGGGAAGGTTCTGTCAAATACTCCGTTTTGGGTAAACACGGTCGTTGTGCCATTTTACCCCACAAGCAATTTAACGTCACTTTGGCAAACGATCGCCTGCCTTCGTTTTTCTCGATGTGATCTAAAGTAATGCCTTCTTGTGCCCAGTATTTCTCTTTGAATGTCTTTTGGTCTTCGGGACTGTGACACTAGGAAGGATAGCCACTGGCTTCTTGTTTCAGGTTCAAAAAAGCATCCACGTAGTCGGCAAAAATGCCTTTCTGAGTTTGGTCACCCTTGTGGTATTGTTGTGTCTTGGGAAAGTGACAAATTTCGTACACTTCTAACAGTTGGTATCCCATGTCCAGAGCTTTGAACAATTCCACGTTCACCCACGTCTCGGTCAAGGCGCGTTCTTCCTGGGTGTGCTGACAAGGCTGATCTTGGTTGCACGTTTCGGCACAAGTACGGCAGAAGGGAAACATCAGTTTTCCTTGACAATGGTGAGGTAACACGGGATGGTACAAGTCCGTGGGAGGCAAAACTTTGCACTTGATCAGACCTTCGTATTGTCGAATGTGGTCCAAGTCGATGTGTTCCGTTAACAATTGCGGGTGCCCTGCAGGAAAGCGACAATATTTGCACACGTAGGGATACAGCGAACACACATCCAAGTATTTGATTTCTTCTCCTTTCTCTTCGTCTGTTTGGTACAGCAAACAGGTGGCATTGATTCTTCCTCCGTACAAACTATCCCTCGGATTCAGGGGGTCCATGAACTGGTAACTTTCCACGATGCGTTTAAACTCGGGATCACTTTTCAAACGACGATCGTATTCGTGTTCCCACATTTCCACCACTTGGTACCTTGCTGTTCAAACTTTAGGCGTCGCTGACAAGTGTCCTGGTACAAGTCTTCCATGGTTCGATGTAAAAACTGATTTTTAGTGCCACGGTCAGGGTAACAGACGGGACATCCGTGAAATAAGCAACCGTTAAACTCGTACACGATCTTGGGGTTTTCTAAGTCCCAACCATCGACCGAATGCGTTCCGATGGTCTTTTCGCCCCCTCCGTTGCGGGCATGCTGAATCCATATGTATTCCTTTTCGCAGAAGTAATGTAACCAGCGTAGGGCTTTGACCGAATATTGTCGTTTGACAAAGTTGGTCGTTTGAGGACTGATGACAGCCAGGTGTTTTCAGGCATGAATTATTGTCGGTACACTAAGGAACATGCTTTGGCAATGGTGCGAGCTTTTTTCAAAAGATCGACCCCTCCGTGTTCCATGAACAGTTCTCGAAATTTTCCACAGCAACGTCGTAAAATGTCCACGTCGGAACGACAATACTTTGACATATCTTCCTGAAAGTCGAAAGGGTCGGAGGCATGGGCCTGGTACCAAGCGTAGAAAGTTTCTCCTTATTCGGTACGCACGTTGTCGGGGTCGTAATAGTGAGTCTCAGGCAAATGGGGTAGAACGGCATATTGATTGACTTCGGTATTGAAAAAGTGTGGAAAGTGTCCTTTAGCCATTTCTTTCATTCCAAACGTTTTAGGCATTCGACTCAAAGGCATGGCCAAATAGCGCATCGAATCTTTAAACTGTACTTGTCCCACTTGCATGAAAATGAGTTTGGCTCCGTTCAAAGTGACTTTAGGACGCTCGGTACCAAGTTCCGTATAGTATCTGAGAAGAAACTGCCCAGCGTATCCGGAGAAATTGTGAGCCATCACCGTGGCCTGACGATGACAATCTCCGTAACGTTCGATGTCCTCTTGGCTCCATGTCTTGTCGATGGGGTCTAAGACCCATCGGGCAAATTCGGCCAGCGTATTCGGTCCCCGAAAGATTTTTTCACGTCCTCCAGGAATCTTGCTGCAGTGAGGGCAATGACAAGATAGGTTCTTGAATGCACTTCTCGCACGCTCGATGAGCCACGCAGAAATTAGGAATGTGAATGCCGGTCTCTTGCATGCATTTGAAATCGAAAAAGATGAAATTGCCTTTCTTCTTCTTGTGACCATTCTCTTTGTCTTGTTGGGGTTGGTATTTTTGCATGTAGCATTGATGTTCCAAGTCCACGATTCTGTGACAAATGTGACATTTTTTCTTTCTTCGACATACGTGTGCCTTGGCATTATTGGTAAGTATGCCTTGTCCACACGTGGGGCACAATCTCAAGAGTTGACAAGCACATTTCTGCTGTGAACCGTGTGTCTTGAGATGTTGTTGGTAACAGGCATGGCTGACAAACGTGCGCAGACAAGCAGGACAATGCACTCGTTCTTGTCCTTCGTCCAGACAGGGTTGAGAGGCCAAACATCCTGAGCATTCCGATCCGCAATGTTTGTGCTGCTCTCGATTGTTATAGCCATAGTCACATTTATCACAGTAATAACTGTATCCCAGGAATGCGGTGATAATGGTAATGGTATCGAAATGTTCATCGTAATGATAGAGATGAATGTATTTTCCATCTTTAAAGTCTTGGCCTCGAAACAACAGAGGTCCGCGCAATTCTTGAGAGTGCACTTTCAAAGTGTAGCGTGGAGCTAGGATATCTTGCAATTTTTGCAATTCTGGAATGCCACAGGGTGTGTCTTTGGACAGACCGGCCGTTTGTAACAGGAGTTCTGCTTCATTTCGGTGTTTGGCTCGGTTCGATTGTCGAATAGTTTTCCAGGCTCTTTTCCATTCTACCGTGTCGTTCTTGTTGGCATAGGTTCGTCCCACCACGATAGCCCTGGCTAAATACATGTGGTCTTGAGAGTTGTGAATTTGAACGAGGCTACGCTTAATGCTGCGAAGGCCGTTCACCAATAACACCTTTCTGCGTTGTCCGGTCCCTTGAGGAGGAGAGACGTGGGTCATGTCCAACGTGGCTTTTCCATCGGTGATGTCAAACTGGTCATTGGATTGTTGCACGTGTTGAATCTTGTCCATGACTTTGGAAGGGGTCAATTCTGCAGGGCTACTAAACTCGATCCAAACAGGGGATTTCAAGCCGTCGTGTTGTATGGAAAGTCTCAAGCGATCGTCTTCTTTGGGTTGACATTGTCGCTTGAGTGTGGTGAGCAAAGAATCCCACATCTCGATGATGAACCCTTCTCCTTTCTCCAAGGGTACATCGGACTTGAAATCTTTAAACTTCACCGTGTATTTGTAAGCCGTGGTTCTAAATTTTCTAGAGGTGCGCTTTTCCGTCTCTCGAATGTGATAGTACTTTTCAGGGTTGACTAAGGGTGGTGAACTTGGGCTAGGTGCAGACTCTCTGGGTTTGGATTCTGGTTCACTCATGTCCTCTTCAAAATCACTGGCATTAATTTGTGCCAAGACTTCAGCAATGGTACGAGGCGATAGATCACGTTTCTGTCTCTTACGTTCTTCTTCTCCTTTCTTCTCGAATGAATTGGATCGTTTCATCATGACTGCAAGAAGTCAAATGACTAAAGTTTAAACACCATGGGTTACTTTATATCCATGACAGAGCAGCGTACATAAAGGGTGTGTATCTTGTCCTTCCACTATTCATTTCACTCTCAAACCGAGCAGAACAATGGACGAGACTACACAAATCGAACTTTTCATCAGATCTTTGCGAGGGGTCATCAGAAAATTTTCTTCAGACCAGCCGACGGACTACTCACCCTCGTTTCGAGATAAAAGTCAAGATACTTGCTATATCTGTCAAAAGAAAGGGCATTGGTCTTCAGAGTGTCCAGACCGTCAAAAAAAAACAGGGGTTAAAAGAGACAAAAGTCAAGACACCTGTTATCATTTTCAAGAAAAAGGACATTGGTCTCCAGATTGCCCTAAGAAACAACAGGAGCAAGAAGAAGAGGGGAGTTATGGAGAGGAAGAAGAGGAAGAAAGGAGACAGGTGAAGAAACAGAAACAGGACAAAAAAAGAAGGGAAGAAAGTGAGAATGAAGAGGAGGAAAAACCTGTGAAAGTGAAGACATTTAAACAAAAGAGAGTGAAGACAGAAAAAGAAGAAGAAGCCTATGAACTTTTTAAAGTGCTACGTGGTATTGTGAATTAGATTGTAAAATTTGTATCAGAATAAACAGTCTATAAAACGTAAGTGTCTGTTGGTTTTGATTTTTAGAATAAGAATCTACACTCATGCACTCAATCATTCACACGTACTATAGGGGTAAAAAAAAAAAAGATTTTTGAGTTTTAATTGATGTTGGCCATTGAAATACTATCTCTTTTCGAGAGACACAGGTGGCCCTGAAAAGGGCCTTTGGGTCTTGGTGGGTTTTAAACAACAAACTTAGGAAGCAATCAGCTTTAACTGTCTTAAGCCTTTGCCACGGCCAAGGCCTACTTCTGGACTGCGTACTGTCGATGATGATGATTTGGTAGAAATTATTAAGGGTGGTATGGTAGGTGTTGTCACAGGGTTGGATTGTTTACCTCGGGAAGGTCTTTTTCTCTTCGGTCGTAATAAAGAAGTCTGATACATTTGTTTCAGACTTCTTAACTCCGCTAAAATGTCTAACAGTACCGTAACGGTTTGACTTTCACCCTCTTGTTTCTTTGCTGCTTCTTTTTGTTGTTTCTTTCTTACCTCTTCGTGCTGTTGTAGGAGAAAAGCTTGTTCCGCTTTCTTTTGCTGTTGTATAAATTTCTCCAATTCTTCTTTCTGTCTCTGTTTAAAATTCTCCACGTGTGGTAAAGAAGGAGAAGGTGGCGAAGGTACTGGTTCCGAAACAAATTGCGAAAGAAAATTCACAAAATCCCAATTCACCTCTTCTGGAAGTAAGTCCGGGTTCACTTGGGTAGTCTCAACGGTCGGTGCACCCCAATTCATTGTCTTCTGAGTTTCCGTCATGTTTATGCTAACTGTGTCGCATGGATTGACTGCGCACAAACGCTAGTGTCTCTATATAGGGAATGTGACGTCACGGACTGCTCTTTTCCGATTGGACGAATGGTGACTGAATTTTGTAACGCGTGTTTGGATTGGACAATCAACTCAATCCGTTTCGATCCTTCCTCTCCGTATAAATACTCGCAGTTCGCTGTATTCCTTCACCTGTTCTTGTCACCATGAATCCTCTACTATTGTGTCTTCAATGATGTTTAGAACGGACTTACCCATGTACGTCCGAACTACGTGGACTATTGTCAAGAGGACGGATACCTGTGTATGGAAAAGAAGAATCTACGTAGAAAGACAAGGTTGTTTAAAGAGGGTTTTGATTTACTGCCCAGAAGTAAGACAGAGTTTAAGGACAAGAAGGAGCCCTAAGCGGTGTCTTCTATGTTAACAGTATGGTATGTTAACATAAAACCCAAAGGCCCTTTTCAGGGCCACTCCAATGCCTCGAAAAAACATTCACTTTCATGCCTACATTTCTTTTTATTTTTAAATGTCTGTTGTCTATTATCTGTGTTCTATAAATCTCCCATGTTCCATAACACTATACAGACCCACCATGTTAAATTTCTCATGTTAAATTTCCCTTGAGGCTATACAGGCCCACAATCTATACCCCATGTTAAATTCCCCTTGAGGCTATACAGACCCACCCCACCATGTTAAATTTCCCTTGAGGCTATACAGATCTATCCCACCATGTTAAATTCCCCTTGAGGCTATAAGGCATTCAAAATTTTCCCATGTTAAATTTTCATTGAGCCTATAAGGCATATACCCCTTTTTAACATTAAAATCCCCTTGAGGCTACATCGTACCACTTCACTACTTACAAGCAGTCTTTGTTCCGAATGCACAATTACCTAACTTGAGCAGCAGGTCATTTATAAGTATTGATTGAGAGAGAGAGATCTTACATCACATTCAGACTGTTAATGATTTTGTTTTTCTTCACTTAAACTGAAACTGTCGGTAGTGCCTCACGCGCATGCGCCATCTTAGAGCTCTTGGCTTAGCTCCCGCTCTAGAAATGCATACAAGTTTCGGTCAAAACTGTGACTTAAGTTTTGGCGTAATAATGTCCTCATAATATCTGGAAAAGTAATTTGCAACGAAACCATCACCACGCACACAAACTCCATCAATCGACATTTCCTGACAAAAATGTACATTTTACATCTCTTAACACTGATGTCTCTCTAGAAATAGTTTAAATCACATTCGTGTGCTTTTAAAAAAAAATTGTTTTGGGGGGTGTGCTTTGTTTTGTTCCGTTTAAGCCAACTCGTTACAGATTAGTGTTTACAGCCATTTCTTCCTACGTTCCTTTCACTATTCTAATTTTGTATTCCTTTTGAAATGTCTGGTTATTCTGTCTTCATACTTTGCAGTGACGTCAGTATTTTATTTAAAGACTAAAACTTACTCTATTTTAAGTTGAGTTTGTTCGATTCAAATAGAATAAAACTGATGAAGGTAGTCCTGTTGAAGAGTAAAAAAATACGATACATAAAACAGTTATAAAAACTACTAAAGAAAATGTAAATCGTGTTAAAGAAAATCCCAGTATATAAAATCCTGTTCTAGGTAATTGATCAAAGAATACATTAAAGACTCATCAACGAAAATATCAACAATCAGTTCTCAGTTAATATAACCAATGTATGAAGCCTGTATTAGAGACAGGTCAATCATACTATAATAAAAATTAAGTGTTATTTGTTTAGTTATATATGTGTAAAGCATCACTATAGTGCCAAGAAATAGGCAAATATATGATGATATTTTTAACAGTGGTCCAGGTTTGTCTCATAAAAAGTTTACGACCACTGGCCCATTTGTTTCTCTTCGTAAACTGCCAAAGACCTGTGGCCCGTGTTTATCTCAGAAACTTTTGCAATCATTGGCAACACTGGGGGGAAGGGAAAAGTACACTCTACGGAGATAGTAGATTGGGCCAATCTGAAAGAACAGACATAAAATAAAAAAATACACTTTTCGTCATCTAAATGTAACAGACACCGATGCTCTCAATGTGCAAACATAAGAGAAAGTACTTCTTTCAGTAGTGCTAATACAAAAGAGGTATTTTCTCTACGCGATAACACTAACTGTATATCAACTGATGTGATTTATTTAATAACCTGTAAAAAATGTAACATGCAATATGTTGGACAAACACTACAACAAGTTTCTAAGAGAATGAATAATCATCGCTTTCATATAAAAAATTATAGAGATCCTCAGTTTTCCTCTAATGTTTCAACACACTTTAACACCAATAATCACTCTCTACTTGATTTTTCTTTCATGCCAATAGATATTGTGCATGGTGACATGAATAGACTCATAAAAGAAACTTATTGGATTCATAAGTTAGAATCTCTGTATCCTAATGGACTTAATGCTAATGCACTATATAAAATTGTATAATTTAAATTGATACATTGTATATCCTTTATAACAATATAATTATATGTATGACTGTTTGTCTCTAGTTTATTTTATTATTTTGCCAATCTGAAAGAAAATTTAATGTAAAAAAAAACGGGAAAAAACGTGCAATATAATTTTTTTTGATGACACGGGGGGGGGGGCGAATTGAATGAGAATCCAATATACATCGTTACTAACATGATGTTATAAGGGAAAATAGTGTCAACACAATTAACAAGAGAACTTCACTTAACGCCGAAACTTCAGAATGATATGATGTATATTTAATTTTATGGTTTGTTTGTAAGCTTTTTAAAAAAATTATTTCATTACATGCTATTGTAATGTAACATTGTGTGCTGGACTTGACTTTGTCCATTACTGAGTTCATTTCTGCGTGACCTGATTGGCTTTTTTTAAATTTCATTTATGTCAACAACTAAGATATAGCTAAATTATTCTCTGTGTATGAGCTTAATATCAGGATTAATATTCAGATAAACAAGAAGGAGTAATGTAAGGATGCAAATTGCTCTCGATCTATAAAGAGCACATTAATTTGGGCAGGAAAACAATTAATTAGATTGATGGGGACAGGTGCGTGTTAAATTGCTATACTGCAATGATTTTTTATGTATATGTCGTGAGAGGAAGTGATTCTTAATTAAGCCTTCGTTTTTTAACCGTCAGATAGACTTGAAGGTTAACTTCGATCTTTGTATCGAACATGTCAGAGTTGGTATTGTCCAGAATCAGTTATTTGGAAATCTAGAAGTCAGGCTGATCGCACTTTTGGTGACTGTTACAGAAGGCGGTAGATATATTTAATCCTGATTGGTTACGCTAAATAAGTGGAGTGTTTTCCACACGAAATTTCTTTGTTTTAATATGCCCCATCGCAAAATTTAGTCAGTCTATGTTTTCCTGCAAGAGGAAAAAATATAGGAGACGCTGAGATTGAATTTAGAAGAAATTCTCTCGTAAAACATTTATCCGAGGGACCGAATGTCTGGAAACTCGACGGACACAATTTTGTCGGTAGAAGCGACCAAAACTTGAAAGCGCAAGGGGATATAGCTCTACTGACGTATCCACCTACCTACTTAGCCAAGTATCTACGTATCTACGTTCTTACGTATCCACCTACACACACACACACACAATCTTTGAGGGACGAAAGAGGCAAGACAATAGAGAGTTTGGAGAAGTAAAAAGCAAAATGAACAAGAAGAACAGCCACAGTGAAGTTGGATTCAACCGGAAATAAGCAGGTTATGAAGTTGTACAAGGCAATGGCTTCGATTGTTCACTCGATTCTATGATGAACCAATTCTATCTTTTAAAATCGATCGGCTATTTATATAAGTATATTTGTGTCTGAAATTCGGTGAATGATTTATTTCAGAAGAGAAGAGTATCCTCCTAATGTAACGTATTATCATAGTTGTTTATGTAATTGATTAAATTGTTGTATTTCATGTACGGGGGGTCGTGTCATACTGTTCTATATTTCTGCTCAGATCTCTGTTTATTCCATCTATAGGTTTCACAGTTTGTATTAATATTTACTCGATCCGGGCAACAACACAGAGGGCGATCACCCTGTAGATAAAGATGACCAAATAAAGCGGACACATTGTATGAAGGTTAAATCCGCCAAAAAATAACACCAACACCCCCAGCCCCCACAAGTAAATATGTTTGTTTGGGTCTGGGTTTTGGAGTTTCCATGGTGAAGTTTACAAGTTATTTTGTTGTATAAAAAAAAAACAAGACTCATTATAAGTGATTATTTTCTCTGGAAATACATAAGTGCTCTGATAAAATTCTTGGAAAAGACATTCACTGGAATTTATACTGACTTCAAACGTGGAATAATATTTCTGTGATTCAGCAAGAGACTGTTGGCACATCAGCACTCCGTAGCACAAGTCATCATCTTCAATTTTGGATCTCTTCGGGACTTGAATTGAGTTTTATTCAGGACTTTAAATTACTAGTACTTGTGTCTGATCTAATTCTTGAATTGTCTTGGGATTTAATTCGCAATACCGTAAGTATTTTTATCTCATTTCTCTAGGGGAAAAAATTATTTGTTAAATATTTCAAAGCTTGTTGTCTTTCACTCTTGTCTGTCACTTATTTGTAAGAGCTTAGACTCGTAACAATGACCGTCCTAATTTTAAAGCAATGTGATTATTTTATGAATTTAACATGATGAGTTTTTATATATATATATATATATATATATATATATATATATATATATATATATATATATATATATATATATATATATATATATATATATATATATATATATATATATATATGTATATATATGTATATATATATATATATATATATATATATATATATATATATATATATATATATATATATATATATATCTTTTCCTCGTTAAAAACTGTATTACTTTCGACTCTCCGGAGACGACACGTAACGACTATTCTACATGCACCAAAGAAACCTTTCTAAAGATTTCTGCATAAAAAAGCGAGTACTTCTGCCACATATACATATATATTTCTCTTTGTGAAAGAAAGTAATGAAAAAATGTTAAAATTAGAAATGTGTAACAGGGGTATAGTAAAACAGTTCTCCCTAAATCATCTATAGCTTTAAAAAAAATCAGTTAAAAAAAATCAGTTACAACTGCAAAGTCCATTTGGCAATTCTCTGTATATAAATTTGCAAAAAGACGCCAAGTGAGCCGGAAGACAATGGTTCATGATGAAAACTAAATTAAAGGACTTAATATGATTTGGTTAAGGAGTATGCTAAAAAATAAAACACAAGGTAGTTTGAAATATTTCTTTTAACTAGGTGGAGTTTAACGGGCCTAATGTTTTGAAGTGAGTGTAATGGTAAAACATAGGATATTTTAATAGTTAAAGGAAAGGTCCATATGGAACAAAGTTAAAACTTGATGAAATGGTAATAACTGTCATTAGTTAGCTTGACGGTATAAACGGCACAATAAAAAAGGCAATGAGTGATAATGAAATTAACCACAATGAGCTTATTAAAATTATTAACGAGTACAACAGTACTAGGAATAATTACAGTCAGAAAGTAAATAAACTGTACAGAGCGTAAAGACATATAGGAATTCAAAACATTAACTTTGGAGGAAGTGAAGAAACCCGATATAAAAAAGACAATGTAAACGTTGGGAGGATGTTTCATCTTAGAGAAAACTACAGCAAACGAGAAGTCCATTGTCGTCACGACAACGATACAATGTCGAAAAGTTTCAATTTTTCTCGAACACATAGAGATTTATTCTCCTGAGAAAGGAATTTATCTCAATAATAAAACTGACAAAAAGTGCAATCTACCTAATTCATCATAGCGAATAGACTTCGTTGATGCGGCTTACAATATTTCTGATGAACCAAAAAGCATCGTAATTTATATTATAAATGACAAGAATGAAACAAAGACTGTTGAGATTTCCTATGGTTTTAGACAGCCCTGAAATGTACATAGATAAAGTCAAAGATAGGATTGCTGCAAATGTTGACAAAAAAGCACTGATGTTGCATAAAACAACGCAAATATTCTCGCTACTCCAGCCAATTAGAACATATTCTATATTACTAACTACAACTTTTAGTTGTTGCGAATCAGTACCAGAGAACCTTGCAATCTTCCACCGAATATGATACTATTTGTAGTTTTTGAGACCTAAATATTTATACATCTTCCTAAAACTATAACTATATAAAATAGTACTCATATGACTGAAATTCCGGCTTGTTACAATTTCTACCTTGAATTGTATGCTTTCCGGGCGACTTCGTGTCATGTTCTGCTAATGATAATTTCAAGACATTAAAAAGAGGCATCATAAACAGATTCAATAGTAGCATATAAAATGAAGATGGATTTCATAGATTTGAATCATACCTCCGTTGGAGATCTTTCCATAATAGAGACGAAAGTAACATTATGATCTTAAAAGGATACAGTTTGCCATTTACTTGTTACAAGATGATCATGATGGAAAATTAAACCTTTAAATGGGTCAGTGGTGTTATGGAGCTAAAGATGTTTAGTTTCAAACGGGGATTTAACATTGCCGTAGGATTACATTTTACTTCTGACTATACTGCCAATGTTTATAGGGCCGTACTTGAATGCAATGCTAATATTATTTGTATTGCTATTCAAACACACACTCATACAATCCGGCACCCACGTATTGATTACTATCCAAACTTACCCTTACGATTCAGTGCCCGCAATTTTATTACTGTCTAAACATGCATCACTAGTATCCAAGAAAAAGTGATAGTAACACACACTGTATGCCTACTTTCACTTAAGCAAACTATGGCATAATGGGAGGGATGTTTATAGACGCACGCTATACTTGCATACAAACATACTATTTCACAAAGGTAGTGGTGATTATACATTATTAGAAGTGTGCGTTATACCTGTTTTCTGCGATATTTTTTCCGATACGTACCACTGTACTTTTTCACTCACTCGGAACGTCGGTTGTTTTCGTCAGTAAAGAATAAACGGAAATTTGAACAATCTTGTAATGATTTAACTCTATTAACAGCATGCTTTAGTTTTCAATGAGAAAAAAATATTAATTTTTTTAAGTTTGTCAAAATTAATTTTGAATATTACAGATCTGATTCTATTCAAGATCCGTTAATCACATATTTTAAACGTGTTACGTATGCCAACGTGCTTTCCCAAACGAATGATGTAAAAGATATCTGAGTCATTTTGTTCAGCGTATTTTAATGTGGTAAGGGCATGTGATCATTTGTAATACCACATAACATCCTAAGCTTTTCAGGAGAGCAGTTGTTTTCTGCTTGAATGTTACGTAATTTCTCAAGTCCACTATATATGTTTGTTTTGTTGAGTCAGTGTGTTTTATGTTTACTGATCCTACTCTAATAAATATATTGCTCGGGTTTGGCATCCCACACAAAGTTTCTTGTAGGCTTCAGTGTCAACATTTCCTATTTTTAACAACATGCTCTCTAATGTCAGTACAATTTCTCTTACAGTGTGTTCTCTGTAGTGTACCTCTGTAGTAAAGACATATTTTGTGAAAAGAGTTTGATGACTGGGTGGTTCTTTATTGAAACCATAAACTTGCATACTGATACAGATATTATTCATGTCTTTTACGTTCATTTTCCCTGAATATTCTCCAATATGTGATAATCGCAATGAAGATTGAATTGAATCATTAAACGAGAACTTCTTTACAATAAAAAATCAATATCGAAATGGTTTTCTTTTCTTATCGTTAGATATTAATGCTAGAATTAAGAATTTTCAGGATTTCATCCCTGATGATACATTTGACTTCTAGTACAGATGTGATGTTGATTTTGATGCAAATAATGTTTCAGTGCAGAGACATACCAGGACTATAGAGTGTGTAACAATTGTGGCTTTTCCCTAATATATTTATGCAGAAATTGTAAACTTCATATTATAAATTGAAGGTTCTTCAATGATAAAAACATAGTGAGTTCGAATGTATAATTCATGATGCTTGCAGTGTAGTTGGTTATATGATATGTTCATCTGAAATATTCAATTATATGTCCAGCTTTGGAGTGGAGACTCGCGATGAATATACACATTTTCCGATATATTGTTTAATTAGACTGAGCCAATATGTGAGAAATGAAGGCAGTTTATACATACACAAGGAATGATCTTTTCAGATATCTTGAAACTGATACTGATTTGTCCCTCAGAATATTAACGAAATAATTTCAGAATACAGATTTGATCTTTCAGACTAGCGGCATCGCGCCCAATGTTATAACAAAACAACTATGTTTGGTGGAATAAAGAACGCAATGAGGCAAAATATAACGAAAACTACCATTTACTAGGCTTTAGATTCTCAAATACTGAAGCTAATCTTAAATTATATAGAGACTATAAATCAACATTAAATAAAATAATTGCACTCGAGTAAAGATATAATAGAGTGTCCAAAATGAATAACTTAAATCAAGCGAGACGAAACTCTCGACAATGTTGTCATCTTTTTAAACAGGAAATGCATTATTCTCAATATGAAGTTAAACATATCTCCCCTCATAACTGGTATGAATAGGCCCCTACTTTAAATCTTTATTGAAGAAGCCTGTGTCCGAGTTAGACGAATCTGACAAAATTGTTTATGAAGAACTTACTCACTTACAGGTATGATGACTTAAATAATCGTAATACAAATGATGAAATTATGAGAATTTTACTTAACCAAAAAAAAAAAAAAAAAACAGAACGCACGGATCTGGTATGATACCTACTCGTTTTATTAGTGAACGACTGAAACGATCTTACCATTCATTTAACAAATTAGTTGAATCTGGCTATTTTCCTAAATAGTATGAGAAGAGCATTATCTCTCCTATATATAAGTGATGCGATAAGAGCGATCCAAACAATTACAGACGGATATCCTTTATAGTTACTTTATACAAGATCTTAACTCATGTATTGAAATCTCATATATATTTATGTGGGAGTACAACAATGGTCTGATAGACGAAGGGCAAGCAGGGTTTAGGAAAAATATTCCGTATATGAAAACTGTTTATTAATCAGGCTTTAGCTCAAAAATATATTTCTAGAAGAAAACGAATATTTAATTATATTTTTATAGATTTTTAAAAAGTGTTTGATAAAGTACACCAGGATAAATAATGGTCGTCATTAATACGTAAAAGTGACTTTACCAAAATGGTAAAATAATCAACATTTTAACAGATATGTATAAAACCTGAAAAACAGTGTCCGAGTGCTTAAAGTTTTAACTACATACTTTGAATTTACATTATGTACAAGGCAAGGTTGTGCTTTTATGCCTATTATATTTTCTCGTTTTATTAATGATTTGATTAGACAGCTAAGCTCAAATGCAACAGATGCACATTTATCTCACAAGACATTTTTGCAACACATTATGCTGATGATGTCGCTAACCATTCTGATACAGTAGGGCTCCTACAGAACCAAATAAATATCATTTAACGTTTCTGTGATAAAACTGGTATGATAGTCAATCTCCATAAAACTATAATCGTTGTTTTCAGAAATGGGGAATATCTCTAGCATAAGGAGATTTGTTTCTTCAAAGGAAGACGTATTCAATGTGTACCTTCCTACAAGTATATTACTTCGTCTAGGAGCTGAAACTAAGTAACAAGACAAGGTAAAACCCAACAAGCATTCAATTTTCCAAACTATAGACTTATTTCCATTAAAAAAAAATAAACTCGAACGAAATGAAAAAATTAAAAATAACTACCAGTTATGCATTCTTTATATATTATTCTAAGCTGTACTGTCAATTTCACATTAATCCGGAAATCATCAAAAGGTATTCTAAATGAAGCTTATAATGTTCTTATCCGATTGCACTACTGGAATAAAGTTCTAATAAAGTGTTTACTTCAAAGTAATCCAGGGAAAGTGTAATATCACAAAAGTCCATGAAAGTTTCACAAAATCCGACATAAATATTTAAATTTTCAAGTCCTTTAATAATGTCATATAGTCCGACAGGTTCTGACTGTTTTAGAATAAATGTTTTCCACTCTGCTAGTCCAAAGAACAAAGTATAAGTAAATCACGATCCCCGCCCTCTCTCTCTCTCTCTCTCTCTCTCTCTCTCTCTCTCTCTCTAACCCTCTTATATATTATCTATGTGCGCACCAAATCAACACAACTTGCATAACAGAAACGATTCTCGAACATTTAATTCATGTTCTTGTGAAATAACTCGATAACCATCATAATCTGACAGTCTTATTTATTGAGCAACTCAACAACTAGGTCGTGCATGATAGTTTTGCATGACAAACACAGTCCTAGGATCATGTGGTGCTTTCGTGACCTCCATCAAAACATATGCGAGGCAAATTTGACTGTAATAGTAGCTAATTTGGTCTTTGCAATTGGCCTTGATTTGTGGATAAAATTTCACGCCTATTGTACGTGTACTCTTAATATAATATAAACCAGCCACTGAATTAAATATTTCAAATAGAAATGGCATAAACCCAAGTGACTTCAATAAAGCTATATTATAAATTAATATGTTATTGCGACTCCATGGTCTTTAGGTAATAGAAAAGAGCATAAACTAAGGCGTTTTGTAAAATTTAACAAATAATTTATTTTCCTAGAACGTTAAGTGAAAGTTTAAAAAGGAGTTACAGTTTTGCATATTAAATCCAAAATAGTCCAAAAAAGTGTTATCATCGGTCCTAATGAAATAAAGTTCTAATTAAATTCCAGTTATGTTCGAAATAAGATCCAGCTCTGATGGCGTTGATGTGCCTGTAGTCTTCATTGTACTGATGTACTAATAGCCTGAAGTGTGATGATATACTAACAGTCTTCCAATTAATCACAATAATATAATCCAAAAAAATATCCTTGTGTGAATTCACTGTAATTCCAAGTTAACGTTTCTTTTTAACATTATTAGTTTAGAGCACTTTGTATTTTCAGTGTATAAATAATTTGAATAAATAAATCCCAATCAAATTAAATACTGAACACAACAGTAAGACTGATTTCTGCTTCAGATGTTATTGCAGGAGTGAGTAATTTTTTAAGTTAACAAAATTATAAACCCCTCTACGTGACCTAGGTCACAATAGCCATTTGTAGAAATACTATGTCTCAATAGAATTTTCAATTCTAGAACATTCCAGGTTGTTTAGAAGATAAAATATGTTGCTAAAATTATAGTAAGTATGTGGTAAACATAAGGTAGACTATGTATTTTTATGGGAAATACCAATGTCCTAAACCCAGACTCGAAATAAATATGATAATTTCTAATGAAATGATTTTAATATTTAACCCACATTCATCAGGAAATATTAACTATGTATTATTTGTTTACAAAATAAAAACAACATCAGTGTCTTTAGTCATGAACTTGATGTTGGACAAAGTCAAGTCCAAAATACAATTATCCATAATCATGGAGAAAAACTAACAAACACAAATTAAAGTTATATATAAAACAATATAATACAGATATCCGTAACAATATGAATCTATGTTTCGCCCCAAAGTTGGTTTCGACAAAAGCTAAGCAGATGCTAACGGCTCAGGCAAAGAAAGCAACTGTAAGGATTTGAATCATCAAATACGATTTCGCTGTTTTAGTGCAGAAGGTGTTTTTTTTTTTTTTTACATATTCTTTTGATAAAACCAATTGCCTGCTATGGGTCAGAAATTAGGGAGAATGATTTTAGTAGAGACATTTAAATTGTGCAATACAACTTTTGTAAACAGTATCTAGATTTTCACACTACAAATAATACGATTGCTTAGAGGAATGAGGAAGATACCCACTTTGTACCTCGTACATTTTACGATGTATTATATACTGACTGAAGGTAGTAAGAATGCCTTCAACTCGCTACCCACACCAATGTCATTTAATGTTGAAAAGATTAGATGAAACCATCCGTGTCACCTCGGCGATCAAAGTTAAAGACAAGTTATTTCGCTTCGATTTGAGTATTTCTGGATACATCAAGATGTTGGAGATTAAAAACAATTTTTCTCATTATTATCCCAAGGAACTAAAGACTGGGCTTTTCAAAACTGGCGAAGTGATATTAGGAATTCACATAAATGCGTTTATTATAGCATGTACTCAACTGAATTAGAACCGGAAACATTCCGATGATATAGACTATCATGCTGAATAGAGACAGGTAGGCATAGTATGATTGAGAGAAACAATACGTACTGTGAATTATGCGGGGAAAAATAATGTTTATGTGGTAGAAGATGAATTCGATTTCGTTTGTGTTTTTACAGCTTATGCCCATTTAATAAATAAATACGTTAATGAAGTTTAGTATCAATATCCATATGTAGAAAAATTTGTATCCCTCATGAGAGAAAGTAAATCTGAATTATGATAAAATCTTTCTTACTATATCCATTCGACTTTTCGTCGTACACAATCTTTGATAACTCATACGAATGGCGAATGATATACTTAGTGGTAGTAACACTATTTTACTATCATACATTTAGAATTTATAAGGAAGTATGTTGGTATCCTCATGTTGAACAGAATATTTAATTTTTGTACACCATGGCGCACACAATATTTACTTGTCTTTGTTTGTTTTTGTGTTGCTGTTGTTTGTAATATGGACCGGTTGCCTAAATTACCGAATAAGACATTGTTGTTGTTGATGACGATGATGTTATTATTATAATTATTATTATTATTAGCTTCTATTTTGTTCTGGAAGGATGACCATGTGACCCTCATACGAGAATCTGTTTTGCATCTTAAATTAATTTATAACTGTTTTCTGGATAGAATTTGGGCATGCGGGCTCTAAACCATTGACACTTAAAGGTGTTTTGTTGTGACCAGTGTGAGTTGAAATTTTATTTTATCGAATACAAGTGATTCTTTTCCCTGGAAATATATGTGCTCATACAAAATTCTTTGACAAAGACATTCATTGAAATTTATTCGGAATTCAAAACTGAATTATTTTTTCTTTTTCTTTTATTCATCAAGGAACTGTCGACACAACAACACTTTGAAGGTTGCAACTGACGTCATCGCCTTCTATTTTGGATTTCATCGGGACTCTAACTCAGATTCATTTAGGACTTTTAAATAATAAAACTTCTATTTTTTTAATTCTTGGATTAATTTTGGATTTGATACGTAAAATCATAAGTTCTTGTTCTAATTTTTACCTTTTTTTCTTCTAGAAAATAAATTATTTTTTAAATTTTACAAAGCTTGTTGTCTTCACTCTTTTCTGTTACGTTTTGTAAGAATCAAACAGTCCATGTCCCAGAACTGTATTTGCTGATACATAATGTAACTGCGGCATACCTTTGTACGTTGACACGGTATGTTCAGAAATATCGTGATGCAAGCATTTTCGTTGTACCCAAATCTAGTAAACATTCTATACCCTCACACCAACATAGTATAATATCACACAAAGGTAGGAGTGTTCATGCACACGCAATACTTACGTGAAAACACGCTATCACATCAGGGTAAGAGTGTTGTTAGACGCACGCTGTATTTACATAAAAGCAAGCTATCACACAAAGGTAATATACTGGATGTTGTTCTTTTTCATGCCGTCGTGAACTAATTATTTGTTTCCTTTTACATCTCCACAGGTCTCTCGTGTTCCATATCCTCTTATCTAATAGTCTTGAATCACTTATCTCAGACTGTTGATTTCTAGAATATGACCAAAGTTTCACATGAAGTTGGCCCTATTTTATTAGGTGGAAATGTCCTTAGTCTGCTTTGGTCTGGAGTGAAATCAAATCCCCACAAATCATTTCCCCCTGTATAGTCGTCGTACGAAATATAGTGATTGCTGTTGGTACCTAATTGTCCTGTGGATTGAAACAGTGTCAGGTAGGATCTGAAAGAAAATTCTCGGCAAGGTTAGCTTCAAACGGTCTAGTACACAAGTTCTGGCCATCTCGGATCAGGATGACTTTTATCTTTGACGCGTTGAGGACGAAAAGAGTTTGAACTGATGACTCCCATTCAGGGCCGCAATACTGACTGTGCCAATGAGCAAATGTTGGGTTGCTGTCCTTGTAAAGCGTGATCATCTATTTTCATCAGAATCTAGAGGCAAGGGTTAAATTTACCATTTCCAATCATTGTATCGGATACTTGGCTGTCGTTCTGCACAGAATTTGACTGGCTTCGTTTCCCACTTTACGTAAAACTTCCACACTGCCCAGGCAAAGTCTCACTTCTTCAATAACTGTTTTGTATTTGTTAGTATTAGCCATCAAAAATATCTACGATTTAGTTTCATCATACATCCATACCATTCAACAAATATTTATCTTGCTACCACGTGTCCAAATACAAACAATCCATCATTTCTAAACTACGTCCTTATTTAACTCTTTTCTCGACGGTCGTTAAATTCAACATTTTGAGGATCGTCTGCTTCTGTCATCTCTGCGTCGTTATAGATATACAATGTGCCAGGCTTCCATGCAGAAGAAATATCCAAATGTGTGCACTTGAATTCTTTTCCGACGTCAAGAGTTTTTTCAGGTATGCTCGGTAAGGGCGAGTATCCTTGGTGCTGCTGACTTGCTTCTTGTTCCAGTACAAATTCACTTTGCTAAACAACGAATGCAAAAATTTATGACGAGCTATTTTGAAATCGTCCCTAAATTGGTACTGTTCAGTTTGAGAACTCTGATTAATTATAGGCGCAAATGACTGTCATTCTGATCGATGTAATCTCATGAATGCCTTTTGATTTCAAAATTGATTACCACTTAGGTAGTAGACAACACTGAATGAAATTCAACTTAATAGCATGTTTGCATTGTCATCATGGTTGGTGGAATGGAAAACATATCAAGTTTCTGATTAGGAATATTCGCAAGAATCTTAGTGCAGCATTGTTTCCTTTTCTCAGTTACTGATAAAAACAATATCAAATTGTCTGTCAGTTGTTCTTCTTTTATTATTATTTTTTCCGATCGTTTTTTGTAAGGTCTGAAAAGTTTTCGACGTCTCTTTCTACCTTGTCTTTGCCAGATGCGTGAGGCGAATTTATAAACGTGTATTGGTGACCCAAAAGGTCATTTCCTTTTTGAACCAACACATTTTGTTCATATTTTCATTCAGGCATCTTGAGAACTTTGTTTGTCAAGGAGGACATTTTGGAGAAATTCTTGTCCTTGCGTCAAAGCTGAATCTTTACGGCATGCAATCTTAGAGTGGCCATATGTTTCAAAAGGGGAAATAACGAAACTCTGACTTTAACATATCTCCTAAACCAAGTCTTTGTTGTCAAGCGACTCGTCGGTACACATGCTACATCTGTTATTACAATTTGCTAGATAATTGTGTTTGAAAATTGTCTTCACCATAACATTCCTTTCGAGAATAGGACATTTTGTCCAAGCTCTCCTTTTATACTATAACTGACACTGTCAAAAAAGACATGTATATGAAGGTAATTTGGATATACAGATTCTCGGTGAACGTGAATCGTGTTTCCTCCTTTATACAAAGCAGCTATAGCAGAATCTATTTCGAAAGGAATATCTCGCGGCAATGGAACAGCTGTGTTTTCTGCGACGTTATAGTCGATATCAGTATACGCAAACATCAATTTCAGTCCTTCGTTCTTTTCTCTAGTGAATCGAAAATACTCACAGAATCAATCGTTGTTGTGAATGTCTTTGAGTGTATGGAGGTTGATTACCGCCATAATTCTATGCATGTGTTTTCTAATCTTCATGGATGCAATATTGTAAATGGCTGCTTGCAAATGCTACTTTTATAATGCTATCCATGTTTATTGTATTCTTCATTGATGCAAATTGCACGTGGCAGTTTATAAGTGCTACTTTACTTCTGCATTATTATCAATGGCTGCTTGCAAGTGCTACATTCATAATTATAGTCATGACTTTTATATTCTTCATTGATACAAGCTGTAAATGTCTGCTTGCAAGTGCTTAGATCTACTTACCTTCTGCGTCATTGTATCTTGCAATTTGCCAAATAGTGAACTGATTCTTTAGTTTATCGTATAGCAAATGCTATATCAATTATTACTAGTTTTATTATGCTACTTATAAACTTGCTATATCACAAGTTACAGAGATTGCACCTTCTAAAATCATGATTACAATGTAGCATCAAGCACGTTTCTTAGTTAATATCGTGGAAGTTAGCATAAAATAATGCCTCATTATGACAACATAGCCCTGATCGCACCCGCTTGATATGCAATAACAATGAGCTGAATGGAATACTACCTTCTCATTGGCCAACTAAAGTTATAAATAAATAAAGGACGTCATTTTCTTTTAACCAAATGAGAGGACAGTATTCCATTCAGCGGGATCTCACTTAAATAATAAGCGGGCGCGATCAGGGCCATGTTGAGCGGTAGCGTTGGAACATGATTTGGCAATCCTTAAAGATATGATATTAAGTCAAACTTTTGATAGAGATACACAGTCGAATGCCTGAGCTAAATATCGGTACCAAATTTATTAAGCTACGCAAAGCTTGAAATATCAGCTTTTATTCTAAAATTGGTCGCGCGAGCAAGGAGACAAGTGTCCTCCCTTGTAGTTATTAGATAGTTCATGTATGACAGGTCAATTGTAAGCAACGATACGAGCCCCTGTGACGAAAGCTCGTTAAAAAGAAGTACGAGGGACTATATCATTGTCATTTCTGATCCTTACTTTGCTAAACTAACTAATGTTTTCAAAGTAATGAGAGATATCACTAAGAAATAGATTTCTTAAACGGTGAAAGTAAATACTTAAGTGCGTCAATACTAGGCTTGAAGAATATGGACCACTCTGATGTAGTGTATGCGTTTTTGTTTTTTGTAAGGTGCTTTAAATCACTAAGATCTTCGAGAAAACACGTGGTTTTAAAGAACGATTAAAATTTCGTTGCTAACGTACACCTTAAAGAAGGGGACTGAAAGAGTTGCAATGTTTATCGACAAAAAATGAATGCGGTAAAGCTCTGTGGGAGCATTAATTATTTCTAATGACAGAAAAAACTTTAGAAATTTAGAACGCCGTCTGTTGTCATAACACAATGCTAATCTCTAGTATGCCATTATGACAACAGATGGAGACACGAGTTGGATAACAAAGAAGATACTGATTAAATTTAGTATTTACATTGTTGCAAGGCCAAATCTGTATGAAAAATAGCAGTTGGAATAATGTAATTGTAATATGGCAAGTTTATAAACAGAATTAACAAAAACTTGTAATAATCGACATAGCGTTTCCCATATGACAAACTGCAGAATCAGTTCAGTAGTTGGCAAGATACAGTAACGCAGAAGGAAAGTAGATCTAAGCACTTGCAAGCAGCCATTTAAGCTAGCATCATTGAAGAATAGAAAATTCATGACTAGAATTATGAATGTAGCACTTGCAAGCAGCCATTTACGATAATGCAGAAGGAAAATAACACTTGCAAACTGCCACGTACAATTTGCATCAACGAAGAATACAAAATACATGGATAGAATTTTGAAAGTAGCACTTGCAAGCAGACATTTACAATAATGCATCAAGGAAGATTAGAAAATACAAGCATATAATTATGGTGGTAATTCCCCCTCCATATGAGAGTGCGGTAAAAATCTGATAGCGTTTTGCAGTCAGAAAAGTACATTATAAGACGGTTATCAATTTTACGGTACACGATTAGTACACTTCGGCGAGTGTTATCCGGTGCTTTGCCCAACTGATTGTTGAAAATAGATGAAATCGTTTCGACGAGATGTAGGGCATTAATATAAAATCATGCAGGAAGTCTAATTGAACAAATTTTCGATTAGAGATGTGATGGTTAAATACAATTGATTGTTCATAGCTCGGTGGTTCTGGTTTCCGAAGTGTCACTCGTTCTCAAAGAGAATGAATTTCCAAATGTTCCAGAAGAAGGCTGCTACTGTGATTGGAAGAGTTTATTTCTTGACTGGGGTAGGCGACAAATCTACCGCTATCGTTGTTACCGTCTGTATATTTCAGCTAATGACCGGGAAGGAGATAACCAAAACAAATGCTGGGAAAAATAGTCCACATTTCTGCATCTCGTTGCTGCAAGCTCAAATCTCCATTGGCCACTCCAAAAGCATGTGTGGGGTACAGGATAGTATAAGACTTGATGTTGGTTACTATGAATTGGCAGAAAAAGACCATTTGGTATTAATGGAAACGTTCTACACACCACACCTACTGTCGTTAATGTTGTTACTGCATTGTAGCTTTTGAATAGGGCAACTCTGATAAGTATAGGAAGCTGTTATGTTCAACGGCATATTGTCACTTCTATTTCTATTATATTGAATGACTTGTGAAGAGGCAATCCTAGAACCGAGACTGAATGGATATCTTTTTCAGCGAACGTTCACTTCTTGGAGTCGATATTTTCCCACCTTACATGTTCTTACATGTTCTTCAGTCTAAAATTCTTACGATAGTGTACAGGTCGTCTTCCATAGTAGTCACTCGTCGCAACTCACGTAAGTTCCTCTTAACAATTTCTATTCATATCTTACAACTTTTAGGTTTGTTTTTACCAATGCGATCCAAATCTCCTGTGTTTAATATGCCGTCTTCTTGGCTGGTGCTTCAGACGTTCAAAATAATCGTATTGATTAAACACACTATGCACACAAACATACTTATATACCATCACACAAGAGAGGTAATTATACAGGAGGGATTTAGATTTTACATTTGGCAATCATTTTCCAAGTGATCTATGTGACTGAAAGGGTTACGTATGACTCTGTTGTTCGTAAAATACTTAACCTTAAAACATAAGTATGTTAGTATGTGTAAGTATGACTATCAATAGCATTTTAAAGATAGAATATTATTTTCTTAACCAGTACAAAGACTTCATGAACAATGCACAACTTCCTTACTCTCTTTCTTTTTTAATGTCTATAGAAGACTGTTATTTAAGTTTTACCTTTTCAATCTCGAAAAGAAATTAATATTTCCTCTGTCAATCTTTGGTTTGGCACAGCAAAAACAGTTTATCAGAAGCAAAAACTTCACTATCCTCAAAAAGAAAATCAATGTTCAACATGAATTTAAAGAAATAAAATTGACAAAAACAAAATTTGGAAATGACAATTAAAACTTATAAAATTAAAAATCTTAATATGAAAATGAAAATGAAAATTGAGAAAATAAAGTTTTAAAATCTCAATTCAATATAATTAACTGAAACATTTCGTAAAAATAACTGAAAATGAAAGATTGAATAGGAAAAATTTAAATGAAATTGGAGAAAAACGAAATGTTAAAAATAAAAAAAATTAAACTGAAAACCGAAAATGAGAAACTGAAAATACAAATTATTTAAATCGCGACCAAAAATTACAAACAAGTATGTAAAAACAAAAATTTTCAAATTAAGAAATCAAATTTGAAAAAAAAAAATCAAAATGAAAATTGGAAATAAAAATAATTAAATTTCAAATTGGAAATTAAAATGGTAAAATGTGACATTTTTGCAATTATTTTTTAAACTGAAAAATGAAGAAACAAAATGCACTTTAAATGAACAACTTTAAATGAAAATGAAAATTGAAAATTTAATTAAACATTAAAATTAAATATTAAATTTTTTAAACAATTAATTTTTAAAAACTGTGAAAATGGAAATTGAAAATGAAAAATTAAAATGAGGCTTGAAAATGAAAACTGAAAATGAAAAGCACTAATTAAAATTAACAAGTAAAAATGTAAAAGGAAATAAAAAAATGATAATTTTTAAAAAAAAAATTGTAATGCTAAATTTGAAGAAAAATTTGTAACAGAAAATTAAAAACTCAAACTTTTAAAAAGAAAGTTTAAAGGTAAATTTGAAAATGAAAATTGAAAAACTGAAATATAAAAAACACAATTGGAAATTAAAATATAAAACGTATGAAAAACTGAATTTAAAAATCAAACATGAAAATGAATTATTAAAAACTAAAGACTTTGATGACTTCTCATACGATTTCAGAATAAGTGTATTTTGTTTTGGGATTGTTTATGTACGTGTTCGTGTAGATCTATGTTGTTAATAACAAAACTTAAATCCCTTGTATCGTCTATGTATGTGTGGAAGAGTATAGCAGTTTCTAGCAACACTACTTGCCCTTGTATGTGATAGTATGTTTGTATGCTTGTTTGAAAGTCAACACTTCCATCGTTTGTTTGGGTGATGTTTCATTTGCAATCAAAATGCGTAGTGTGATCCCGACTCAGTGATACTACCCTCGTTTGGCAGAGATCTCAACGAGCCACGCGAGATATCTGATTGAACAAGACAATGTAATATTAGCGCTATGTAAGGTCTCACTGGATAGTTTCGTATTTTGACACCTAATTTTTAAGGTAGAAGGCATGAACCTAATTATCACAAGCCTAGCATTTATAAATTCACACAGAAGCTAAATCTGTAATGTGGTTAGATTTGCTTTGAGTTAGGCTTGGAAATGGGTTGGCTTGTTGGTGACTGCCTGTCACAGTTAGACGAGCATGGGAGATCAAATGCGTAACTTGTGCTGCAAATGAACAGCCGACTTGGCTTACGTATTTACATGTGTATGCTACAGAGGTAAATATCTAAAAATTTAGATGGTTGAGGGGTGATGAAGAGTATGCTAACTTTTTATAGTACTAGTGAACTTGATTCATGCATAAGGCACATACTGGTTCTTTTAGCTGCCTTGTCACAGGAAAATATTCAAAATAGCTCTTTCCTGTCAACAATGAATGTAAAAAAGAGTGGTTGGTGGCAGTGTTGGTTCAGTATAAAAGCCACCAGTTGCATTAGGAATTAACCTGATTGCTGCAGTCAAAATCTCACATGTATGCTTTCTACAAAAATCATTAGTTTGTTTTTATTTGTATCTTCAGTGTAAAATTATTCTCATTTTTCTGCAATAGGTCATTGTCGGATGAAAATTCACCAGATAAACTGTCCAGTGAGACCTAAAGTATCAAACAGGTCTTCTATGCATAATGTACCGACTATTTATTCATTTTATTTAATTCCTCTTTTATCTTTGGAATATCATTTTATAAAAGCCCGGAGAAATACATAGGACAAAATTAATCCTAATTTATGCCGACCTCTCCTGTCTTGATCAACCAGATAGATGTGATAAAATGTAGAACGGAACGGCGTTCTGTACCGGTAATGATTAGACCCAGCGTCCGCTCGCCTTTCCCCAATTTATTCTTCCATTATAAAATGCCTCTAGCGATCAGTTAATTTTATCTGGAAGTTTTGTGGGACAACAACATATTACTGAGCAATCAGGAATAAACGTGTTTGGTAAAATTACCGTATTATTCAATTTTACAACAACAAGGACTATTCAAGATACGTTAGAGAAATATACAACGATACGCTTACGTATACAACAGGTGTGCGGAACAGGAAACTGGAGAGCGTGGAGAAAACTACTTATTTTCAATGGGTATTATTTATCGGCTGCGGCTTTCTTTGGAACCAATTCAGTTTTAAATTGATTTTGTATTATCAACTCAGTTTTGCAAACGACCTTTTATTTTGCTCGTAATATTAATTAAATACCCATTTCACGGTTTGTACTTTCTGAAGCTGTAGATGCAAATAATCAGTCCGCAACGGTCGCATGAGATAAATATCGGGAAAAAGTCACACATTATCCTTACGTTAAGAAATTTGACAGGGGCAAAACTGTACCTGCCACCTTTAATTCTTGATGTTTTAAAACTCCATGCAAGAAAGTGTCTCTTTATTTGTAAAGTTATAAATATATTACTGAAAACAAAATATAAATCGTTCTCAGTTTGTTTTAATATATTATTGTTTAACTTGGTCATGCGTAAATAGCAAAGGGAGACTTAGCTACGATGTCGTAGCCTCAACTTGATTTGTTGTAGTTGAGGCTACGAACTGATCACATATCATGTAATGGAGTACCCAAAAAAAATCATCACTAAAGTCAGAAAACAAACAGTGTAGAAATCTACTACTTAAGCGTAATCATGTTGTGAAAGAAGTTTGGCTTATTTTGGATTTATTAAGACCTTACACGATAAAATAAATTGGCACGATTACACTAAGCTCACCGTATCCGCCATGACAGATAACGCGAGACTCTCACCGTGACCCCTTTTCTACGTAAGGCTTGCCAGACCATATTTGGATATTCTACGCTATGTTATAATCAATCAAGTGGCGAGTAGTTAAGTGGGCCACCATAGGGACAATGGGACTTAGCATTAAAAAGACCCCTGGGCAACTCTAGGGACAATGGAAATTTAACATGGAGAAAAATCGTGGGCAACTCTAGGGACAATGGGAATTTAACATAGAGTTTGGGCTTGTCTAGGGACAAGGGAAATTGAACATGGGGGGAATAGAGTTTGGGCTTGTCTAGGGACAAGGGGAATTTAACATGGGAATAAATCGTGGGACTGTCTAGCGTCAAGGGGAATTGAATATGGAGAAAAATCGTGGGACTGTCTAGCGTCAAGGGAAATTGAACATGGTGGGATTGTCTAGGGACAATAATGGTAGAGGGTCAAACACAACAGAGACAGAGACATACATACACTAGTTCAAGCGTGAGATTTATATATAAAGCATTACCAAGACCTGAAATCTTGCTGGGGTGTTCAAAAATTTGCATAATTGTAATGATGCTATAAATAGCTATAATCAAGGAAATGCTCAACGACAAAATGGATGTGACTAAAAGTAACGCTAAAATGACGAAATTGTCCCAGAATTTAAAGGAAAATAAACATATCCCCGAAACTTAAGTTACAATGGTTTAGACTAAAGTGGGTAAAATTAGTAACTAGTTACAATATCAACTTCTGTGACGATCGTGAATAAATACCTATGTATCTATAATCAGCTGAAATTCCTATGAAATCCCACTATCTATTTATAGCTCCAACTTGTGGGTTTTTCCTTTGGAAAATCCCACTATCTTTTTATAGCCTCAGCTTGAGTGACGTTCCTGTTTATGAATTCTAGTATATATGTATAGCTACAAAATGTGGAAATCCCCAAGTCGATATTTATAGTCTCAAAATTTCCAGCGTCAGTGACGTCACTGTACTGAACACTAGGGGATAAATGTCAACAGTGTTGCAAGTGGCTGACCTGAATATACGCTACTGCAGGTAGGTAGGTAGAGTGTATCTGATAGGGATAAAGTGAGTTCTTATAGGGACAAACAGAGACCAATACACACACACACACACACAACGTACGCGCGCAGACATACGCACACACACACACACACACACACAGAGGGAAGAGGAAAAAACAAACCCCAAATATACTATCAATACAGAAGGGAGATAACACAAACCCCAAATAAACTATCAACACAAACGTACGCGAACGCATACAAACCCCAAATATACTATTCACACAACGTCGCTAACGCATACAAACCCCAAATATGCTATCCACACTCGGGAGGAAGAACAAAAAACAACCAAATATACGATCTACACAACGTACGCGAACACACACACACACACACACACACACACACACAGAGGGAAGAGGAAAAAACAAACCCCAAATATACTATCAACACAGAAGGGAGATAATACAAACCCCAAATAAACTATCCACACAAACGTACGCGAACGCATACAAACCACAAATATACTATCAACACAGAAGGGAGATAATACAAACCCCAAATAAACTATCCACACAAACGTACGCGAACGCATACAAACCCCAAATATGCTATCCACACTCGGGAGGAAGAAGAAAAAAACAACCAAATATACGATCTACACAACGTACGCGAACAAACACACACACACACACACAGAGGGAAGAGTCAAAAACAAACCCCAAATATACTATCAACACAGAAGGGAGATAATACAAACCCCAAATAAACTATCAACACAAACGTACGCGAACGCATACAAACCCCAAATATGCTATCCACACTCGGGAGGAAGAAGAAAAAAACAACCAAATATACGATCTACACAACGTACGCGAACAAACACACACACACACACATACACACACACACAGAGGGAAGAGTCAAAAACAAACCCCAAATATACTATCAACACAGAAGGGAGATAATACAAACCCCAAATAAACTATCCACACAAACGTACGCGAACGCATACAAACCCCAAATATACTATTCACACAACGTCGCTAACGCATACAAACCCCAAATATGCTATCCACACTCGGGAGGAAGAAGAAAAAAAAAACCAAATGTACGATCTACACAACGTACGCGAACAAACACACACACACACATACACACACACAGAGGGAAGAGGCAAAAACAAACCCCAAATATACTATCAACACAGAAGGGAGATAATACAAACCCCAAATAAACTATCCACACAAACGTACGCGAACGCATACAAACCCCAAATATACTATCAACACAGAGTGAAGAAGAAAAAGTTTTTTGAAAGCACCTAAGCCCTCACCTGCAATGACCAACTCTGCCAAACACCTACACCCCACCCCCACTCCCAACACTACAAAACCCATTTAACCCGTTATTTTATGGCATCAGTGTGTGATTTAGGAAACATCAAGACACAAAATGATGGATGAATAGACTGACTATTGTTTACCGACTTGCATGCCTAAAGAGCGTGCGTGAAGGAAAACATCCTTCCATTTCAATTCTAACTAAAACATGATCCAGAGGGATAGAGAGAGGTGAAAGAGCACAATTTCATAAAGTGTGAGTAAAAACAAAACACGCCATCCTTATTATACAATGTCAAGACCAAGAGACACTTACGTTTTCTTTCTGGTCTATTCTCTTTTAGAAGGTAGTATGAAATTTCACATCAGGGCCAACGCATCGGCTCACATTGTCAATGTTTCCATTTCCATGTCTTTACTGGCACAAGTTCTTCATCATCTTCAATTTCTTCTTCTTCTGAATCCCTCTTCTCTGTTTCGTCTTGTTTTTGTTTCTTCTCTTTTCTCGTAGGGCACTCGGAATTCCAGTGTCCTTTCTCCTGACAACGATATTAGGTATCTTGACTTTTGTCTCTCTTTCTTAGACGAAGCAGGTATTCTGGAGACAAATACCCATTTACCTTTGCAGATATAGCAAACTTCATTAGCACTTACACACTTTCGTATGACTCTCATCAAATCAACGATCAAAAGAGTAAGTTTTGTTGCCACTTTCGCATGTGAATTATGCTTTCGTATGACTTTTAGCAAATATTTGACCAGCAGGTCGATCTGTGCTGACTCTTCCATCTTCTTGATCGTTTGAGAGCGGAATGAATACTCTGACGCTAAGACACTCTCCTTATATACAGAGACCTGCTGCGTATGAAACCTAGTCAAATGTAATTTTGCAATAAGATGAAACGATTTCATTGAGGAAGTAAAAAGCAATGATGTACCGTATCGCCTCACACAAAACCTGAAGTGTTAGTTCAAATCCGTGTCAGCGATTTCGAAGACGACATAACTGAGCTTTAATCAATGCTCTCCAATTATGCCACAAAAACACGAGTCTTGATTCAAGCCAAAAGAAATTTCGTTCGGTCCATAAAAAATAGTATCATATCTGAGAAACGCAAAAAGGAACTTCCAGAAAACTGAGAAAGACGGCTTACACCTACAACGTAAATGTATGAGTTCAAGTAGTGCGTAAAACTTAGTCAAATTAAATTTTTATAGTCAAGACGAAACGATCTCTTTTCGAACAAGAAAGCAGACACCAAGCGACAATGGCGATCCGTGTCACACAACACTTTTCAAAATGTATATTATCAGAGGTTTGTTCTAGCGATCTGCACGGTTAAATTAAATGTTGATGTATTTTGCAATAAGACGGACACAATTTCCATGGGATCGCCCATGGTACGAATGTTCGTGCATTAGTTTAATTTTTAAAAATATTTTTTTATATAAATCGCCTATAGGATAGACCCAGTAAAGCATGGCCATTCTCGTCACTGTCTGAATAGCTACTCAAGTCAATTCGAAGCGAACGCGGTAAGAAAATAAGTATAGCCAATGAAATGGCTTACAACGGGTGATGCATTGTTTTGTTCTAGGACTGTGTGGCATAATAATCCCTATGTTCTTGCGTTGTTACCATTACAGTGCAGACAGACTGAAATGTGAACTTACAAGCCCTCTTTGTGTGTGTTGTACCATTTCCTCTTACCACATCAAAATACTGAGCGTCACAGTATTGGTTCGCGTTTTCAAACTGACCATTTTTTTTATATCTCACTTAAACATTTCGACATAAACACTCACACTCACATCGGTAGAGTCAGAACAGACGTGTTACAGTATTGAGGGGCATGTTATCTTTTCGTTTTCAAACTAATACATTTGGGGCTTGTATGAAGTAAAGAACCGAAAGTACAGTGAAACTCAAGGATGATGACCCAGTCTGTCTGTCTATTGATGCGTGTATTTACTTAAGAAGAAATATGACCTCTAAAACACAAAGAGATACGGCAAGCATGATTAGATCAAACACAACGATGTTTTCCTTCACGCCCGTGTAATTTAGAGTTTCAATCGTCTTTGAAGACAAACTTGGTCTCCTTTTGTAGGGCTTGAAATAATAAAAGAAACTGAAAAATCTTAAGCACTTTGCTATAGATTATTTCATCAACAGACTAAACAACATAAATACCGTTACAACAATAGAAAGCCTTAAATCTTCTATCAAAAAGAAATGCATGAAAAAAATTAAAGATTAACGATAACTAACCAATGAAACCGAATTTAACAAAGGCAATGACATGTGAAGAAATGCCTCTCACTTTGGAAAGGTAGGCGAATGTACTCTGTCATGCACCATCAACTTGAAAAAAAATTATAAACAGAGAGAAACCTGAATTCAAAATTCAGTTGTTTCTTTTTCTTCAAAATTGTTTCGTTTCTTTTTTCTTTTTTTTTTTGGAACAAATCTAAGCACTAATATAGAGTGGAAAAGGGAAAATGCACATACAAGCTTTGATATTTCTGAAAAAATGAGGGGATATTCCTAACGTTCATAACCACCTATATATGCTTGGACTTGTCTGTGACTTATCCACAAAACAAGATGTACATATTTCTGGTCAAGCTGCAAGTGTGTGCGTGTTTTTGAAAATGGTAAAAATGGGATATACAATTTTCTCGTGACACTTATAAAGTGAAGAGTCTGTGCAAGTGTCAAAAGCCAAAGTCATATAAGTTTTGTATTTTGTACGGCTTGTAAAGATTTCCACTTTAGAAAATGTGAAGTATCACAAGTTATTATCACAAACAGAAGTGGAACATAGGGGCTTGCAAGAAAGAAAATAACCCAGACAGTTGGTGTCATCAAGAGTGCTAGAGACGGTACCCGAACTTGCTTGCTTGCTTACTTGAATTAAAGTGATTTTCGCTCTAATGGAGCATGTATCACTGGTTTAATAACGCACGGCGTGATTTTTAATTACTCCTGGGGAAGGAAAGAGAGCCTCATCCCCCCAGGCTTTTATGTACTCACAGACTACTTTTAAATTTAGCCAATCAGGTGTAGGACTAACTAGTCCTTAACAACCTGACTGAAAGGCTTTAAACATGAGTGGGAATTGTCTCACCACACACTCATTTTTCTGTCCGAGCGTGGTAAAGGAGGAAAAATGTGCTCAGCAAGACAGCCATGGATGTTAAGTACTCACCAAAACGCTAGCCCGTACTTATTTCAAATCAAGTCGTGTCACCAAAAAAGACGACGTGTACGACATCAAAGGCATTGTCAAACGCAGAATGCCTCAGTGCTAACTGGCTAGGTCTGCATTTCTTGCTCCCGCTGCTGTTGCGTATATTTCTTCCCTCCACACCGAGTTCTGGGCCTAATTCTTTAAATTTCGTTGTACCCGAACTTACATTATCCATATTATCACCAACAAAAAAAAACAAAAAAAAAACGCACAGACCTAAAAGAAACACTCACTCACTTTTTACAGAACATTACTATTTTTAAAATTTTGATAAGCGACGGAAACGAACAACTTAGAGTCACACTTTCTAACCAAGATAAAGAAATCATGTGCTGATAGACTCACTTCTGTATTTTTTCTTCTAACTGACTAACATATCATAGGCAATGGAATGTTATTTCTTTTCGAGAGTATTGGGTAGCCCTGAAATTTTTTGGGGGAACTTGAAGCGATCGCCATAGCTTCAAGTTCCCCAAATTTTTGGGGGGAATTTTAAAAAAATATACGCAAGAACATAGGGATTATTATGCCACACAGTCCTAGAACAAAACAATGCATCACCCGTTGTAAGCCATTTCATTGGCTATACTTATTTTCTTACCGCGTTCGCTTCGAATTGACTTGAGTAGCTATTCAGACAGTGACGAGAATGGCCATGCTTTACTGGGTCTATCCTATAGGCGATTTATATAAAAAAATATTTTTAAAAATTAAACTAATGCACGAACATTCGTACCATGGGCGATCCCATGGAAATTGTGTCCGTCTTATTGCAAAATACATCAACATTTAATTTAACCGTGCAGATCGCTAGAACAAACCTCTGATAATATACATTTTGAAAAGTGTTGTGTGACACGGATCGCCATTGTCGCTTGGTGTCTGCTTTCTTGTTCGAAAAGAGATCGTTTCGTCTTGACTATAAAAATTTAATTTGACTAAGTTTTACGCAGTACTTGAACTCATACATTTACGTTGTAGGTGTAAGCCGTCTTTCTCAGTTTTCTGGAAGTTCCTTTTTGCGTTTCTCAGATATGATACTATTTTTTATGGACCGAACGAAATTTCTTTTGGCTTGAATCAAGACTCGTGTTTTTGTGGCATAATTGGAGAGCATTGATTAAAGCTCAGTTATGTCGTCTTCGAAATCGCTGACACGGATTTGAACTAACACTTCAGGTTTTGTGTGAGGCGATACGGTACATCATTGCTTTTTACTTCCTCAATGAAATCGTTTCATCTTATTGCAAAATTACATTTGACTAGGTTTCATACGCAGCAGGTCTCTGTATATAAGGAGAGTGTCTTAGCGTCAGAGTATTCATTCCGCTCTCAAACGATCAAGAAGATGGAAGAGTCAGCACAGATCGACCTGCTGGTCAAATATTTGCTAAAAGTCATACGAAAGCATAATTCACATGCGAAAGTGGCAACAAAACTTACTCTTTTGATCGTTGATTTGATGAGAGTCATACGAAAGTGTGTAAGTGCTAATGAAGTTTGCTATATCTGCAAAGGTAAATGGGTATTTGTCTCCAGAATACCTGCTTCGTCTAAGAAAGAGAGACAAAAGTCAAGATACCTAATATCGTTGTCAGGAGAAAGGACACTGGAATTCCGAGTGCCCTACGAGAAAAGAGAAGAAACAAAAACAAGACGAAACAGAGAAGAGGGATTCAGAAGAAGAAGAAATTGAAGATGATGAAGAACTTGTGCCAGTAAAGACATGGAAATGGAAACATTGACAATGTGAGCCGATGCGTTGGCCCTGATGTGAAATTTCATACTACCTTCTAAAAGAGAATAGACCAGAAAGAAAACGTAAGTGTCTCTTGGTCTTGACATTGTATAATAAGGATGGCGTGTTTTGTTTTTACTCACACTTTATGAAATTGTGCTCTTTCACCTCTCTCTATCCCTCTGGATCATGTTTTAGTTAGAATTGAAATGGAAGGATGTTTTCCTTCACGCACGCTCTTTAGGCATGCAAGTCGGTAAACAATAGTCAGTCTATTCATCCATCATTTGATGTTTCCTAAATCACACACTGATGCCATAAAATAACGGGTTAAATGGGTTTTGTAGTGTTGGGAGTGGGGGTGGGGTGTAGGTGTTTGGCAGAGTTGGTCATTGCAGGTGAGGGCTTAGGTGCTTTCAAAAAACTTTTTCTTCTTCACTCTGTGTTGATAGTATATTTGGGGTTTGTATGCGTTCGCGTACGTTTGTGTGGATAGTTTATTTGGGGTTTGTATTATCTCCCTTCTGTGTTGATAGTATATTTGGGGTTTGTTTTTGACTCTTCCCTCTGTGTGTGTGTGTGTGTATGTGTGTGTGTGTGTTTGTTCGCGTACGTTGTGTAGATCGTATATTTGGTTGTTTTTTTCTTCTTCCTCCCGAGTGTGGATAGCATATTTAGGGTTTGCATGCGTTCGCGTACGTTTGTGTGGATAGTTTATTTGGGGTTTTATTATCTCCCTTCTGTGTTGATAGTATATTTGGGGTTTGTTTTTTCCTCTTCCCTCTGTGTGTGTGTGTGTGTGTGTGTGTGTGTGTGTGTGTGTGTGTTCGCGTACGTTGTGTAGATCGTATATTTGGTTGTTTTTTCTTCTTCCTCCCGAGTGTGGATAGCATATTTGGGGTTTGTATGCGTTAGCGACGTTGTGTGAATAGTATATTTGGGGTTTGTATGCGTTCGCGTACGTTTGTGTTGATAGTTTATTTGGGGTTTGTGTTATCTCCCTTCTGTATTGATAGTATATTTGGGGTTTGTTTTTTCCTCTTCCCTCTGTGTGTGTGTGTGTGTCTGTGTGTGTGTGTGTGTGTGCGTATGTCTGCGCGCGTACGTTGTGTGTGTGTGTGTGTGTGTGTGTGTGTGTGTATTGGTCTCTGTTTGTCCCTATAAAAACTCACTTTATCCCTATCAGATACACTCTACCTACCTACCTGCAGTAGCGTGTATTCAGGTCAGCCACTTGCAACACTGTTGACATTTATCCCCTAGTGTTCAGTACAGTGACGTCACTGACGCTGGAAATTTTGAGACTATAAATATCGACTTGGGGATTTCCACATTTTGTAGCTATACATATATACTAGAATTCATAAACAGGAACGTCACTCAAGCTGAGGCTATAAAAAGATAGTGGGATTTTCCAAAGGAAAAACCCACAAGTTGGAGCTATAAATAGATAGTGGGATTTCATAGGAATTTCAGCTGATTATAGATACATAGGTATTTATTCACGATCGTCACAGAAGTTGATATTGTAAGTAGTTACTAATTTTATCCATTTTAGTCTAAACCATTGTAACTTAAGTTTCGGGGATATGTTTATTTTCCTTTAAATTCTGGGACAATTTCGTCATTTTAGCGTTACTTTTAGTCACATCCATTTTGTCGTTGAGCATTTCCTTGATTATAGCTATTTATAGCATCATTACAATTATGCAAATTTTTGAACACCCCAGCAAGATTTCAGGTCTTGGTAATGCTTTATATATAAATCTCACGCTTGAACTAGTGTATGTATGTCTCTGTCTCTGTTGTGTTTGACCCTCTACCATCATTGTCCCTAGACAATCCCACCATGTTCAATTTCCCTTGACGCTAGACAGTCCCACGATTTTTCTCCATATTCAATTCCCCTTGACGCTAGACAGTCCCACGATTTATTCCCATGTTAAATTCCCCTTGTCCCTAGACAAGCCCAAACTCTATTCCCGCCATGTTCAATTTCCCTTGTCCCTAGACAAGCCCAAACTCTATGTTAAATTCCCATTGTCCCTAGAGTTGCCCACGATTTTTCTCCATGTTAAATTTCCATTGTCCCTAGAGTTGCCCAGGGGTCTTTTTAATGCTAAGTCCCATTGTCCCTATGGTGGCCCACTTAACTACTGTGGCGAATAATCGCTTCTTGGTGGAAGTTCAAAGTTGCCGGTAAACCGTATTTACTTTTAATGCGCCGAATTTCTGACTCAAACCGCGCCAAGTTTTTACTACGATTTGTTTACGTTTCCAAATAAGGCCTCAATGTTCTTATATGGCACACAAACAAACGAGGCTGAGAACGGAAGTAATCATTATTTGATCTAATATGGCGGACGATCTAAACGAAAATAGCGGATAAAAAAGGTTAACAAGATTTTACAACTATTTCTACAATGATTTTCGATATTTCCGGTATTAAATAAGAGGACTACTCAATTTATTGGATTATATGCAATGAATATGTTCGAATTCTTATTACTGGGATAAAAGAGCGCCGGGTGTGAATCATACCCGGCTTGCTCCATTGACATGTATATGCTCATGCTAGTACCCTGTCCACGAGGTAGGAGTAAGGGTACTAATATTAGTACTAAGGGAGACTACACAAGGTGTGATTTGTAAAAAAATATATATTCAATGGCATCGAAATAATTGACGAATATTTATATTGCACATCGCCAACCAATAGAATACCTTGCCAACTTTTGCATTTTTAAAAATATATTAATGACCTTATATGTGATTCCCACACACACATACGCACGCACGCATGCATGCACTCGAATATTGTTTTACTACACTAAAAAATTTCATTGGCATGTGATCAAAAGTAATTAATAATAGCATTGGCAATATTTTTTAAATTATTTTTCTTTTATTTCTTTGGATTTGTTAAAAAAAAAAAGTTGCTATAGATGTAAAACGTTGGCCTTGATGCATTTTTCCGGGTAAATCTCGTTTGAGTAGTGCATTGACCGGATTAACAGGAATGTTGTTAGGGTTATTGGCAATATCGGAAAATACCCGGATGATGTCTATGGCAACAAGCAAAATGGCGGAGTCTGAGACAATGAGTATTGACACACACGACACCAGCAACGATGCTGGCGAAGATCCGCTGCAGGATTTGACAGATGAACAACTTGCTGGACTAGTGGAAGATACTTTGTACGTTATTTTTAAGATAATGTGTTGAGTCATGAGATTATTTTAGACTAATGAAGAAAACAATCAGAGGGGGTTGAGTAAGTTTTATATTATAGAAAGTTTTTGTGACCGTAATGGTGAAAATAAAGGTTAATTCGTCGGATTGAATTCATGCGATGGTTGTCCGAAAGTTATGGATTGTTACGTTACTGTCTTTTGAATGGCTATGTGTAGTTCTTCAGTCTTATTGCGATTCTGAAAAAGACGCGTGAGAAAAGTCTAATCGAGCGGAGGGTTGTGGTCACGCTTGCACTCCTTGTGTTAAGTTATAGCACCGATAAGGTGATTTCATGTTGTCAGAGATTTCGTCGCACTCTATTAATAAAACGTCAGACTCCTGTGGTAGAACTAAGTGAGGTATAATATTCTCACAACCTTCCGTGTGTTTGTACCCCCCCCCCTTTACCGATTTTAGTAACGAAAAGTATCTAGAATTTATCATTTTTAACCCGAATGTCGCCAAGCTCACCATGTAAACAGCAAGCAGACTACCTGCTGTCCATTTCTGGTTTCTAGTAAAACTGTGTCATCTGTGTCCAATATTTTAAATATCTAGTTTTAATATTTCTAAACAAACTGAACAAATAAATAATGATAATAATAATAATAATGACTTTGTATAGTGCCTAATCTTTAGAAGCTCTAAGCGCTTTACAACATTAGACAACACCTATAAGATAAAAAACATATAATGATATGATTACAAAAACAAACACCATGAAATTAGAAAACATTAAAAAACATGCTGAGAATATTTAAGGTAGGAAACATTATTAGTTCTTTAAGTTTGTTCTTGCTGAGATTGTTCTTGTTCTTAATAAGAGGAACTATTGTATATATGTGTTCAAAGAGATGTAAAAAAAAAATTACGGAATTATTGAGAATTTCAGAGGCAGTGAACTACATATCTGTTGCTTGAAAATTGAGACTGGCCCAAGCATTTGGTTCAAAATACGAACAAGCTGACAGTGTTTGGGACCCCCAGCAACAATTAGGCTAGAAATTATAAATCAGTGAGTGAAATGACTCATTTATGTGCAGTTCTTATATCCTTGGTGCCTTGTGTTTTTAAAATTAGTAGAGATGGTGTGAGAATACAAATGATGTATAAAAAATATTGTCCTACCCGCCGCTTTGACAGCACCTTTGACTCCCAGAATACATGTATAATATGGGACAGACCCATACCTGTCCACTATCACACTGGGAGAAAAAACAGAAAATAAACCATAACAATAAACTTGTCATCAATTACTTTCATTTCTAAGAATGATGACTGCAAATGCTGTAGCATATCCATTCCCACCCACAGTGGCTTGTATCATTACTGACAATTTACCTGTCATACATGTTGTTAGCAACAATAAGAGCCCCTGTGTTCCCACTAAAGAAACTTAGATAAATTAACACCTGACATTACTGTACCATATATATATATATATATATATATATATATATATATATATATATATATATATATATATATATATATATATGTACCGACTTTAATTACCATCATTTTATTAAAAGAAGGAATGAAGAAACGTAGCACACAACTTATGTGCACCCAAAAAACTAAATGCCTTTTAAGTTGAGATTAAGGAAATAAGGTGAAATGGTCAGAAAAATAATTGCCATATGTATGGTAGCTTATACTCTATGTATAACTGAAATAATTGGTACTGCATATCTAAAAAAAACCTGTATGGCTTGTGCTTTAAAGTGTACATCAACATGGTCATGTTGGCACCATTATTGATCTTAAATATTAATTGTTTGAAACTTTAATAATAATATAGCTTTACCAAAGTTTGTTCATTCCTCATTGTTGAGTGATTCACTCCTTAGTGTACTGGGTTATGAGAAGCAGACATCATATCTAACTATTACTGGTGTAATATCGGGGGTAGTACAATTTATTACAGGGGGTAGTACAGTTTATTTCAGTGGGTAGTACAATTTATTATAGGGGGTAGTACAGTTTATTCTAGTTATAAGCATTTTCATTGTGACATCACAGCATGTAACCTTCAGTCCCATTTACAATGGATCACACCTCTTAGTTGTCCCCATCTAAAAATATCCATGTACTTAAGCATTGGTTTTGTCTGATGCATTTCCTGGGGTTGTTATATTATGATCTTGCAAGGAATATTGCCTGCTGAAGAGCAAAGTAAGCTGGATAGTCATGTCTAATAATATTTTTAAAAATGACAACTTAATTGCCATTTAAAGGTATGCATAATCATATTCATGCAAATGACAAATACAGTGAAATAGCTAATACCAAATGCCTACACGACATGTATGACTCATAGTTTTGTTCTGGCCAAATCATTGTATGTAGTTGACACATTATAAAACATTATTTGACTTTACCACAGCTTGATTTGTTAGTTAATTACAGGGGCATTAACAGGTTATGTGGTGGAGTAGATATCTCAAACAGATCAGTAACTGTGCAAATGTGTCAGATGTACTAATCTCCTTGTGTACCTCTCCTAGTCAGGTTAACATAAAAAGCATTTTCAGTGTAGGAATAAAGGGTAATGGTCTTCATATTGGACATTTTATCAATGGTATTAGTAATAGGCTATAAGTTGAAATTTAAATTAATTCTGTCATTGGATGATAATACATGTATTGTACCTATTCTTGGTTTAACAGAAACAAAGCTGAATGTAGGTAATTAGTATGAGCTGCTGATCATTGATGGTTATAATATACCTATTAGAAGAGATGGAGTCACATGGGTTGGGTTGATTTCTGTTAAAGATGGTACAGTATATCACTTAAAAGGAGAACTTATCTTGAATCAAATGAAACTTGAGGAACATGGATTGAGGTCAAACAGTCAGATGGCAAACCTTTACCAGTGTGATTTATAGATCCCATCTGCAAAAATAGTTTGGAATGAAGACTTTGAAAGGCAAATATATCAAGTGATTGATGAACATAAAGAAACTGGTGTTATATTTTTAAGAGATCTTTTAAATTTTCAGATAAATCAAAATTGGCTATGCTTCATAGAACGTTTTGCCATTAAATTATACTCGGTTTGGAGGTAGAAAAGATCTGGAGCTCATTTTTGGGAAGGCTGTCAAAATACTATAATATTCTTTGGACACATATAGATTGCAATAACTTTGACACTTTTTGAACACTCCTCTTGAATATGAATTAATTAGTACACTTCCACTGACTGTATATTGGTTATCTTCAGGAGGGCAAATGAAGTCCTGGCAACAGAAACACAGATGTTTGAGAAGTACCTCAAACGTGTCGAGCCAAAGGACCTGGCAGGGATTGGTGCAGGACCTGGGGGAACAACCATATCCCAGACCACCCAAGAATTGGTCCGAAGGGTCGACAGAAAAAGGTCTAAGTCTCGCAGCAGTAACATTGACAAATCCTTGAGGCTTACTGCAGAGCAGAAGTGTGATATTGCACAAAGAGAACTGGAAGAACTAAGGGAGGAAATTGATAAACTGAAGGAAGATTCAGATAAAATTCTTGATACATACAAGGTAAAGGATAATGCAGATTAAATCGGCCAGATGTAATGAATTTGGTTTCATTGTTATGGGTTACTGTTTAAAACTGAGGTGTTTAGAGGCAAATTCTGTTGTGATTTCCTTTGAAATAACGAACATGTAATATGTATCAGCATGAACTTTCCTCGACAGTAAACTTTCAGTATCCATTATGACTCACTTGGTATTTTGCTGGTACAAGAGGAAAATGAAAGCAATAGTTTATAATCAGTAGGCAAACTTCTGAGATATTACAATATTATATTTGTATTAGTACCTTTTGGGGGCCTGGAGGTTAAATATTATATTCAAAGTCACATTATTGAATATGTTTTGATATTTTATTGCAGTTTAGTTATTGAACGCTTGAGTTTTTGCACATAAAATGATTTGACTAGTGATTTTTGGGGTTTAATTTTACTGGATTCACATCCATTGATATGAAAAATATATTGCACACATATTGAAAATACAAATGTGAAGTATTTTGCAGATAATAGCATACAGAAAAGTAATGCCAGCATAAGGTGGAATATTTTGCAAGAGATTTTGAAAGGTTTCATTCCATTTATTATGATTATTATTATTGTGTTCTTGTTCACAATCATGTACAGAATGAGTATCACCATTGATTTGTTTATGCTGATCTTTATGTTTAAGGCTTGATGTTTTTCAGCAGTACATCAACTCGGTTCCAAGTGAAGAACCACAAATCTTTACCGACAATGTACTTATATATTTACTTTTAACTATGACTCAAACCTCATACATATTCTTAATTATTCACTTCATGTCTAATTATTTCTTTTGTTTTTACTGTATAATAGTGGTTCTGAGATCAAGAAAAGCTACAAGGAATTTATATAGAAATAAGAAGACCATGTTTATTTAGGTCAACATACCTTGTGTATGGGGGAAATTATAAAGATTCATTGTTGCTGCAAACAAATGTTTTTCAGATACTTTTCAACTGCAGTTATCACATTGTCAGATTCATTTTCATAAATGTTGCAGTGTTAGGATATAGGAAGTTGTGGTATAATTTATCTTATGATGTTTTTGAAAGAGAAAATATTTAGTTCTGAATGTTCTTTAAACATCAGAAAGCTTGGGGGTCAAACTTTAATTATTCTGTCAAGTAAAGGAAGGGAGTCCAAAAAGAGTACCTGATTGATTTTACTGGTCATAGACCACAAGAGATCATGGGATGGTCCAGTAGAACAAATTTGTTATTGGTATTAATCCTCCTAAACTACAAAGAGGATATCCAGTATGGCCACCATAGTAGTCATCTTGTACATCTTGTTATCTCTACTCCTTCAACATTGATGGTCATATCAGCATGTGATTTTCACTGAGGCACTTTTTATGATGTACATATATAGTTGGTGTAAATGAAATGGTGCCTCCTACATGAATGGTCATTTCAACCTGGCATTTTCACCTAAAGACAGCCAGTATGACCAGCATGGTAACCATCTTGAAAATCTACCTGAACAGTAAGTCATATTGACAGAGTTTTTCACCAAAATTCATATGATCTCCAGTTGGTTTTAAATGACAATGGTGCGGATCTGACAACCATTATAGGCTCCCACACTGTCCATCTTGAAAATCTTGTTATCACTTCTGTTTTAGAATGGATGGTCATATCAACATTTGGTTTTCACAAAAAGACTTATTATGGTGTCTAGTTGGACCTAAATGATAATGGTGCTGATCTGTTGTCTGATATGGCTGCCACATTGGTTAGCTTGAAAATCTTGTCACTACTCCCGAATGAATGGTCATATCAGCATAGAGTTTTGACTGAAAGAATTCTTCTAATGTTCTGCACATCCTAAATTAAAATGGTGCTCATCTGTCATCTAGTAGGTGGCCATTTTGAAAATATTGTTTTTGCTACTCCTATATTGAACATCATTTGGATACGGAGTTTTCATCAGAATAGCTCATTCCATGGAGGTTATCTTGAAAACATTATTGTCTCTACTTGGCCCAACTGGATGGCTATATCAACACGAGAGTTTTCACTAATAGACTTCTTATGATGACTACAAAAAATACTGTCACTGTATTTTTTTCTATAAACAAAACATTTCTACTGGTAAACTGTGCTTGATAATATTATTTTATCTAGAAATTATCCCAATTTAAACCAAATTAATTATGATGGCTCTTCTTTAATTTATTAATTGCTTTCCTTTACTGAGAAATCATTAGGTAAAACAGTTTTGTCTCACTTCACCTGTAGTAACAGATGACAAGAAATAAGCACAGTAATTCTTTGCTTTAATGCTGTTTTGAGGAGTCGTACAAGTGTACTGTACTGCATCATAGGTAAAATCAGCTTATCCTGAGTTAGGTTCAGTATCAGATTCATTTTTTGCATTGCAAATAGGACATCGTATGCTTTTTGAACATATTATCATCTTTGGTATTATGGCCATTTCCAAATATTTGTTGGATAGAAAACAAATAATTTCCTTTTTAGGCAATTATGGAGGAAGCGGAGCTGCGCTTTGCTGAAACTAAGAAGGAGTCTTATGAATTTGATAGAGATATTGTCAAGGGAGCTATCAACCTGAGAACTAACAAAGTTGTTGCAGAAAAAGTTGTCCGATATTTTGAAGACAGAATTAAGTCAAGGGTATGTATGTTCGAGTTGTTATATTTATGTCATTTTACAATTTGGGAAAGAATGTTCTCTGAATGACATGTGCATAACCATACCCTGGCAGTTGTGCAGATATTATATACTGACTGCTTATAGAAAAAATTGATCATGCTGTTAGGAACACATTAATAGTTTTGAATATACAGATCTTACAATTTGCCCTTTTTGAATTTTCTCACAAATGAATCATAATGAAATAGTTTTGAGGTTCATTTAAGACAAAGCTAAAGGGGCCATATAAATTTGTCACAAACATTTTTTAATGTTTACTTTTATCCTATAATCCTCCTTAAACATTTACTTCATGTGTGTGATTCCATATACATGTATGTAATGGTTCCTTTAATGCCTGTGATTCCAGATACATGTATATAATGCTAACCCTTAAAGGTCACCAGCCATACTCTAACATTTTTCTTTTTACATCAAATTTGCAATAGTTGATTAAAACTAGTTATACTTGCACAAAAAGAAAAAAAATTATGAGGTGTAAAGAAGAAATAATAATTACTCTAAATAGAAGTATACAAAGCTGATACTTCCCCTTAGCTATGATTTCCCACCTTTAGAGGACACCAAATGGAAATGACGTGCATTTATCACCACAAGCCAAAGTATATGCTTCTTCTTGTCAAAAAAACAACATATAAACTATGAATAGGGAACATTTAGATGAAACTATTGAAAATGAATTTACTTTTTAGCCTTATATTGATATGCATGCACAATGCACTAGGTCAGTTTCTGGGGTTGGCTTGCTTTGTAATAAAATAACCTCGGTAAGTTTAAGCAGTGAGTTTATTGCTCGCTGCTAGTTGTGTTTATTCAACACCTGGGCTTCTATTTGTTTGGCATATGTAATCTTAATTGATACAAATGTTCATTGATTATTTGTAGGGTAAATATTATACACAGCAATAACTTGCTTTAATAATAACTTTTGTAACCCTTGCTAATGAAAAGATCATCATTTGCACTCAAAGTGAATGTATTTTCAAATAATGATTTTTATTTGCGAGACACCATCGTATAGTTAACCTTGATACAATACAATCTTTATCGTTTTGCCCTGTATAACAAATCATCCATGAATGGCAGGTGCCTTAAAGCAGATGGGTGATATTCCCATCTCATTTGCTATTTTGTTACCTAACATAAGTGATACACACTACAGTAAGGATGCTTCCTCCAGCCGGCATCTGCTACATATACGAAGTTTGTGGATATATTTCTTTTGTTTAATAAATTTCACTTGATGAAAAAAGAAGGAATAAATGATAACAATGCAAGGTTAGTTTCTTTATTTTTATTTTCAAATAAGTGTTTTGTTTATTGAGGGGGGTGTACAAATTCAACACAAAATTATTTCGTTTCATAAGTCATGGGACATATACCTTGATGAAAAAAGTTTCACCATAAGTACTGGGACAGGGAAAAAAATAATTTAATGTGTCTAGATATATACAGTAAATTATATATATATATATATATATATATATATATATATATATATATATATATATATATATATATATATATATATATATATATATGTGACTGATTCTACAGACTTGTACACCTATAAATGATAAATGTCCCAGAGTAATACCTCATATTTCTTTTTTTAAATCCTTTTGAGTTCATTGGTTATAATAATACTAAATAAAAAGTTTAATCAAAGTCTACATTCAGCACATTAAAAAAGTATTATGATTTTTTTAAACATTAATATTTTACATCTGCAGTAACATTACTGTACTGTTCTCCTTTATTTGATATATTTTACTTATGCTCTTTCTATCCCTCTTCTTATATGCACCATAGAGCTTTCTATGGGATTTAGAAGGATTTAGGACTTTCCCATCCCTCACCCTATTCGATCCCACAACTTCAATCCACTTTTAAATTTTTGTGTGGAAAAATAGGGTATTTCGGAAAAAGAAAGAACTATTTTGTCCCATCATTACTCTTTTAGTTACGTCCATTATCAACACATTGCACCATATTTGCTGTACAAAAGTACGATCGTAAGATATATCACATAGCTATCTATGTGGGGAAACTAAACACTTGAATGGCGTGGTTGAATAGAAGGTTACGTCATTTTTGGCACACGGAAACTACCGATTGTTTATGGAGATTGCCATATAATTTTTTCATTTAAAAAAGTGGATTTTTAAGTCTAATTGAACATTTTTATGGTGTGCATACATAAGAAATGCCGTTTTTATGGCTATAATAATATAACATGTTTGTACAATATAGGTTGCCAGTGACCTTTAATATCTGTGATTCCAGATACATGTATATAATGCTTTCACTTAATATCTGTGATTCCAGATACATGTATGTAGTGCTCTCACTTAATGTCTGAGATATGTAATACTTTCCCTTAATGTCAGTCATTCCAGATATATGTATGTTATGCTTTCCCGTAATGTCTGTGATTCCAGATACATTTAGTGCTCTCTTAGTGCCTATGATTCTAGATACTTGTATGCAGTGCTTTCTCTTAATGTCTGTGATCCCAGATATATGTATGTAATGCTTTCCCATGTCTATAATTCCAGTTACACTTAGTGCTCTCTCTTAATGTCTGTGATTCCAGATACATTTAGTGCTCTATTTTAATGTCTGTGATTCCTGATACATTTAGTGATCTCTTAATGTCTTTGATTCTATATACTTTTATGTAATGCTTTCCCCTGTTGTCTGTGATCCCAGATACATTTAGTGCTCTCTCTTAATGTCTGTGATTCCAGATACATGTATGTAATGCTTTCCCTTAATGTCTGTGATTCCAGATACATTTAGTGCTCTCTCTTAATGTCTGTGATTCCAGATACATGTATGTAATGCTTTCCCTTAATGTCTGTGATTTCAGATGCATTTAGTGCTCTCTCTTAATGTCTGTGATTCCAGATACATGTATGTAATGCTTTCCCTTAATGTCTGTGATTCCAGATGCATTTAGTGCTCTCTCTTAATGTCTGTGATTCCAGATACATGTATGTAATGCTTTCCCTTAATGTCTGTGATTCCAGATGCATTTGGTGCTCTCTCTTAATGTCTGTGATTCCAGATGCATTTAGTGCTCTCTCTTCATGTCTGTGATTCCAGATACATGTATGTAATGCTTTCCCTTAATGTCTGTGATTCCAGATGCATTTAGTTCTCTCTCTTAATGTCTGTGATTCCAGATGCATTTAGTGCTCTCTCTTCATGTCTGTGATTCCAGATGCATTTAGTGCTCTCTCTTAATGTCTGTGATTCCAGATATATTTAGTGCTCTCTTTTAATGTCTGCCATTCCAGATGGACATAGTACACAATTAATTTTACTATATGTTCTCTACATTTATTTCTCAGTACTGACATTTCCACTGTGTGACAATCAATGCAAATCATATATTAATCTAAAATACCTTCAAAGATGACTTCACGGTGGAGTTCTTGTCAAAGGTTGACCTGCTCTTTTTTTAGATGATTGACTGTCAACATAACAGCATGTAAACAGAACACATATTTCACTTTCAGATCATCACCAAGGCCTTATTACTCTCTGTGCACTGTCGCCAAAATACATACAGACAACACCCTGAGCTCATATTATCAAGAAAAAACAGTTACCTTTAAATCCCTACCAAACATGCATAAATAAAACTCTTCTATCACCACCAAAATGAGAGAGGAAAAAAATGTTCTAAAAATAGACTAGAATTACATTCGGGGGTACTGAACTGGAAGTATTAATTGTGATGTAATTCCAGATACATTTAGTTCTGTCTCTTAATGTCTGTGATTCTAGATACTTGTATGCAATGCTTTCTGTTAATGTCTGTGATCCCAGATACATTTATGTAATACTTTCCCTTAACGTCTGTGATCCCAGATACATGTATATAATGCTTTCCCATAATGTCTATGACTCCAGATACATGTATGTAATGCTTTCCCTTAATGTCTGTGATCCCAGGTACATGTATATAATGTTTTCCCTTAATGTCTGTGATTCCAGATACATGTATGTAATGCTTTCCCTTAATGTCTGTAATCCCAGATACATGTATATAATGCTTTCCCTTAATGTCTGTGATCCCAAATGCATGTATTTAATGCTTTCCCATAATATCTGTGATTCCAGATACATGTATGTAGTGCTCTCACTTAATGTCTGAGATATGTAATGCTTTCCCTTAATTTATGTGTTTCCAGATACATGTGTGTGATTCCAGATACATTTAATGCTTTCTCTTAATGTCTGCAATTCCAGATACATTTAGTGCTCTCTCTCGTAAATGTCTGTGATTCTAGATACTTGTAGGTGATGCTTTCTCTTAATGGCTGTGATCCTAGATACATGTATGTAATGCTTTTCCATAATGTCTATGATTCCAGATACATTTATGTAGTACTGTCTGTGATTTTAGATATATGTATGTATTTCTTTCCCATAGTGTCTATGATTCCAGATACAAGTATGTAGTGCTGTCTCTTCATGTCTGTGATTTTAGATATATGTATGTATTTATTTCCCATAGTGTCTATGATTCCAGATACAAGTATGTAGTGCTCTCTCTTCATGTCTGTGATTCTAAATACATGTATGTAATGCTTTCCTGTAATATCTGTGATTCTAGTTACATTTATGTAGTGCTTTCTACTAATGTTGTTGATTTTAGATATATGTATGTATTTCTTTCCCATAATGTCTGTGATTCCAGATACATGTATGTAATGCTTTGCTTTTTTAACAGGATACACTGATTGAAAAGTTGAGATTGAAAAATTCTACATTGAAAGTTCAAAAGAAGAAAATTCACTTACAGTTAAAACAGGTATTTATCACCTTGATATTACGTATGTTCCATATGAAGAACTGGGCTTTTTGTTTTTATTTCTGTGTGTATTTTAGAATCATTAAACACACAAAAATACACTCACACATGCATGCATGTAAGCACACACAGAGATACTTTACCCACACAGACATGCGTGCTTACAGACACAGACAAACATACACACTACTCCTGTGTCAAACAGATACATTACTATGCATAATCATACACTGTATATTTGTCATTGCATCTGTTCAAATCGTAAGCATTGCCAGAAAATTACTTTTGGAAAGTGTTTTAAAATTTGTTAATAAATTTATTGACTTTGTAAAATGAATATTTATTCAAAGTTTTAACTTCAGCACAGAAGAAACAGTATTGAAAATGAAGGTAGAAAATGTTTCCGCATGTTGGAGAAGGCATTTAAACTGATTAAAAGATTGAATTATTCCTATGTTATATTCACAGTAAATCCTGAATTAACTGCTTCAGCCATATCAAGGTTACCTTCTCATAATGATCAGGATCTCATGGTACACATACTTATTATGGTAATGGATCACCATAAATTGTTCTAAACTCAAATTTTATATTGTGTGTAACGATCAGGTAAGTTTTAAATTGTTTTACAGGAAATACATATCTGGAAGGCTGTTTTTTTAATTAGCCATGTATTATCCTGTGGAAGCAATAGATGAATATGAGCTCCAACCAGAAACAGATTACTCTTGCATGACAAGATATGGTGTTGTTATATAAAGAATTTACATCATGCAGTCTCAGTTCATTTTGTGTAGACAGCTGAGAGTGCTCATAATGGTAGTGATATTTGTAATACCTGAATAGAAAATTCAGTATGATAAAAATGAAAGCCCCCACATTGAAAGATAAAATCTATGTAATAGGATATGAACTCATGCACTGTTATTTCTAGTTTGAGTACATCTAATCATCAGTCCCTACATTCATGCCATTTGCAATGCCTATATTAAATTTCAGCTTGATCAGATGTCAGGTGAGCCCAGTGCCATCCAAAAATTAGGCTCTACTTCACTGATAGCATGCAATATATTATTATATTCTGTAAAAAATAAAATGGTTTAAAGATGCTTTGCTTGGTATCAGTCAATTGAACATGCTTAACCAGTATAAACCTCCCCCCATTTCTCTCAAGATGTAATGCAAGTGTATGTACTTGTGGCATAATCTTTGAATCCTTGTTATCACTGATAGCATGCAATATATTATTATATTCTGTAAAAAATAAAATGGTTTAAAGATGCTTTGCTTGGTATCAGTCAATTGAACATGCTTAACCAGTATAAACCTCCCCCCATTTCTCTCAAGATGTAATGCAAGTGTATGTACTTGTGGCATAATCTATGAATCCTTGTTATCAGTTGAATATACTTAACCAATATAGACCTCCATCCATTTCTCTCAAGATGTAATGCAAGTTGTATGTACTTGTGGCATAATCTATGAATCCTTGTTATCAATTGAACATGCTTAACCAGTATAGACCTCCCTCCATTTCTCTCAAGATGTAATGCAAGTTGAATGTACTTGTGGCGTAATCTATGAATCCTTGTTATCATTTGAACATACTTAACCAGTATAGACCTCCCTCCATTTCTCTCAAGATGTAATGCAGGTGTATGTACTTGTGACATAATCTATGAATCCTTTATGTCTTGAATGTTGAATATTAGATTTTTTATTTTAAAGTGGTTTATTAATAACAAAATACAAATGTATGACCTTTTTCCTGTACTCTGATTTCTCAGTAACGAATCGGTTTCCCATCATTCTTCCCTGCTTTCCTTTTATTGTTCATCCTTTTGTTGTTTCATAAGGTGACCCTCCATATAAAGGCCACCTCTCTATATAGGCTAATTTTGGCCAGTCTCCAGGGTGACTACTATATATAGAGTTGACTGTACACAAGGACTGACATAGTCAAGTATGAAAAACATGAAGAACCTGTGTTGTTGCCTTCTGCAGGACTTACTGAACTTTTTTTTACAGAAAGAAGAGATGGGTGAGGCACTACATGAGGTTGACTTTAACCAGCTGCAGATAGAAAACCAACAGTATCTGGAGAAGATTGAGGAACGAAACCAAGACTTACTGAGGCTCAAAATGATGGCTGGCAACACTCTTCAGGTCCTTAACTCATACAAGGTCAGTCTCTTTTTGTGACTTTGAATTTTCTTTTTTAAGACTTAATTTTGCATCGATTATATAGCAAGTTCTCAAAATCTTTATGGTGTTCTCTTGTTCAGTAAGATGTTGTATATGGGGTACTGTGTAAGGTAAAGGAAACCAAAACACTGGGAGAAAAACACCCATCATAGATGGGTGACCTCAAACCCCAACATGTTTCAGAATAGGAAGTCAAGCTCAGAACCACAAAGATGCAAAGACAATGGTTTGCCACTATGTTATCCTTACCTCTATGTATAGTTTTATTACATTTTAAAAATATTCATGTTGATAATTTCAGTAGTTCTCTAATTCCGTTTTTATTCCAAATAAGTTTTACTATTTTTCAATGAATTTAACCTTGGTTTGAATTTCATGCTTATGAAAGTTGAGAATATCAGATTGTGAAACATGCTTAACCAAAAACACATGATTTCATTCAACAAACCCAAATGCACTTTGCTTTCAATAAAAGGTCTCATTAACTTCCTTTTTCACTCCATGCTATTATTTTAGTGATTACAAAGAAACTGATGCACAATACATAATATTGATGACAAAAATAAGTGAAGTATGCCCATTCTGTTCTTATTCATACCCCATGCCTTGGGACAAGACTGTCCAACTGAGATCATTTTAACTTAACTTCAGTTTGAAAAGTTCCATGAATTCATTATTTTTTGCTGGATGGAAATTTTCATGGATTTTGTAATTCCAGTAGAAAAGAAATATAAAGTCTCAAGGATTTTTGTATTTCAGTTAGAACTTAAATCATCAAAAATTGTGCAGATCTCCTGATTTGACCTTTCTGGACAATCTCAAATGCATGAATTTGATTAACCTGACCCCTGAAATTCTTTCCTACTGGGCCTGGAAAATGCTTTCTAATTTGTCCTAGAAAATACTTTCTATGTGAGCCAGGAAAATGCTTTCTAATTAATTTAAACAGCATGAATATTTTTTTTTTTGTTACAGAAAAAGCTCCATACCCTGACAATGGAGTCAGAGAGACTGAAGTCAGAAATAACATCCAGAAATGACCTCCTCACCAGAATAGATGCTGAGACCCTGGTTGTTGAAAAGGTTGTATGGAAACAATCACAATGGAATCCTCTGACACTAGTTTACAGATATGTTAGAAAATTGGATAATATTATTTTAGCATTTGATGACAAGACTTGAAAAAGTTCTAATTTCCAGTGGAAACACTTTATCCCCTGCTGAATAGATAACTCCTGAGATCTGTGTAAATCGGATGATTTTTTTTATATATTTGAAGCACTCAAAATGGTCTGATTGAATTGATCTTAATTGTAGCTGAGTTATTTTTCATTAGATAATATCCCTAATTAGCCAGTAAAATCAATTATTTCATGTAATAATATCATGTGACTTAGCCCTTTTGCAAAGGGTGCCATAGAGTAGATTGTAACCTGATTGTGGATTTAGACTAGAGACTGTGAAAATATTCAGCAGGTAAGATGATTTTCATTTGGAAGGATAGAAAAGGGTGTAAAAAAATAAGTTTCAAGTATGTTTTGTACATTTTCTTTATTGATGTTATAATATTATGGACCTAAAGGTAGGAATGCCAAAATAAATCCACCTGGATCTGCTGGATTTGGCTTTAAAATTGTTAAAACTAATTTCTAGGCTAAAAGCTTCACTTACCCCACCATGGGCCCAAATTCAGGACAAGTTGAACCAAAGACAAGACTCAGACCATGACAGATAGGGACAAATCAGATCCAACCTCAATTCAACACATACTTTGATATGGGATTGTTTGGACCAATAAGATATTAAGCACGACCCTGTTATGAGACAGCTCAATTCTGATTAAATATTTATCTGTGTAATAATGTTGGCATTTCAAATGAGACTGAACAAAACCAGATGCTAACAAAGCCAATCCAGGCTGACTTTCAATCATGGCAAAGAAATTTTGTCTTTTTGCTGTGACATAATTGGAAGAATTAAAGTAAGCAATACAATTTACTACCACCATGATAGGAAACACTTCGTGCAACTTTGTCTTTAACAATTGGTCTGGGTATTTTATTATTAGAGTTCGTAGAGCCAAGTTGAATCGAGGTTGCATACATATTTTCTCAAAACTGCACTGATTGTCTTGGATTGAGTATGCTTTTTTTCAAGTTGTCCTGTTGCACTTGGGCACCCAGCTTGGTGATTGTCTAGCTTGACATGGTGTCTGGGTGGCACCCTGACTTCCGACCAGCTTCATCTTTTTTCCTTTTTCATATCCGGATGACATTAATGGTGGCCTTACTGAGAAAATTTGCATTAAACTTTTTGTTCAGGTTTTTATCATATGCTTAATGGATTTTCTTTATACATACGATGAATCATTATGGAGCTAGGACAGTTCATTCTTTGACATGCTTCTTCAGCCTTTTGACCTTGACATCAAGGTCACACATTCTATGGCAATGCATTGATTGTGGGCTTGATATGCAGATCCAGGCATTTTTTTTGTTTTATTGTTCATTTGTTATTTTGGCCATACTTCAGTTTCCTTGTTTTATCACAAGTATCTATTATCTATGTTATTTTAAAGCCCATTGCTTTTCCACAATACATTGTTTATCCACCATATCCATCTTTAACAATTGTAAGCATGTGGAATATGGCACTGTGAAGAGCGAGTTACTTATACAATTCATTATATAAATAAATGCAGCTTTGAAATTGATTTGGAATCAAAATAACCTTGAATAGGTTTATTCATTACAATCACTTTCTCATGTCACATTATTCATATAGCAGTGCTGTGAAGTGGGATACTTTGGCGATTTCCCTGCACCATTGCAGACAGTATTGCAAAACTTAAATTGGAAGAAGGATTTTGTGCATTATTATTGATCTAAGTAACACAATTGCACATTTCATTCCTGAAGTCTTCCAAGTTCTATTGGTAATTTTGTTCTACTTTCTGCAAATGGCAGATATCATATAAACAGTGGCAAATTTTCCTTCATATTGAAATTGCTATTGATATTGAATAGAGCATAATCATTTAAGGTGTTGCAGCAGAGTTATTTAATTTCTTAAGTTCTAAAATCTATGCATATTTTTTAATGAAAAACTCCTCTGTGAAAAATTAATGGGTCTACAAAAATATGGCACCGATATTAAAATAGGGGTCTACCATCAGTGACTTAAACTAACTGTCATCATCTTTCTCATGCTTGTTCCGTGTCAGTTTTTTATTTGATAAATTGCTTGTTAGGAAAAAGTAAAAACAACAACAAAACTGAAAATAAATTATGTTATTAAATGTGCTACTTTTATATGTAATGACACACATGGTCATGATGAATGTTTTAAAGTTTGCGCCATTCATTTGTGGGACAGTCAGTAATGTTTTTTTTTACTAAGATTGTCTGTAATACATAAAGATATGAATGGAACCTTTGGCCTTTATACACCAGTGGTCTTTATATACAAATGGTTAGCTTTTCAGGTTTGACTGGTTTTTCCTACTTGTATGCCCATGACAATATACAATATACATATCCTCACTATAATGTCACTGCATAGTTGCAAAGTCATCAGTGATCATTTCCTTCATTCTTTCATAATTTCCTACACACCATTCATATTAGTTGTTCAGTTTGCTGCTGTTGTTGGTATGATCGATTGTTTGCTGATGCAACATAAAATTGCACACACTAAAATATAGAATTATCTAACTGTTGGAAATGCAGAAAAATGTGCATGAAATTATTTCCATTATGGCACTTAGGAAAGTAAAATACTTTGGTAAATACAGTGCTGTCCCTTGCTAATGCTGTTCATGAGAGTTATAAAAGTATTGCTTGGTTTGGTGTTTTATGGTACAGCAACACAAAAAGGTTATTTTGTGCTGAGGCAGTTGGAATAAAGTGCCTTACCCAAGGACACACCAAAGCCAACTAAGGCTGATCCTATACCCCAGTGGTCAAAAGTTTGGAACACTAAGCATAGCATAGATTTATCATGGCTCCTGCCATAAAAGTAACCTGTTTTATAAGAGGAAACCTTTTACATAGGAATGTCCTAACAAGGATGTGTCATAATAATGCATTAAACCATTTATATAGGGATGTCCTAACAAGGCTGTGTCATAATAATGCATTAAACCTTTCACATAGGGATGTCCTAACAAGGTTGTGTCATAATAATGCATTAAACCTTTCACATAGGGATGTCCTAACAAGGTTGTGTCATAATAATGCATTAAACCTTTTACATAGGGATGTCCTAACAAGGCTGTGTCATAATAATGCATCAAATACAAAAATACAGATTTCAGGGAGTGAAACCACATTATCATTGGTTTATATTAACCATGAACTGTGAAATAACTCAAGTAGCAGTGACAAGACAAAATTTGAAAAATGTTATTATAACAGAGGTAGGAACTCAATATGGAGGGACCATCATAAAAAAATCAATGAGATTTGCCCATATGTGATTAATTATAGAAGCAGTCGTTACACTGTTTTGAATTTATAGCCAATTAATTTTATTTTGTTTACTGTACAGGAGCGGACCAAAGCTGAGAAGATTAATCGCAAGCTTCGGCATCAGCTGGCAGATTATAGGGTCCCTGATGTAATGGAGTATGTCGGAGAAAAGGCTGATCTCTATGAACTTCAGAAGAAAGTGAAAAGTTGGGAGAGAAAAGTTGAAATTGCTGAGGTTAGTAATATGAACTGAGTGAACCACTAGAAGTGTATATGCAAAAATAATTCCTTCTTTAGGTGTTAATAATTTGTAATTTTTAGAACAAGTCTTGAACCAAATAATAACAGTTTCATCGACAAATGCTTCATTATTAGCCATTGTTTTAGAAAAGCAAGTGCTGTCATTTGGCAAGCAGTCTTGGCAGGAGCTGTATTTGTTGGTCCTGTCTTTCACAGCAAAGTAGGGATATTGTATTGACTTTCCTGTCAATCTGTACATTTGTTCACCTGTATTTCCATCATTCACACTTTCTTTACAACTCTGTAACTTGAATGTTTGGTACACTTACTTATCATTAGTGGAAAGTATGTTGTATCTTGGCTTTAAGATGATTGTCCTGAGTCATTATATTTAGTTTTTCATTCTTCAACCCTTTAACTATTTCTATGTTTTTCTCCTTCTTGGTTGGCTTTTAATGGCAGTTTCAACACTTCATTTCATGTCTACTCATTGGGAACAAAGTGTCTTTCCCAAGGACCTACCAAGGCAGCCGACACAGGCTAGCCATGGTGGATATCAAACCTTCTTTCCTAAAAAAAAAAGGTCACAGAATTTTCTTGATATATTTGACGTTATGCCCCATGTTATCTTTTACACAGTGTATGTCATATAAATTTCAGATGGCACTGAAAACCCATCGTAAGACATGGCAGCAGATCAGATTGGGCAGTCAAATGGCCAATAACTGGGAGATGCTAGAAACAAGATAGACTGGAACCATCTTTCCTGCATATCTACAGATTTATGATACTTTGTGAAAACCAGTTTGAATGACAATATTTTTAAGTACTTGAAGAATTCATCATAAATTTTCTCTCTGCTAAACACAAATGAAGTTTGTCAATGCTCCAAAAGTGTGAATAAATATATAAATATTAATTTTCATTTCATTCATGTTTGCACATTTAAAATATATTGTGTATGAGGCTATGAAAGTGAAATATGCTTTTTAAAGTGTAGTAAGAATGTTATGATGCTATATATTTAGTGATCAGAACCTAATTTGATTCTTAATGAGAATGGTCAGAATTAATTGTATATAGATTAATATTTCTTAATGTCACTTTTACACAAATTTGCCAAGAAATTATCCTGCAAAAAAAAAGATTTTGTAATGGGGTTGTATAGACCTTAGTAAGATTCAATATTAATTTATTTTAGCTCATTTGGTCCAGGAAAATGGTCAAGTGAGCTCATGGTATGTCCATGGGTGGCAGATTTTAATAGTTTCAAGACCCCCAAGGACAGATGCAGCAATTCTTGCTGACTACACAGCCAGGGAAGTGTATATACTTTAAAGGGTGGACTATGAACAATTTATCAATCATTCTCATTCCCAGGGGAATGGAGAGAGCCAGGGGATGGTGTTTACTTGCCCATCCTCTACAGTTTCAATACAAGTGTGAATCCACATTCATAAGTTGACATAATGTCAGCTACACATTTGAGTGATATCAAACCCAATTGGGCCTCTTGTCAAGGTCATGCAGTAGTATTACACAAATGCAAGTATCAATCTAGATATTACTTCATGATGGTCAAATGTGGCTAGAGGTCTTCAAATTACTGTGAATCACTATATATTGAGTGACAGTGTATGTATCTTGATAAAAGATAACCAGTCTTGACTTCCATGCATTTTCAAGCAAACAAGCTTAATGCTTCCTGCAGTAATTAGGTTGATTAAGTAACATATATATAATTGATACTTAGCATGAATTTGGAGATCTAAATCAAGATGCAAAGAATGTTTTGCATGCATGTAGAAGCTTAATTCCACTTCTTGTGTTAGAACTGTAATTAGTTTTTTTCAGTGTTCTTAAAAACTGCTATCAAAATTATAAACATGCAACAGTTAGGGAATAAGTGCTACAACTAAGTCAACAACAGTGGACCAAGCTTGTCTTTTCCTTATATAAATGATTCTGTCAAAATTGGGTTTCACTCTCTCGCATAACACCTATTTAAAGTGATTCACAGTACTTTGATATCTCAATGATTATCATGTTATTGATATATTTGTTCATAGATATCAGAATGATTATCTCTTTATTAATATATTTGTCTGTGATGTAAACATCTCACACTGTTGATTGCATTGCAAAGTCTGTAAATATTTGTAAATAAAGTGCATATTTGAGTAAAAAGGACTATTGTTACTTCTTCATATATTTTAGCTGAAGTATTTATTAATTTTCCTAGAGACACGATGGCCTTGACATTTTCAAGACCAAAATTATTTGGTAAACTATTTCAAAAACCTCTTAGTGGTCTTAATGTAATTTTGATTAATTTAATTAAAGACCTAAGGTGCTTTTACAAAAATGGAAACAGGCATTTCTTTGTACTCTGTGCATAACATCCTTTAGCAGATGTGAATTTGAGCAAGATGTGATATATGACTGTGAAGATGATCTTAGTGGGCTGAAAAGATTAACATTAGACCCTTGAAAAACCCAATTGATAGTTGAGAGATTTGCTCTAAGCTCTGCCTACACACATTGCATAAAAAAAATCTGTTCTCATGTCTAAAAATAATAAAAAAGATATAATTGCTCATTGTTTGTATCCTTCTTTATTATATCAATTTATAATAATTAATAGTAACTCAAAAATATCTCCAAATTTGATTAAATCAGAAGAATAGTTTTTGAGTTGTTTTAGCTCCAAGTTATTTCTTGTATTTTCATCAATTTTGTGGAGCATGGCTCATAAACCAACATGCATTGCATGACAGTGGGTAGTTAATCATAGAGAACATGAGCTACCATACATAATGACTTATAAGTCAAGTAAAACTGCAAACAATACAGACCCTGATCTGCCAATGCTCAGTGCACCAGTAGATCAATGTCTATGTTATTTGTTTTAGTGATTACTCCTAACAAACTACATAGACCCAGTTTTACTCTCACATTATGTGATGGCAGATCTGGGTCTGTGTAGTTTGTAGTTGGATCCTCCTTGTAAGCAATTATACCAGTATTTGGTAATAGCCTTCCTCTTGGCTATGGGGGCCCCGAGTGGTCTAAAGCGCTCTCCGTTACGGATCACTGCCATCTCACCTTTGTCTGCGTGGGTTCGAGTCTCGGATTCAGCCTATGTGGGTATGTGAGAAAGCTTGCCAGTAGCTTCTCGTGGGTCAGTGGTTCTTTCCAGGGTTCTTCCTCCACCATTAATACTGGCCGCCATGTATAGCTTATCGTGTGCTGAAAAATGGCGTTAAACCCTACAACAGCAACATCCTCTTGGCTATGAGATGTTAAGTAAAGTTGATTGACTTGTCAGAATTATCAGTTACTTTCACTTTCTGAGATCTTTGACTGGATTATAATAGTATTCTTTTCTGAATATATCATAAGTTCTACAGATTGCCAACAAAAATGTGAAGATGTTACCTAGGTGCTCTAAAAATTTGCCCCATTGAAGCTTTCTTTGGGAACTGGTGTGTAGAAGTGCATTCTATAACAAGCTTACTGATTGAGCTAACATACATTTCTGAAGTCCTTAACAGACTGTCAGAAAATTTGATGGTATTGTGACTTTATAATTCTCCTTGTGATCAAGGGCAATTGATAATGACATATTTGGTAATTTTTGACAGTTTTTGTAAAGCATGTTAGAATGGGTTTGGGGATTTTAGGTTTTTCTGTCACAGATATTTGTTTCACTGCCAATGCATGACAGTTAAACCACCACTAACATCCTTAGATGCAACATTGTTATCTATTTATCCTTTCAAAAAGAAAGTTGAGAAGGGATATAGCATTTTTCATGTTCATGTGTTTCTTCATCTCATTGTTACACTTCAATATCTTGATCCCTATGTAACCTACATCATTGAAAATTGGTATTTTGCTGCATTTCAACAAGAAGTCTAATCTAAACCATGCCAAATGTAGAGCACTGTGATCCTGTACCAACCATATTCCCAGAAAATGTTGGGGAGTTTGGGGGACTCAGAGTATGTTTTGATGTCCCAAGTGGTGGTCAGTGCACATAATCTAAAAAACGAATGTTGTCCAATTGAGAACAACTGTTCTCTTCATAAAAGTTTACCAAACATTTATGGAAATTCAAATTTTATAAAAAGAAAAAAACATTAAAAATAAAAGCATTTAATACACTTACAAACCAAAATTTGTTTATATACTTGGCATTGTCCAGTATCATCACATACATGTACATATATGTACCCTCACTCATAAGTACAACTATACAGACATTAAATAAAAAAAATATCCCAAGTTTTGTCTTTAAAGTCTAATGGACAGAGGAATATTTTCTTGATTACTATATATGCAATCTTTGCTGCTGTCAACAATTCAGTTTTGGGATGGTGGGTGTTAAGGTCTTCCAGATGTCATTTATGTTCATATTTGCACTCATTAAGACTGGGTTTTATTGTTCCTGTTGAATTTTTCTCAGCATTGAAAATCATATTTATGCATCTGCATCGCTGTGAGGGAATGTCAAATACGCTGGGATGATTTTGCTACGTTGACAGATATCACTCAAGACTGACCGATGTCAATATGGTGTTTCCAGTGCATGCAAAAAGGAAAATGCTTCTCTTTGTTGCTGTGCTTTACAATGCTAAACTTTCTCAAGGAGTTTTAAAATTTAATTTTGCTGGACCTTTGTTCCTTTTGTAGATGGCTTATCCTTTCATAAATCACAGCTGCATTGTGGCCTTTTGTATTGCAAATTAAACTCTTGTACACAATTCCTACCAAAGAAATGATTTTATATGGAGTAAATTTGACTTGAAAGAAACTTTGCTACTGATCATGAATTTGCCAATAATCTTCAGTAATAATGGCTTAAGTATTCTCATTCAAGGCAATGACTTGTAAATGCTTTTGTTCATCAATACACATCTCTGTGATTTAGTTAACTTCAGATGAATTTGATTGTTATTCATCTCCGAGTACTTCATTTTGTAATTGACTCCATGATAATCAGCTGTACAATTTACTATGCTGAGGGTAGTTTTACATGCACTCAAAGCAGGACAGTTTATGGTATAAACAGACTGCATGTTACTACATGTAAAGTAGTGATCAAAAAGATGTTTCTTTGGTGGGTGGGTGGGGCTTTCCCAAAGATTAATGAAAAATTTATTTTTTTTCTTCTAAACACAACCATGTCAGGGGTGGGTGGGTAAAACACATTTTTTTGTATGACCTAATATTTACCAAGCTCAAACTATTTTATACACTTTAAACTACACTCATGATAATTGGTATGTGGAAAACGGCTTATGGAGAGTAACTCAAATCTTTTCAAAACTAGATCAATATGACCTAACTTTCACTCTCACTGAAATGCATTAACATTCCCAGCTCTTTGCTGGAGGTTGATAACTTGGACCTTATTTCATCTACACATGAAAACTGGTATATGGATCCATAACAAAAAATGCAACTCATCTGTACCAAAACTCAATGACCGAGAGATATATTTTTTTCTCCCTTGTATTACTGGTTTATTTGTAGCTATTCATTTATTACATCCACAATAACATGGTCTCTATTTCACCAACTCTTGAAAATTGATATTTGAAAGCATCATCATTTGAGTAACTCAACTCTACCAAAATTAAAACAATGTGACCTACTATGCTTTAGCAACGTTTTTGTTTTTTTTACATCATGTCACTTTAACCTAATTATATTTAATCAAAATTTGTTTTGACTTGACATTTATAGAACTTTATTGATGCATCTTAACCATTAATATACTGCAGTTATATTTCCTTCCTTCACATGGTGGCTTTAGGTTAGACTCACAACTACAATCAAACATGTCCAAGGCCTGCCTAGACCAGGCTGATTCAGCTGTCACTGTGTATCTCTTTGCGAGGCTTTTATTCCCTTTGCAATACCAATCAGTATATTGCAGGATATTCCAAATGGGTACCTGTTGACAAGGGAATATAAAGCTATATCTTTGAGAAAACACCTTGTGTGTAGATGAGTTCATATTGACGAGTGTAAACAGAAACCTTAATATAGCAGTCTACCACCTGCATCAGTTGCAAGTTTGGGTGAAAGAATTAATTAAAGCTAGATATACTTTTTGGTATTTTAATTACGTTCTTTCATATTGATATGTTGTCCTGTACATATATTTCATGTACACCTACTGAAAATCCGAAATTTTACCTCAAAATATTGTTCAACATAAATGACCTGGTGGTTTTACCTCTGATTAGAATATTAGTTTCGACTTGTCCATTTGAGAAATAGGTATAGTATATACACCTCTCCCTCAATAACTCGCACACAACAGTCTAAATACAAACAACATGGCACAAGCAAAGGTGCAATTTACTGAGGCATCTCTGAAAAATAAATGGGATGGATATAGTTATGTATATTTGATTTAATTATATCTGATCTAATATACATTTATTTTGATTTAATTGTTTGTCAGTTATATTTTTTTTTATATTTTTCATTACATGTTATTGTAATGTACATTTATTCACTAGAGATGATACTTTATCCAGAAACTAGTTTGACCTTGACTGTTCATTTTAAAAAACACCAGGTGTTGACCTAGATCCTGACCTTGAGTCAAAATTAGTAACAACCACATAAATAAGTTCTATTTTTATCTTAAAATGATTGGTTGTTGTTGCGGTTATGATGTAACTACTGATTTAAGATTTTTTAAAAATTTTATTAGGGGCCCCGAGTGGCTGAGTGGTCTAAAGCGCTCACTGTTCCGGATCACTGCCATCTCACCTCTATCTTCGTGTGTTCAAGTCCAAGGCTTGGCTAGCATGGGTACGTGGGAAAGCCTGCCAGTAGCTTCTCGTGGATCAGTGGTTCTTCCCTGGGTTTTCCAGGGTTCTTCCTCCACCAGTTAAACTGGCCACCATGTATAACCTATCTTGTGCTGAAAAATGGTGTTAAACCCTAGAACAACAACAACAACAAAATTTTATTTCTTAGAGTGAAATGTTTGGTTTTTGTCAGGGCCACACTGGGTGTATGTGATCTTTAAACAAGTAAATAATTTTGACGAGGTTCTTGAACATGATCACATGACCCCCTTTTTCCATTTTAGAAGATAATATAACCTTTATTTTGGAGAGATATTCTCAGTAGTTTGGCTTTTTCTTTATGCTGGAAGGTTATGTTGTGCTGTTTGGAGTTATTTCAAATTACTTTGATTCACAAGGAATAATTCTTTTTTTTTCCTGGAAAATAAGTGTGCTCATGTGAAAAATTCCTGTACAAAGACAGCTCTTATAAAAAATTGATTTGGATTTCCAAAACCAGAGTGATATTTCTTGTTTCTAGAAGGAACTGTAGACCTCAACACTACAGGTTCCAGCATACGTCATTGTCTTCCATCTTGAATTCTTCATTGGGACTCGAACTTGAAATCATTAGAACATTTTATTATTAGGACTTCAAAAATTTTATTCATGGATTATTCTTGGATTATTTTTGGATTTGATTCTTAAAACTGGAAGTTCATATTTTTTCATTTATACAATATTTTTCCAGGGAAATAAATTATCATATTTCTCAAAGCTTGTTGCTTTCACTCTTTTTTGTGTTACTGTTTTTTTTGAGCCTAGTAAACACGTAAGAATATGGACAGTGAGAAGCTGGGGGGTTGCTGGTTAAGTGGTTGAATACTTGTTTAAAAATCATATTGTGATAGTCCGTTGACACTTTGATTATCTGTCAGGACGCAGGACTGAGACCATGACAGATATGAGAATAGACGGATGATAGAATATGTACATTAAAAATATTATACAGTAGACCAGGTTATCAAAAAATTGTAATATCTACAAATGTACATGTATCTGTTTTTAATATTTTGACATACAATGCCCTGATGGTTAAGAGAGACTGACAGTTAATAGGGTGATGGATAATTGAAGTTCTACTATATAGACTTATTAAATTTAAATTTCTGGACAATAACCAATATATTTGAGGATAATATGAGTGTTATATCAAAGTTTCACTTACCAGTTTTGATTATTATTTTCTTCACTTTCAACATAATGGGACCATATCTTTTGGTATTTTCTAGACCCCAAAAATGGGATCCATGCCTGACCCCACATTATGTGCAAGTTTGCATGTTAGATGTGAGTTATTGAGAGATGGGTGTACATGCATTGTGCATGAAGGTTAAAGATAAGAATAGTAGTGTGTACCTGCAGGCAAGTCAAACCAGGTACAACAGATAATGGCTTAGTGAGTGGGTAATTATCCTCAATTATCTTAATTACATACCAAAGAAGAGGTAAAGAATGGTGTCATTCAAGTGATAGGTACGGAATTAGGTGACATAATGTTTATTCAACAGAAAAATAAACAAAAGTTGGAAATAATTAGAGCACTGGTACATAGCACATCACAGATTCAGAAGTATCATGGGCTAAATTTCATTGCAGTAAAGTGCCTTGGGGAAAACACGGACTTTTCATACAAAATGCATATACCATATCAAGATGAAAATTTGACTGGTAAGTTATTTCAACAACCAGGTTGCCTTAGTCTCTACATTATCAGCTGGATATACGGGTACATGTACTATATAATTATTAATTTGCCTCTACAAAGTTGAGAACAGCTATGGTACTACTATCAGCACATATAAATGCACAGCCTAACAGCACCTCATTCTTTTTTTGTTTGGTCTTGTGCATCAGTTTGGAGTGGGTTCATAACACCTACCCACCCACCCTGAGAAGGGAGCTAATTCATGTGCATTATTTGTACATTCTTGGGGGATTTTTTGCATTTAGCCTATTTTTTTTGTACCATCATAATCATAAAATTTGTCATTGGGGTGCATCTTGAGGAGTAATACAAAATTAGGTCACTGAGAACCATGTTTAAAAATTCATAATTTAAATGACTGATTACAATTTTTCTCATTCCAAGTTTATTTTCAAGCACTATTCATACTAAAATCATTAAACAGTATGACTGTATACATCTTGATTAGTACCAGACCTTTACAATGTGTACTATCCTATCTAGAATAGTGAAAGTTGGTGATGGGATGCATCTTGACAAGTACAACACCCTACTGCAAAAAGAGGTATTCTTTGGGAGGACTCGGCCGGGGATTGAACCCACGTCCTTCTGCATCTGAGGCAGATGCTCTAACCACTAGGCCACCGGAGCAGTCTACTCCTTGATATGATTCTCTAATCTGTGTGTGTGTGTATATATATATATATATATATATATATATATATATATATATATATATATATATATATATCTTGTCAGACAACAGATGTTGTCTACTGGCAGACATTGTTGAGAGACTCATTTTTTATTTTTAAAGCTAATCTATTCTTCATACAGCAGTAACTGTTGGGCTGCTTTTCAAAATTTGAATCTTGCTATTCATTAGTTAATGTATAAAGTGTACTCATGACAATTAACTGTAGCACTTTGATATTTTGGTGATGCCATAGTTACTTTTGGAAGAATTCAACAGAACATCAGTAAAATATTCATACATTATTGTATAATTGTATATTAAAGTATGAATATACAGTATGAAAATTGATTTCCTGTTGTAATTAACACCCCCACCCTCCCTACACACACACACACACAGATACATATATATATATATATATATATATATATATATATATATATATATATTACAGTATGAATATACAGTATGAAAATTGATTTCCTGTTATAATTAACACCCCCACCCTCCCTACACACGCCTGGCTTTAAGGAGTCATGAATCATTGTCTCTTTTTTTCTTTTCTTTTTTCTTTTACTAATGGGGTCTTGTTTTTATGACTCTACTTCTTGTACTGTAGCTAAATGATGCTCATCCTTAGCAACGATTTTAATCTCTGTACTAGATTGATGACTTCACAGTACGTTATTGAGTGAATCTGACTTTGTCTCCATCAGCAAAGCATCAAAAAGTACAGACAATTCCCTGATTAATAAAGCCCTGATATTTAATTAAAGAAAACAAAGAAACAATGTTCTTCTGAGTTTTGATTTTATGGGGAGGGGGTAAATTGTAAAATGGAAATTTGAGATCAAGATTTGTTTCAGTATTCAGAGCTGAGAGGTTTTGGTTTACTGGGGGAAAATGATAGTATTAAAGAAGGAAAGATTTGGGACTAAAAGAATTAGGTCTTGAGGGGATTCCGGTATACTGAGGTTTCAGTTCGGTGTTGAGGAGTTCAATACTGTTTATATATATAAATATTTGTGCTGACTAAAACTTAACTGACCTTTGGGTAATGTGAAACCAAAGGTTTTGAAAACAGCACAATACCCACTACATCAACATACAGTTTGCTGATTAAACACATTTTCTGCGGTATATTTTAACTACATTTGAAAAGACATGTACAGACATGGTTCCAATTCCTAGGTAAATAATCACTCATTTGGTATTTGTTACTAGTCAGTCTTGATAAGTAATGGTCAAATCTATTTTTAGTGACAGCAACAGCAATCTTGACCTTGGAGTTACTGACTCCCAAATCAACAGGGTTCATTCATGGAATTGGAGAAACACATGTACTATGCTTCTTTCAAATATGTTCACTAGAACTGAATTTTTGTCTAGAAATAAAATGAATAGACAAAATTTATTTTTAGCAACAGTGACCTTTACCTTGGAGCTACTAACCCTAAGTTCAACAGGGTTCTTATCTGGGCTGAGTGTAACAAGTATGCCAAGCTGCAATAAAATTAGTTCACTAGAATTTAAATCTTACATCTGCAAATTAAATGCAAAATTTATTTTTAGCAAGAGTGACCATGACCTTAGGACTACTGACCCCCAAATTGACTGGATTCTTCCTTGGTTCAAGGAAGATCTATTTACAAAGATAAATTGAAATCTGTTCACTAGAACTTAATTTATCATCCAGAAACCAAAATAGATGTCTGCCTATCTACCCAACCAAATGACAGTAAACTATAATACCCTGCAATTTTGTTGGCAGGATATAAAAAAAAGGAAAACCCTTCTTTTGCACCCTCTGGCTGAAGTTAATTACTTAGTATTTTTCTGTCCAATCCCATTGCAAAATCCAAATTTGAAACTTTTTATTGCCTTCTCCTGTTTATACAGCAAATTCTAACTAGAGGATGTGTTATTTCAGGGACATGGCTGTTGGCATGACATAGTATTATGAGGTGCAGGAATGCAAAGAACACAGAGGAATTAGGGAAAAAAATTCATAGGCAACTACATATCAACACATTGCATGAACCAAAGACACACAAAGCTTGTGTACTGAAACTGCACTATCCAGGCTTCTTTTTTAATATTTAATTGAACTGACCATTGGACAACAGCTAATTGCAAACTAGTTATTGATGATCCTAGTGGACTACCAACCAATTGTACTCTGCAACTAATTTTTAAATACTATACAATCAACTCCCTACTATTTGCATATTATGTTCATTCTAATTGACATGACTAACACCAAGGCATTTTCACTATGCAATGCATAGAAATTAATTCTGTTACAACTTTGTCATTTAATATCCAAGCTTTGCAAAGTTTTCAGTAGACATTCATTAATAATGATTAAGTATATATATATAAACTTTTAACAAAGCAATCTTGGTAAGAATTTGAGATGTTGATGACTGCAAGCAGCATAGTTATTGACAATTTGATCGTGGAAAAGCCACAGTTCACCAGCACAAGCAAGCTCAGATTTTTTATTGGAGGCAGATGAAAAACAATAGATCAAAATAAACATGAATTAATATCCAACTACCGGTATATTAGCGTGTATTTACATTTATAAAAATAGCATGCTTATGTATGCATTTTGTCATTTATATACAAAAATACATGTTTTCTGTATATCAATTTTTTGTCCTTTACCGTATGCTATTACGAAATATGGGAAAATGCTCAAAAATATATGTTGATCTGCTCTCACATAATACACTGGCAGATCAGGGTCTGTGTTGCTTCTTCTACTGTGTACTCCTAACAAACTGCATGGACCCAGATCTGCTTGTGCATTATGAATCAGCAGATGTAGGTCTGTGTATCTTGCCATGAGACTCAACTTAAAGCAAATATATACTGAAGACAAAATGCTGAATCCAGGAAAAATGCAGACATACAAAATTATAAATTCACTTCAAAACTTAACAACAAATGTCAAATCTATTTTTAAGGTAACTCTATGCAAACAGATATGTATGTAAACATAAGTACTTATTTGGTACAGAAGCAACAATTTCAAACTTAAATGTCACTATTTTTTTCATCACAACAATTTGTTAGCAGCTAGTGACACATCTTTAAAACACGGCAATTTATTAACATAGGTAAATAAAAAAATATACAGTACATAAACACAGTGATGCTTAAACAAGCGTGTGCACACATCAAAATGCATGCACATGAGCAAAAGATCTTCATAGCAAAAACCTGAGTTACAGAACTTTGCTTAACAGCAATACACATCAACATAGGAAAATATTTATGTATTTCAGGCCTTGTTTTCTCTAAACTTGATTATTTATTTCTCCATCAATTAAAAGTTTCCCATATGCAAGGCTGTTATCAAAGGTGTAATTTCTATCAAGAGTAACATATCTGCCTTTCAGATGAAATTGGTCCGTTAAATTTTTTTCTACATCTTTCACACATGTACAGTATTTTTAACCCTGTTACATGTACAGTGCTAGGAACCATGGTGGCTCAAGTGGTTAAGGTGCTGGACTTGGAATGGGTTTTATGTTTGTTTTTCATCATTAAATCTGATCAACGACCATGATGCATTGGGCAAGACACATTACTCTAATTGCCTGGGCATAATATGACCTTCATAGCATTTCTGTATGATAAAATATCAAATTAAAAAAAAAAATACATAATACTGTTTATATATACTGTCTTTGTCTGGTAATAATGCTGATAAGTATACATTTATAATTCTTTTCTGGATAAGAAAAATATATTCTCTGAAATATACATAACATTTTTTCTTATTTTTTTCCTCTCTCTTTCTCTCTCTCTCTCTCTCTTTTTTAAACAACACAAAATGCTTATGAATGACTGTGATACACAACACACTCTACATCAGTCACATGCATCTTACTCCATGTGCATGGACCAGATATGCAATTTTTAAAGCCACACCATATGATAAATAAGAGGATAAAACCAGGTCTCAGGCCCATGGACTTTAAACTGCATGTCTGATTTACATTGTATTTGCAATCAATAAAGTGAAATATCATACTTAGAGTATGCATTATAAATTCAGCCATTAAAAATCAAAGAGACAGCTAAGAGTTTATAAGGCATGGAATTCCTGTACAGTAAAACCTATCTTCAAAGACCACACTTCTTGAAAGACCTGATGCTCAATGCATGAACTAATCAGTTATATAAAGCAATGACCTCTTATAAGAGAATACCTTTTTTGTTGGCAGAAGGGGTGGTCTCCCTTCTACTGCTTTTGTTAAATACTTTCTTTCCTCCTTAAACAACATTATCAAAATTCATTAAAGAATTATAAACTAAAAAAGATGGAACTTGAAAAATCAATACAGAACTAATTATTTTATATCTAAATGATCAAACTACCATTATGTCTGTCTCAAAATAAGTTTCTACCATTTTGCACACATTAAGTACATTGTTAATGACAAAATTGATGTCTGGCACCAGACAAATCAAGGAACCATGCTTAATTTTCACAAAAGCTAGCTACCTGAGCAAGAAATCCAATGCCAATTTCACTAACATGTACATCTCTTAATTCAAGCAACAACTTTTTAATTGATTGTGCCTCAAGTATTGTAGCCAGTGTTTTTAATACTCTCAAAACGAATTTGGTCTTGTCTCTGTAGAATACACATTTCAGGATTTGCTCAATTTTGATTAATTTATCAACTCTTTTTCAAGAATTAAAATACTTCTAAGTTTAAAATTTTAGAAGTATACATGTCTGTGGCATGCCCTGTGTTAGACATCACTATAAACTGTCACACTGCAGACATCATAGTGATATGACTGGAAAAATTGTTAAAGCTACATTAACAATATAAAAAAAGACTCAAACACACACACTTTTGTGACAGGCTCTAATGTTTTAAAATTGTTTTCACACTTGAGGCAAAGAATCGCGTTAAAAATCAGACATCTGATTGGTCAGTAATTTGATGTTAGCCCGTTAGAACTCAGAATTTGGTATTGTGTCTGGTTTTGAACATTAGAATGTTTTAAAAGTCTTGGTCATCTGATCATATTAGATTGACTAATTAATTGCTAATTTAATGGAACACAAACTCATTAAAGTTATATTGTGCCTGGTCAGTTGGAGTGAAGTCTCTTACACAGAGACATGCAAAGCTACAGCTGACCTGGCCTGGTCTGGGCAGGCAATTTAAATCTGCACCCTTCAGGTTGTGAGTTGGCCTATTTGCCAGTAAGCCACGGTGACTACATCAAATAAGAACCAAAATTATTATGAAAAATGGTAATATGTCATGAATGATAAGCAAATATTGTCAAGTATAATATAATCATGCACACAAGTTCAGCCATTTAACAAATAATACCTCTAGTAGAACCAAAACAATGTCTTCATCACACAAAAGATTAACTACAAAATTAAAAACAAAAAGCATGAATTTATTTCTAAATATAGATATTTTCTACAATACTCACTTTTTAGTAAATGAAAAACTCCTGACTGAACTGGACCAAATAAACCTTTTTGCTAGGTTTTCAATTTATGGAGTGCATTTCACAAAAGCAATGGACAACTTTGGACAAGAAAACTAGTTCAGAATTAAGGCAGTTTTGGTTTAGTGAGGTAATGGTGTTGAGGGGTTTTATTTGTTTTCTACTGAGGATCCTGTTTCCAATGATTCGTGTAATGTTTAAATACAGCTATGACGAATACAAAAATTGAATGAACCTTCTATATATTAGCAACTCTCTGAATTCATAAATCTCAGTAAAAAATTAATTAATTGCCAGTTAAGCAAAAAATTAACCTAGCTGCCCTTAGTATTTGATTCTAGTACCATCCACAAATGTAATACCTTTTCTGATAAGTAAAATATTAAAATTTGTGGCAGTGAAATTCAGCCTAAAAGTGGTAGCGTGATTGTCCCTGTGATTCCAAAGAGTATTACATTTTCATCCATTTCTCAATAAAAAAAACACATGTATTGTTGATTAGAACAGGGATTACAGCCTTGTACTTCAAGATTTGAGCATGTTATTGGTAGTACCGTCATACATATTAATATGCCAATTATTCTACTAATAAAACTCGATTCGTAAAATTTTGATCATCAGTGGACTAGACAGGTCTTTTAAATGATTAGAACACACCAGAAAAATCACACACTTTTAATGAGCAACAATTTGTCACTACCGTATAAACTTGCTTATAAGACATGTCCAACTTCAAACTGTACATACCCAGATCTACCATCACATCGCATAATGCACTGGCAGATCTGGGTCTGTGCAGTTTGTTCGGAGTAATCAATAGAACAAACAAGATAGACCCTGAGCTGCAATTGCATCATGATATGACAGATCATGATTGTTGTTGTCTGCAGTTTGACTCGACTTATAAGCAAGTACATGGTAATTTAAACTGTATATAACACAAGTAATAAGAAAATCATCAACACAGTCTAATATTCGGAAAACATTATTCTTCACATACGCTAAATTTATTGTATTCATCTTACATCTAAATCATCCAAGTGTTTCAACCATTTTTTGTTGACTTTTAAATCACAACCTTCAATAGTGATTATAACTCTATGCTAAATTTCTTGCATATTTCAATAACTGTAAACAATGTCTTTCCATCAGTTTTTCCACAATAATGATAATAATCTGACAGCTCTGACGCTTACAGACCCATAAAAATAAAATTTGCACGGCTTCATTTTCTTGTGAATGTTTCCTGAACTCTTAATTTTATCAACACTATTACAACAGGCTTCTCAATTATATGGACCAACATAATGTTCCTAGGACAAATAATTTATTCTGTATAAATCCACCAGTTAGCTGGAAAACCAATTATCCAAAAAAAATATGTTGATTAATCTGGGTAACTTACACTGTTATTTAGTACATCTGCATCTGCAAAACTTGAAACATTCCCTTTAAAAGTGATAACACTTAATTAACTGTCATTTTAAAAACATTTTTGTATCCTTATTTTTCCAAGTGTAAAATAAATGGATGGATAGAAACTAATTTTCTTTTTCTCAGGTGATTAAAATCTGAACAATTGCAATACAAATATAAATCAATGAACCAGAAACTAGAGGATTAAAAATTATACTTTTAGTGAAAACAAGAGACCATTTTTTAAAATCAAGTCCACCTTGCATTTAGCTAGGAAGTATAAAAAAAATTTATCATCTAAGGTGTGGACAGACATATGGAAGGACAGTACATATAGGATGTGCAAATGGGAGGATATACACACATGGATGACAAAGTGATTGTTATGGGTTCTGCCAGAGTGGGCTTAACAAAAATTAGAGAGCATACAAAATGAAAGAAAATATTGTTTCAAAGTTTGTACTTTGCAGGTAGAATGAGCCACAAACACAAATACAGGTATACTAGTAGAAATTATAAAAAAGACACAAATACAAGGGAAAAGAATTAAATGTTCAACAAATACAATAACAGGTGTACAGGCAAAAATGACCAAGAAACAAATAAAGGTGTACAGATACAAATGATCAACTAACACAAAATACAGGTGTACAGATAGAAATGATCAACTAACATGAATACAGGTGTACAGATAGAAATGATCAACTAACATGAATACAGGTGTACAGATAGAAATGATCAACTAACATGAATACAGGTGTACAGATAGAAATGATCAACTAACATGAATACAGGTGTACAGATAGAAATGATCAACTAACATGAATACAGGTGTACAGATAGAAATGATCAACTAACATGAATACAGGTGTACAGATAGAAATGATCAACTAACATGAATACAGGTGTACAGATAGAAATGATCAACTAACACGAATACAGGTGTACTGATGTAGTGTTATAAATAAACCACAAATATAAATATTGAACATTTTTAAAATGGCCAAAAAAGGAATAAATGGTATTGTTACATCAAGAAAATGCACACATGGCAGTAATAGTTTCATCAGTCAAATGAGTAACATGTATTAAATTTCCTAACTGTAAAATAATTCAGCAAAGAGTACAAACACAATTAAGATATATATATGTATATCTTATTTAGATTCACTTTGCATTGTAATGTAACATTGTTTACTGGATTTGACATTGTCCAAAATAGAAACATTGTATCTAGTTTCTGACCTTGTTCCAAAATCCGTGACAGTTTTGGTAAACAACTTTTTTTAATTTTTTTATTATCTTTCTCAAAGTAAGAAACTTTAAGTTGAGTCAAGGTCGTACCTGGACTACGTGTCATTAAGCATGTGTCAATTGGTAAACAAACTTCTATTTTTTCCAGAAGAATGAAATCTTGACCTCCATCCAGAAATGTGTTTTGCATTTTAGTTAAGTCTTATAACTGATGTTATGATAAAAAAATTGCCAGTTGGGCTTTATACACTTGAAACATCAAGTTGTTTTATGTTGTGACCAGTTTGGGTTGAATTTTATTTTCTTCAAATTATTGAATTCAAGTGATTATTTTCTCTGATATAATTCTTGGATAAAGACATTTACTGGAATTTATATGGAATTAAACTGGAATAATATTTTCTGTGATTCAACAAGAGATTGTTGACACATCAGTACAACACTGACAATTACTGACATCATCGCCTTCCATCCTGAATTTCATTGGGATTTGAACTGAAATTTACTTAGAACTTTCATTGATAGGACTTGTTTTTATTAATTCTTGGATTATTTTTGGATTTAGTTCGTAAAACTGTAAGTTCATTTTTCTCATTTTTCACTTTGTATTCTAGGGAAATAAATTATTTGTTACATTTTTCTTTTACTTATTTTAAGAGCACAGACTCGTAACAATATATATATATATATATATATATATATATATATATATATATATATATATATATATATATATATATATATATATATATATATGCATGCAATAAACTGACAACGAACAGTGCAAAACTAGTATCTAGCTAGCCTGAGCACTTTCGACTCTTTAATGAGTCTTTTTCAAAGGCAAATACAAAACATAGACAAGACAAACATATATCTAATGTGAAACTACACAGTATCATTGAGTGGTAGTACACAATAATGAATTTGTATAAGCCATGAACTTTGAATCAGGAATTAATATTAAAATTTTCCCACTAGTGTATAATATAATTCATAACTATGTATTTCTTATATCAGGGACTGCACCATGCTGAGACGACTGTAAACATTACAAGAATGTGTGGCTGAAGATCAAATTATTTTGAAAATGATGGAGATTAAATAGAAATGCTGGAGACCGGATACAAATTCTGGAGAATTTCATCTCCATAACTGATTTTATTCAAAATTATACAATTTTTAAACAGAGTTGGAAAAATGAATACCAGTAATACTCAATACACCATGAATAACTTGTATTCTTATCTGCTAACCAACCACCCACCACCCACCAACAATGGGGCCTGAGTGAGAGAAATTCTGAATTTTACTTCAACCGCTATTACAAAAAATAGCAATAATTATAACAATCGATTTATAATTATACATGACAGAATAAAATTATTATTAATAATTGTAATAATAATAATGTGGACATAGGTGCATAACTATTTGATACTGCTGTATAACTATATGAGACTGCTGTATAACTATATGATACTACCATAACCCATATAATTAAATTCATATCATTATCTCCATTTCCATCATCTTGAAAATCAGTCAAAGAGAGCAACAAAATTGAAGACTCCTCCAAACTTGCTAGAGATAAAGTTTGTATGTAGATCAAAATGCAGTAAGACATTATAAAAGTTTTCCTGAGTTCCTGTAATTATAGGCTACTGCATTTGTGTGAGAAAATATGAACCAGTTTTTACTGATTAATACTGCACAACCTCGAGAGTGCAGTACTGGTCTAAAACAAACAAGTTCATAATTTCCCAAACAAATGCAGTAACCTTTTTATTATATACTCATTTCGTTTTCCTACCTAAGGCTTAATAATAAAGAAATATGCAACAAGATACAAAAAGTAATTGAATTTATGATGTATTATAAATTAAATACATAACTGTAGATCCATCAATACAGAGTAACAATATTAATACACACATAGCACTGCCCAGCGACCACTGAACTTTGTCACATGCTCAACGATAGTTTTTAAAAGAGTCTCATTTTGGTCTAATAAAATTGAAACTTAGAGTCACATTTTGAATGAATGCACATTGAAAAAAAATTCCAGTTGTTCTGGAATAGATGGATTTTTGTTTTTTCTGCTGCTCCAACTCAATTCTGCTTATGATAGACTGGATTTATTGGGTCAATTCAGTGCAGTAAATAGAATGTCATTTCATTTGCAAATGCAGTCAAAATTACAGTTCAACTTAGGTGTGTATCAGGCTTTCCATGACATGGGTCATGGGTCATGTCATTTGGATTGCAGGACTAACTAGGAATGTATATTTGGAGGAAATTCAAGATACATAAATGTAAGTATATTTATTAAAAATTCTATTACCAGCTAAAGAAGACATATTTATGCCCTGTCACTTGCATGCTCACTGTCAGAGAGATTCCAGCTATGACCTGTATCATACAGTGTATGTCTTCTATTACTAGCCTAACACTGTATCAAAATAGTTAAATGGGGAAAGTTGCAAAGCAGCTGTTGTGTGACAGTCCATTTAGCCAGTGGAAATATACTTTTGTCACCTTAGCTTACTGGCTCTGATGTTCTTAGTTTCCTACCAAAACCTTCAGTTGCATTTTTTCTTGAATTTAGTGTAAAATGGTCTCTGATAGATATGCAATAGCCCTTGACCTGAATATGCTTTTCTACGCTATTTTTACAGACCCTAGAGAGCACTGGTCATAGTCTGAACCATTCTATTTGTGAAAAGTATTTCTCCTAAATAACTGTTTAAATGATCAGAATGGTATTTTCAATTACTGCGTCTCTCAGCTTTGTTGTTAAAATTAGAAATATCATGTTCATTTGTTTGCTTGTTTCAAAAGTTTTGTTTGTGACTCAGTGAACTCATCCACATTGTTGACTGTATCATCTCTACTTTCAAATGGACAAAACAGTTTGTTTTGTTCATTCACAAACAAATCTAATAACCAAAAGCATCTATGACATGAGTGTACATGGTTTGTTTACAAAATAGTTCCTAATACATGATACTATTTTTAGACATGTGTCATGTAGTATAAAGGTCTTCAGTATCGAAAAATACTGCACGTTTATACCTATGTAAAATTAGCGGAGATAAAAAAGAGCATATAATAATTCTACTTATATATATCCTAGTGTTTTTGTATACATGTCATTACCTACATTTTTATCAACAAAGTCAAAACATGTTAATGATGCAAATCAAGGCACACAGTACAAGGCAAATATTTTAAGTGTCAAAATTACTCTTTACATGATATTTGGAAAACATTCAATCAATATATATCAATTAATTTTCCTTGCGGTATCAGTTTTGGAGCCCTTAAGAAGAAATTGCAGAATAATTCATAAACAATGCAAGTTTTATTAAAAGTTCATTTGCGCTTTGAATCATCATTATACCTTCACTGAAAGTCAAAACTTAAAAACTATTCATGACAGTTTTTTTTTAATGAGTACTATGTTTTGCTTACCCTGTTTATAATGAGATCTGTTTCAGAGTGGTTGACCACAGTGCCACTCACGGCCATTGTAGATATGAGAAAAGAAATGTATGTTGACGTGAAATGGCAACAAAGGTGAATATAACAATAAATAATCTCAATATGAATCAATATTTAAATTTTTTGAAATTTGTAATTTAATGTTTTTGGTCCTTGTTATACAGAATGTACGTACTTACAGGACTTCGATGAACTCAAAGCATTTTATTTACTTGCAGCAAAGCGTAAAACTACTGTCAACAAAACTTCTGAAGGTTGTGTCATCAGCTACATGTTGTCACATGATAACAAAAAATAGAAGTCTGCTCTGAACACACATGATGCTCCGAAACTGATGCCACAACAATACCATAATTTGTAAACATCAAACCAAGCAACATGAGGAGTCACCATTATTTAGTCAATGGTTCTGTGGAATCTGAATTAGAAGGATGTGGGTTTATAAAGTTCTTGCCATTAATTTCTACATATATTCCCACAGCTAAACTCAGACTTAACTCACAGTTTTGCATGATTGGTCAGTAATTCAATACTGACCAATAAGACATCAGAATTTTTATGTAGCCAAACTTGACCATAAGAATCCTTTTAGAGAGCTGGGCTCTGACCTGGTCATTGCAGAGCTGGACCTTTGAGCAGGGCCCTAAATGTCTGTTGCTAGTACCAAGTTTCTGCCCTTATAAAAGTACACCAAATTTTAGCAATTTTAAAAAATATAACTTGAAAAAGTAAAACTTGAACTAACTTTGACGGTCTCTTTTGCACTAATCTATGTTTGGTATTTAGGATTAGGTTAGTCAATTTTTTTAAGCACACAGACTCCGATGCTTTCAACAAAAGTTTTGGTGTAGGATTCACATAGATATTAGGTCTGAAGTTCAGAATGGATTTTAAGGTTGATTTTTAGATACAGTTTAAATTCTGAATTATATATAACCACTCTATGTTTCTGCCAGTTTAAAATAAAATCCTTAAAAAAGTTCTGTTTGAAAAATCCAAATTGATCTTAAAGGTAAATTTGAAAGACCATTTAAAAATACTCAGTGGTCAGAAGAGACTAATAACAGTGAACCCTATCAAGAGAGACAACAATTCCATCAAAAGATGGTCTCTCAAGACATGCAATGTCTCTTTACAAGCCTAACAATTTTATAAAACAGTTGATTTCTGCATGAAAAAATTGGTCTTTCGTGACATGTATCTTCCTAAACACTGGTCCTCATGACATGCAGTCTACCAATATGGACAACTTTTCAAGTAAAATGTTAAAATATTTTTCAAAAATTGGTTATATTTATTTCTTATTATTTTATCCTATATTTTTTAATTCCCTAAATATGCTGCACAATTATATGGGCTGAAACTTCTCCTGTTGTTAAAAAGTACCAGTTACAGTTGAGAGGTGCTGCTATAACAGACATTTGTCTTATCTGGTTAGTGATGGTGGGTTAAGGGGGAGATAATACTGACTGTTTCCTCATGCCATACACTAAGATAAGATTCCCTCATAAGCTCTAGGCACTAGCTAGATATGGTATTCCTCTTAACTCTTAAAACTCATAAGGGAAAATTTCACTGATTCAGGTTCGCCACAACTAGTGTCCCTTGTACGGGATGTATAATTTACATTCTCAGCCATAACTTCATCTGATCCTATACTGGACACGCTGCGAATAAATTTTGCCGTAGATTGGGTGTGCCCACCTGTCTCAGCCTGATAGTACTTTGCAGAGTCCCATCTGGAAATTCCTAACTTCCTAAGGATAGCTATAACAGGTATACATAGTACTGCACTAAATATAAGAATGAGTGCAACTATTACAGCATACCATGGGTAACCTTTATCCACCATTTTGGCCTGAAAGAGAGATAACAAGAGGTTAGTAAAGAAGTTTATGACTTTATTTTTTTTATATTAAAACAAAATGAGCATGGAAGGAAGAGGCTGAGCATAAATTGTAAAATAAAATGTCCATATGAAAAAGACTTATAGGGAAAAATGTTTCTTTCTTTCTTTCTTTGTTCATTTGTTCGTTCGTTCATTCATTCATTTGTTTGTTCAAATAAAGGAAATTTTAACCAATAGTTTAGTCTTCAGACTCATTCACAGCATCTTGCAAGTTTTAGGATCTGCTTTTGATACTACAAATTAAACATGACACAGCAGTACAAACTAGCCTAGATTCCCTTCTGCAATATTCTGTCTGGCACAACCAAAATATATATTATTTGTGAAATTTCATTTTAAGTCCCATGATATAATGCTGTACATTACATAACATCTAGTTGCTCCTTGCTCAATAAAATACAAAAGGACTTGATAGATTTTTAAAAAATCTTTTGAATGGCTAGTTTTATTAAAAAAATGTAGTCAGAGGCAATTAAGATTTAGATGTTCAAAATTTGGTTCAGAGTAAATGCACCCTGTAGACTAACTGCAAACAACATAGGCCTATCTGTCACAGCATTATGTACCAGCAGATCAGGGTCTATGCTGTTTGTTCTACTGATTACTAATAATTAATGCAGGTACGTTATGCACTGGTGGATCTGGATCAGTGCAGTCTGTAGTTGGACTTGATAGTAAAAAAAAACAAAAAAAAAGCCAACATTGGAAGTACATGTTCAACATGGTAGTGATCAGTCAAAGAAGGTAAGATCTCATATCTATCTGCTAAAAGGATTAATACACAGAAAAATATGCTTACCGGTGCTTCAGATTCCTCTGGACCCCCCAAATCATTTTGTTATATCCATAATTCATTGTATTCTTAAGTTCAGGGAAGCCTCAAAATAGTTTACCCAAAGCATTTTATTTACAACTGAATATGCCAAGAAAATGAAGCTGACTGTCTTTTCTAGAGTTGACATTTTCACTGCCCCACCCCTTCGTTTATGCAATCGAATGCTTTTGTATTCTGAGTACGTTATCAGCTCGAGACCTTTTTCTATTCAAAAGTATTGTAAAATAGTTTTAACATAGTATTTTCATGCTCCTGGTCAACTTTTGTGTTATTTTATCAATTACTGTATGTCTGCAAATATGTGTAATCAATCAGATCTCAGTCATAATAATCACATATGAATCTTAAAGATGTGTTTCAAATGCCATGCATATGTAACAGTCACAAGCAAATTATTACTTTTGGGAGGTTTTTAGACTGGTTGCTAGCACATACCATTCATAGGTACTCACTTACAAGTCAAGTCAAACTGCAACCAAAAAAGATCCAGATCTGCTGTAGCATAATGCACCTGCAGATCAGGGTCTGTGTTGTTTGTTCTACCAATTACAGACACAGATCCAGACCTGCCAGCACCTTATGCAATGGCAGATCTGGGTCTTTGAAGTTTTTATTTGGGCTCATCTTATAAGCGAGCATATACGGTAAAAGTTTATTTTATATTCCATCCTGTAAAAGGAACAAATGAGGACTCACACCTTGATACCTGTTTTTGATAGAAATCTCATAGCTAAGACACTGTCATTTGCAAAACCAAGATCATACAAAATTATTGCTAAATCAAACTATAGAAAAATTGAATATTTTCCTAAAATACATTTATAATGAATATTTCTTTTTTTTGTGTTAAAAATACTACTTAGCTGAAAGGTTGAGTAAAACATCTGTTTTAATTGACTGTTTTTAGCATTAAAAAAGTTGACCGTTCTAAACACACTTTTTTTTATTTGGCCGTCACTTTCCCTGATTCTGGCAGCCAAAAATATTTCAATCCAGCATGGATCCTAAGGCCAAGCCTATGTTGTAACAGGGGTCATGTTATCCAGAGGCACATTATAGAAAGGGAACAGTGTAAGGAGGTTTGTACTAACATTGTCCCATTTTAAATCATTTCATCCAAGGTCATATTCAAGGAAACTTTTTAAACTTTGATACTATTTAGGGTGTATAAAAATTGATATAAATTCATTCATATTTCCTTAGAGCAAATTTCAATACAATTTTATGCAACACACACAATAAACAAGAGGCCCAAGTGGGTCTGATATCCCTCACCAGCTGTCTTACTTAACATAACAGCTGAGCATTTTACTTAGCATATTTATGAAGTATCATAAGAACACAGCCAGCTGCAGTGAAGCAGCTTTGTTCAATTTACTGACAGCAATGTTTACAAAACTGGTAACAGTGGAAATCCCTATTGATTATACTCGCTTACAAGTTGAGTCAAACCACAAACAACAAAGATCCTGATCTGCCATAGCATAATGTTACTGCAGATCAGGGTCTATGTTTTCTGTTCTACTGATTAATCCTAACAAACTGCACAGACCCATATCTGCCAGTGCATTATGCAATGATCTGTGCAGTTTGCAGTTGGACTTGACTTACAATTATAAGCAAGTACATACAGTACCATTTAAATGATACATTTCCACATCTCTACTTAAAAAGCACTGTTCAGTAAGATTTTTCTGTTAATTCATTCCTGAAAGTATGGATGATTTTCCCATTAAATGTGGCGTTGCAAGGAAGAAGTCAAAACTGATGAGAAATGGTTGTATGACACCTTACATATCAGGCTGATTTACAGATATTGCTGACTACAATTTATTTAAACTACATTGAAAACATGCTGATAACAGAACCGTTGATGAGTAACGATTTACTATTTTAAAAAACTTTTTCCAGTTTATAAGCCATTGTTCAGTTTCATAATCCTTCTAGATGCCATGAAAGCATCCTATCTGCATGTCCAGGTAGAATGCCTGGCTGCATTATTTATTTTTTGTTATCATCAAAGCAGCATGAAAATCACTGTCAACAATCCTAAGGCTTTTTTACTTAAATTATCTGATTTCAACAAAAGACATGTCTTACAAACTGAATCTTGGCATAATAAAAGAAGAAAAAAGGAAAGAAAATGAAACAATTGCTAAGTTGAATGAGGTACATACTGTCAATGGTTTATATATAAATAGTTACTTTATACAAAACACACATTTAGAACATTTTTTAAATGTTACAACCTTACTATATAAAATATCTTCTAAACTTATAGCATTTCAATTTGATGTTTTACTTAAGTATAAAAAAATTATTTCCAAAGAGAAAGGTACAATTAGTTTGTGTGATCTCTTGCTCATAGTTGAACTCATCGAAGACCACGATGATTTAAACCCACTTACAAAGTTTCATCAAAGTTATATTAGAATATAATAGTCTCAAGATCAAGAAGTACATGTGACAAACACAGCCAATCAAATGCAAGATCACATCTTTGTCATGTTCAACTCCAATCTACCATAAATCCTTTTAAGACAATGATGATGTAAGCTTATTGAAATTCTATCTCCAAAGTGTTAACAAAGTCCAACTCTGATTCAAGATTGCTTCACAGATTTGCTTAGTTTTTGCTCAGAATCAAAGTCATCCAACATGTTGATGATATCTTACTACTTACCAAGTTTACTGAAACTCTGATGAGCAATACAGTTGCTAGTGTGTTGACAGTCAACCACTCACATTCAAGATCATGTCGTTAACATCCATAAAACATTCTCATAATCATACTCTGCTGAACTCTTGATGATATAAACACACTTACCAAGTCTGATCAAAATCCTATCAAAAATTGAAGTCTCCAGAGTGGAAAAAATACCACAGCTAATCATGCATCATAAAAATATGCAAACAGGACTCATTCCAGATAAAAAACATTTAACATCATGATGTGCCTATTATTCATGATTGATTAGGTCTGAAATAACATCTTTTTTTTGGAGAAAGCTCAGTGAATTAGATGCAAGATCACCTCATTAATATATGTTCAATCATGAAGATATAAGACTATTTATAAACTCTGATGAAAATCTGATCAGAAATATTAGCTCAAGTATTGACAAAGTCAGATCAAACATCGGATCAGACATATGGTCTCTACAGTGCCAACAAGATCAGCCAATCAGATGCAAGATCACTCCATTAACATGTCTCGATTTCACTCACCTTCAAACAAATATGAGCCCATGGTTCAAAATGATGTCATAATTATGGCTTCCAGAATAGATACAAACTCAACAAATCCTATGCACGATGACCTCATAAAATATGTGGATCTCACTTATAATCCAACTGGATTGACATTTAATGACACAATTCTGCACCATATGACAAGTGTGATCAAAATTTGACCAGAATTGTGGCTTTGAGAGTGGTTATAAGCTCTGGCAATCAGATGCAATCTCACTCATAAGTTAACTTCTCTGAGAGCTTGTTGATATAAGTCAATATTCCGAGTTTGATCAAAATAAGATCAGAATTATATGCCCCCTCCCCCCCCCCCAATGAGTGGCAACAAATCAACTCATTGATGGACAGATGATGAATGATGAAGGTAGGATAATATCATATGCTCACTTGGCCTTAAAACCAAGTGTGATAAAAATGGTTTTCTGTCAATGCAAGTCATTTGTGTGCTAATTTTATCTTGATATGACTTATCAACAATATAACATTCTTCTTGATTTATAAAGGACCATCTGCCAAATTGTTCTCCACACGGGCAAATTAATGACCATAGAAACTTAGAATCATTTCTTAATAATGTTACTGAAAAGAATCAATTGTTACTTTTAAATTACATCTGAAAAGACTCTGACAACTTCAACATTATTTGAATCCATGAACAAAATGGAGATGGGGGGTTGAAGAGGGTTGGCATAAAATTTCAAAGAATAAATTTGAAACAGGTTTCCATTTCCAGTCTGACAAGTCTTTACGAGCAAATTTTTTCATACACTGCAGAGTTTCTCTTTGGCATTGTAGATTTACAGAGGAAATGGCAATTTTCCAGATTTATGAAAAATCTCCATATAAATAATTAAAATATATTTTACTTTTCAACTGGGTCTGTGCAATTTGTTAGGAATAATCAGTAGAACAAACAAAACAGACCCTGATATGCAGGTGCATTAATGCTACAGCAGATCAGGATCTTTGTTCTCTGCAGTTTTAATTGATTTATAACAGAGTATATGTGGTAATAACAAAGTTGTGGCCATACCCCACCATCCAAATAATTTAGGAGATGTAGTAACAGATAGCTGGATGGATAGACAGATAGATGGATGGATGGACAGATAGCTGGATGGATGGATAGACAGATAGCTGGATGGATAGACATAGATGGATGGATAGACAGATGGATGGATGGACAGATAGCTGGATGGATGGATAGACAGATAGCTGGATGGATTTACACATAAATGGATGGATGGACAGATAGCTGAAGGATAGACAGATAGATGGTGTCACAATATTTCCAGCCTGGTAATAACAAACCTTTTGCAAGACATTTGCTAAGCATGATTAGGGGGTTTGTGGATTATGCTTTTTGAGTAATTAAATATACCATTAACAGAACATTGGTTTTGTCTTGTTTTCATCAATCTGCATGCTCAAATTACATTATTTTGCATAATTTTACATGCCTTTGTGTCATTCTTTAATTAAGTGTTTGCATTTTTATAAATAATTGATTTTCTAACAAACTTTAACAGAAATAAGGCAAGCCAGGTTCTCAGGTTCCAAGATTGTAAAAACAGTCAAAATGCATTTCTAAATTACCTGTTCTTTATCGTAAGCCTGGTATGTGATAGGATTGATGATCTTGCTGATCAAGGTGGCAAGTAGTATTATCAGCACCAACACAGGTGCGATAAATTTCCAGACAATCTTCCAGTACCTACCCGTAGAGGAACCAACCATCAACTCTATGTCACGGCCAAACCTTTAACAAAAACAATAAAATATGCAAATAAAATTCTAAAATAAATATAAAAAAATGGCAAAAGAATTTATAGTACTTGCAACAAAAAATATACAAGAAAGTGATTGATTTTTTATAAATCATATTTTTTCAAAATAATATGTACACAGCTGAAATCACAGAGATCAAAGTGTGTCATTGCATAGAGTACCATCTTATCAGGGTCTATGCTAATGTTGCAAATATACTCACTTATCAGTCCAAATGCAAACTGTACAGATATCGATCTCCAATTGTACAGTGTGACCCTGCTATAGCATGCTCTGTTATAACACAAATTCAGATATAACATGGTTGTGGCATGGCTCCCAGAATTCCATATACATGTACTTTTCTCATACATGAAATTTTTTTTTCTTCTTAAAAATGTACTAAAAATAACATGTAAAATGTTTATTCAGGGATCTTTCTGGCCTTCACCAATGTCAGAAATTGCGATTTCTTTTCGTTACTGGCAACAAAATGTACAATCTGGTGATTCCCCCTCCTCAGACATCGTTGACTGCTTAAACTTGTATATACAACTTTAGTTTGTAGTGAAGGATTTCAGAGGCACCTGGAAAGGAAGCCACAAACTTGATATAAAATGCACTGGAATTTGTATATTGTTAGATAAACAAATTTACTGTTCATATTGACTAACCACCTCAATAGTGCATTGTTATATCATAATCCGCTTATTCTGACATCTGGCCTGAAAACTGTATGCTGTAAGATCTCGGCCTTCTTTTATTTTTTTTTAACATATCTGGTACGAGTGCTCAACCAGATGAGGCACTCTCTCGTAATGGATCTTTCAAACAAAATAGTATCAGATTATCGGCCGCTCACTAGTAATTAATATATTTATTTGACTGACCTCTGTATGTGGATGGTAAGTAAAATTCCTCTTCTTTTCACTCACTGAATTAAATCTTTTATAAGACATATTTTTTCTGTTTGTGTGTGTGTGTGTGTGTGTGATTTGGATTTTTAATGTAGCTTTAAAAAAATTTCAGTCATATCACTATGATGTCTGCAATGTGACAGTTTATAGTGATGTCTAGTACTGGGGCATCATGCCACAGACATGTAGCATGATGTCCCACCCAGTCACATTATTCTGATACCAGGCTGACCAGTCCTAACACTAACCTCTTAATGCTGAGCGCCAAGCAAGGCAGCTGTCAGTACCATTTTTGTAAGCCTTTGGTATGACTCGGCCAGGGATACATCCGAGGAGGATGCTCTAACCACTAGGCCACTGGAGCGGTCTATTTTTTCTGTCATAATCCCTGTCAGAACAGAACACCTGTGTATTCATTGTCTGTTGGCCTTTCTTAAAAACATTTCTGACACATGCATGAAAGGCAGCATCACTCTGAGATTAGAAATGTCACAACAACAACACCAATAAATGAAAACAAACAAAATCTGGGATCTACTTGTTCATCTATCTATGCTACCAGGACTAGCCACAATCAACCAACTTTTGAAAGTAGTAAAAATAAACCTACTACAATCGACCAAATGACAGCTAATTCCTTTTGTTTCTAAAATGAACCCAGAAAAAAATAGTTTTGCATAAAACGCAATTAAATTTCAAGTATTTTGAAACCATATACATATGCTTGTCAAGTTAGCTGAACATGGGTTGTCTTGCAAAGATGTTTGTTAAATGTTTTAATTTGTTCAAGTTTTCATTTCCCTATCAATAAGCGTCATCCCCTGGGTAGCCTCAGCAAGAGGTTTCTGTCTCCAGCTGACCACAATCTAGGCCAATTTAAGAACATGGATGATGTAAACAGCTACAGCCATGTGCTACTTGTGACAAATTTGTGAATTGTTAAGTGATATGTAGATCAAAATGAGGTCAACCATCTTTTATGCATTCATGTTATTTGTGTTTCCTTATGGTATGTGAGTCATACATGAAGTTTATAACGTGATCTATGCTTGAATTCATGTATTTCTTATATACAAGTACAGTACTTAATGGATTATGGATTGTACAACATAAATGTAAGTTGTCTATATAATGTTTCTGAGACTAGTTTTTTGTCTTCATTTAATCAGAAACATATTTTTTGCACCCATTTTGTTACCCCACCCACACCCCCTGCCATATTTTAAGTAAATGCATAATTTTCACGACACGTTTGGTCTATAACACGGTTGGGTTCTAGGGACCCCAACTACCACGTGATATCAGGGTCACACTGTATATTGTGCCAGCAGAACTGGGTCTATTCTGTTGTTAGGAGTAATCAGTAGAACAATAAAAAATACCCTGATCTGCAGGCACATTATGACATGACAGATCATGCTCTATGTTGTTTGCAGTTTGACTCAACTTACAAGTGAGCATTATGGTATTGTTATATACAATATGCTCTGATTTTGTTTCCACAGATTTAACATAGGAAGTATATGAACAGTATTTTCCTGAACAAGTCATCAAGCAGTATACTGGAACCCTGCTATCACATGATAATTGGGGCCCAAAAAATTGGATCACGTTAATGCGGGGCTTTACAGTATTTTAATTTTTCAGGGAACAATGCATTGGCACATATACTTTAATCATGTCTAATGTATATCATGAATAGGGTATCAACACCATTTACTGTCGTGCTGTTGTGGCATGCAATTCATCCATAATGCATGTAATTTCACTGAAAAAACTCCATACATATTTAAACTATTCAGTTATTTTGTCACAGATCATTATGTGCCTGAATTCAATGTGAAAAATTAACAGCAAAATTTGGCTAAGAAAGATGAAGCACATGTACAGTTCATTACGTTCAAGAGTCTATGAATGGTGTCTGTACAAATTTCATACTGCTAAAATTATCTCATATGCATTTCTGTGTATCTTCTTTATCTATTGTAAATTCCAAATAATTAATGCTTGAATGCCTCTTCATTTGAATAATTACAGCAAGAATAATTAACAAACAACATGCTTTCAGCGTGCTTATAACTTTTACTTCAGATTTTGTGAACATCTAAAGAAACATTTGAAAAATATTTTTATAAAGATTTTTAAGCTGAATGCATGTACAATTTCATACCCTTTCAATTTCCAGCTAATAAAGTGGACATTATTTACTGGTCAACTGATTTTGTCTAATAACATCGCCAAGCCCAGCAAACATGTTGGCGGCATTCATTTTTTTATGTTTATTAAATTGTGAGAATCTTTTATCAACCACAGCATTGTCTGCTGCTTGGTTGTGTATGCAGTTAAAGAAGAAACACATGTCGGCTATTGTTTGAGCAACAATTGTATACAGAATTAATTGAAGACAATCACAAAGACGACTCACTGGCTTTACTCATGGATCAGTAATAAGTAACATTTCTGATATGTCTGACTGGCATAACACTTCTTGAACCTGGTGAAATTGTTAAATCTCAGAAGCCATGCCACAATCGTATTATATTCGAATTCATAAGCGAACTCTTCCCCTAAATGATAATAAACATTTTACACAGTATTTCTCATAAAAATATTTTTCTAGGTACAAGAAAAATACATGTACATGTATTTAAAATTTCAGGAACCATGCCATGATTATAATAATGTCTAATTCATACACATTCTCTTCCCCCAAAAAGAAAGAACATGATAATTCCTCAAAATGATAATACATTTTTTATACACTATTTCACGTACTTTGAAGATATTTTTTTTCCCATAAGCGAATGAATATACAAAATTTCGGGAGCCATGCCACAACCACGTTATATCTGAATTCACATTATCGCAGGGCACGTTATAGCGGGGTCACACTATATATGCTGTTCATAAGGATATATATCCCGTCATCATGACATCATATAATAAATATTTTATATCATTACAATATTAAATTTATCCAATATGCTCATGTACATCAGGTCTGAATGAAATTGAGTAAAGACTGTAAAGAAGATATTTCATTATTGGTCACTTTTTCCCTATAGTAATGTCAACTTGCACTAATTTAATTTAGAGTATGCAATAAATCTGTTTATGTGTGTATACTGTGTGACATCTCAGGTGGACATAGTCAACTCAAAATCTTGTCAGTCATTGCCAAATACAACTTGTCCAGCAAAGACCGCAAATAGTACATACACAATAACCTCTGATTATTATAAATAATACAGACCATGATCTGTGGGTTCATTATGGGACAGCAAATCAGGATCTATACTGTTCAAAGTGTATGTTATGTATAAGTAAATGTGGTCCTACTTAAAGCCATGTTTTTGTTCGGGGCACATTTGCTTCACTCTGACCTTAACCAAATATCAATGTTTAAGGAAGACTGCAGTTCTCTTTTATTACAGGAGAAAAAATTTTTGAATTTTACAGATCTATGAAGGCACCAAAAAGAATGCACAAACATAGTCCATGCAGTGAAATCAGCCCACTATACTACTAAGATCATGGAAAGTTCCAGCTGCAAAGAGCTTCGCACTGTTAAAAGAGACCGCCGTAAAGCTGAAAGACTTTGGCTTTCCACCAGACTCACTATTCATAAGCAAATCTATGAAGCTGCTAAGAAGAATGTCACAAATATAGTCCATGCAGCGAAATCAGCCCACTAGACTACTAAGATCATGGAAAGTTCCAGCTGCAAAGAGCTCTTCGAGATTAATAACAAGCTAATGTCAAGGAACAAATCTACACCACTTCCAACTACCTTCTCTCCAGTCAACCTTCCAGACTTGTTTGCAAGTTTCTTCTGTGACAAAGTACAAACCATTAGAGATAAGCTTGGACAACACAATTTCAATTTCACCATACAGTTGCGATACAGAATTTCAGAAAAAAACATTAGCAGCATTTGAACCTGTTTCTATGGATTTAGTATGTACAATCATGATGAAGAGTGCACCAAAGTCATGTGAACTTGATCCGATTCTAACATCACAGCTGCTTGAGTGCTTAGATCCAATATTGCCTTCACTGACTGATGTTATTAAAACCTCTCTCTCATCCAGGGAATTCCCATCATTTTTCAAAACTGCCATAGTAAAGCTTCTGCTGAAGAAACCAAAACTCAACCAACACTCAACCATAATGATTTCAAGAACTACTGCCCTGTTTCTAATCTCCCATTCATATAAAAAATCTTACAAAAAGTTGTTCTATCCCAACTTGTATCTCATCTGAATTCAAACAGTCTTTTTAGCAATGTACAGTCTGTATATCACCCTTGCTACAGTACTGAAACTACTCTTCTGAAAGTAGTTAATAACATTCTCTCTGCTTTGGATAGCAGAAAGATTACAGTCGTCACCCTCCTTGACTTGTTTGCAGCATTTCACACAACAGACCATGATATATTACTTCACCGTCTCCAGCATGTATTTGGCATTTATAATACAGCCTTACTGTGGTTCAAATCCTACTTGGTCAACAGGATACAAATTGTATCTGCAAATTGAATACACTCCAGCCCAGTTGATCTATGTTGTGGTGTTCCATAGGGGCCTGTTCTTGTCCTGTTCTCTTCATTCTATATACTCAGCCACTCTCAAGTGTCATACATCATCCAGTGTCTCACCAATTGTACACTGATGACACCCAAATATATATCTAGCCACCAAACTGAAGTTGATGCTACCATCCAAGGTGTAGAGAGGTACATTTCTGATGTGAAATCATGGATGACATGTAACAAGCTGCAGATGAATGATGACAAAACTGAAGCCATTCTGATTACAAACAAAGACTTTCTCATTCACATCCTTTACCTCAAACAATAAATATCAGCAACACCAACATTAAATTCACACAGTAAGTATGAAACCTAGGTGTTACTCTTGGCAGTACTCTCTCATTGCACCAACATGTCATGAACATAAGCAAGGTTGCATATCTTGAGCTGAGACACATCAGTTCCATTCACAAATATCTTTCAGCTGATGCCTCTAAAATATCTACTCAATATATACTCCAGAAACTTCAAAAAGTTCAAAACACAGCTGCTTGGATCATCTTTAGAATACCACGATCAGAGTACACCTCCCCCCTGCTCTGTACCCTACACTGGCTATCCATTCAATCCAGAATCAAACACAAACTTTGTTCTCTGTGCTATGTTTCACTGATGGGCTCCAGTCCAACATACCTTACCAACCTCACCCATGTGTACACACCAGCAAGATACTTACACTCCTCTTCTGACACTTGTATTCTCTTTATTCCCACTATGGAATTGAAGTCATATGGACAACGTTCTTTTACATACCAGGGCCCAGCAACATGGAACGAATTGCCCACTGAACTTAGACACAAAGACACAGTGGTCTCATTCAAGAGTGCTCTTGAAACTCACCTATTTCAACTGCAAGAACAAACTTAAAGACCTAATAATGTTTCCTTACCTTAAATGTTTTCAGCATGTTTACTGTTTTCTAATTTCATGGTGTTTGTTTTTTGTAATCATGTCCTTATGTGTTGTCTAATGTTGTAAAGCACTTAGAGCGTCTAAAGATTAGGCGCTATACAAAGTCCTCATTATTATTATTATTATTATTATTATTATTATTATTATTATTATTATTAATAATAATAATGATGTTATCTGCCACATCAAACACACTGAACACAAACTTCTGATTGACTGACATAAATAAGAAAATAATGAACATTCTCCCTTTTATTTAAAAAAGAGGCTAAAATTCAATTCTGGATTTGTTTATTTTATGGATGCTGGTACTTAACACCCATTTACTATCCACTTCAGTGACTTAACGAACTCAGTAAAAGTCATTTTAAAAAAAAACACTAAATGATTTTCAATACTCTGGTAAATAGCATTCCAATTTTTTGGTTAATTTGATAGCAATCTAATTGCAGGAATTCGTACTGATCGTTTAGTAGGTTGTGATAGCTATTTATAAAAGCTATTTATAAAACCCATCACAATTTCATAAACTTGCCCCTTCTCAATCAGAACTGATGAATCCATTTGACGTCAGTTTTGTATAATTTTATTTTGTAATAGACCAGAGCTATTTAAATAGATGTCTAATTACCTGATTTTTCTTGGAATATTGTTATGGACTGTGGTCTGTATGATGTCCAAGATATTACAAAATGAAGAGGAAACAAATTGTCTACATAATTGTTTTCTAAGATTTGTAATTAGCTGACTTTGACTAATTTTGTTTAAAACATTTTGTTATTTACGTGATTTAAATTTTAGGAATGAATTTTTAATGTTTTCATGTCATATATTATCAAATGCTAAATCATGAATTTAGGTAGGTAACCAGTCTCACATGTAAAATAGTATATATTTTTAATTATTTTTAGATGAATGTAAATTAAGGTGAATGTACATTACTTCACTGCCTTTGGTTGGATTGGTATGTTCTTAGTACACATGACCAATGAAACAGTATTAAAACTGGGGCACATCCTTAAGAAAGGGGAGCTTTATTAAGGAGTGGGGCAGGCATTAATCTTTACAATCTCATGATTGAGAATGGTTTTGCATTATCATCCCAGTTCTGACACACTTGATGCTTCCCATGTAATTATTTAGTCAAAATTGCCTTTTTTCTTAATAATTTCTTTGACACTGTTTCATAATTATTCACACCCACATACTGATGAATGAATTAATTAATATTTGATCAATTAATTATCTTTTTACATTATATATTGATTATTCCACTCACTTATCGACTCCATATACCCATCCGATAACCAGACACTCTGCCAAGGCAACAGTAATAAGCGGAAATGACCCAGCAAAGGCATCAAACAGCGACACCCAATATGATCCACTTCCTAACACAAATATTATCCCAACAAGGCAACAAAATCCACAAAGTAGACCTGAAATACAAATATATTTAAAAATAAAAAATGCACATATTTTACACTACTGTTTGCAAAAATCTCAAATTTTTTTTGTTCAGTTATTTAATAAACATGTACTTTATTTACCAAAACATTTTTAAAGTGATCTTGATATCTTTCTCACAGAGTTAATGTATAAAACGTAATCCCAATTTATTTTATGATTGCCAATGAATTAGTTGATTTTTCAATAAAAGTAATTTACATCATTCATTATGATCAAGAAATTCTGATATGCTGTTTGGTCACTGGCTTAGTCATTTGGCAAGTATTGCCATCATTCATGTAGGAGCTGTTGTTGTTGTTGTTGTTGTTGTTGTAGGGTTTAACGCCATTTTTCAGCACACAATAGGCTATACATGACGGCCAGTATTAATGGTGGAAGAAGAACCCGGGAAAACCCCAGAAAGAACCACGACCCATGAGAAGCTACTGGCAAGCTTTCTCACATACCCACATTAGCCAAATCCAAAACTCAAACCCATGCAGACAGAGGTGAGATGGCAGTGATCCATAATGGAGAGCGCTTTAGACCACTCAGCCACTCGGGGCCCCCCTCATGTAGGAGTACTCAGTTCAAATCCCACAACTATACTTATTTCATCTTTTCTTCAATATTTTATGTCTATGTGCCATTTTCAGTGAACTATTAAAGAGAATGATATTTTCCATAAGAATGTATACAAAACACAGCAGAACATAAATGACATTATCACACTGAATACAGTAAGAAATCTACTACTTCAGTCTGTTGTTATACATATTGCTTATCAATATATATTTTAGCATAATATAAAAAAAAGAAAATTTGCTTGTTCTGAGTCAAAAATCGATGTATTTCATGTCATAGGTGAATAGTTTCACTTGTGGCTTTACCATGCATGAAAATACCAAGTTTTTTACCCACTCAATGAAATATATATTATTCACTTGATCCAAGCAAATATTCTCTATATATTGCAAGTTACAGTGGTTTACAAAATTGCTAAAACAAAATGAGAACTCCCATTGAATTCCATCTATTTCCAAGCTATTAGACAATCACAAGAACAACACTTTATTATTCTTTGTGAAATTATTACCTATTAATATAAAAAAAATTAACAAGACAGCTCCAGGTAATTTTCTTTATTATATATGTTTACTGGCTTTTAAACTTTATTTGACACTTTTAAAATTCATTTTGAAAACTAATTTCCTCATATCTCTTAGTGTCAAAGTGATCATCAAAAAATCACCCAAACCATTTCATAAAGTGATCATAAAAAAGTTACCTATTCTATTTCACAAAGTGATCACCAAAAAGTTACCTATTCCATTTCAAAGTGATCATCAAAATTACCTATTCCATTTCAAAGTAATCAAAATTACTTATTTCAAATCATCCATTCCATTTATAAGTGATCTTCAAAATATCTTAATTCATTTCCTAAAGTGGTCATCAAAATCACATATTCCTTTTCATAAAGTGACCACCAAAAAATTACCTATTCTATTCCAAAATTATCATCAAAATCACCTATTCTATTTCAAAGTGATGATCAAAAATTACCTTATCCATTTGAAAGTGATCATCAAAATCACCTATTCTATTTCAAAGTGATCATCAAAATCACCTATTCTATTTCAAAGTGATCATCAAAATCACCTCTTCTATTTCAAAGTGATCATCAAAATCACCTATTCTATTTCAAAGTGATCATCAAATTTATCTATTAAATTACAATGTGATCATCAAAATCACCTGTTCTATTTCAAAGTGATCATTAAAATCACCTGTTCTATTTCAATGTGATCATCAATTTATCTATTAAATTACAATGTGATCATCAAAATAACCTATTCTATTTCAAAGTGATCATCAAACTTATCTATTAAATTACAATGTGATCATCAAAATCACCTGTTCTATTTCAAAGTGATCATTAAAATCACCTGTTCTATTTCAAAGTGATCATCAAACTTATCTATTAAATTACAATGTGATCATCAAAATCACCTACTCTATTTCAAAGTGATCATCAAACTTATCTATTAAATTACAATGTGATCATCAAAATCACCTGTTCTATTTCAAAGTGATCATTAAAATCACCTGTTCTATTTCAATGTGATCATCAAACTTATCTATTAAATTACAATGTGATGATCAAAGTCAACTATTCCATTTCAATGCATATCTGGAAAGTTAAATAAATATTTAAAGTTGGCTGGCTGATTGTTTTGGCGTTTAACACCACTTCTCAGCACAATATAGGCTATATATGGCAGCCAGTATAACTGGTGGAGTAAAAACCCAGGAAAACCCTAGTCTGAACCAACAACCCACAGGAAGTTACTGTCAACATTATCATATACCCATACTGGCCGAGCCTGAGATTTATCGGCAGTACATGTATTGCTTCCTTCTGACTTTTGAACAATGCATGAAAACAAAACATGAGAATTTAAATGGAAATAAATGGGATTTTTTCTTTTTTTTAAATACTTTCATATAACATCCCATGGTCACAATTATCATTGATATTATACATTTTTTAAATGAAATTTCATCAATTCTCAACCACATTCTCATATCTAAAAACTATATTGACTTTTATAAATTGTGTATTAGCCATATGAGTAAGTCCTTAAAAATTTTAATTCAGTTCATGGAACATATATAAAATTTAGAAGATATCAGTTTTTTAACTTTTTTTTGATAATGTCTTATATACCATGACAGATATTATCTGTAAATTCCTCATAAAATTAATTTTATAATTTAAAATTTGATTTGGGAAGCCATTGCTTTTAAAGACCTTCATTCACACATGTAATGTTTCATGTTTTATGGGGTTTTTTAAAATGGCAATTTACACATTACATGAATGAACTTCCAAGTTTTTCTGACAAATATACTATCATAATGAAGTGTACAATAGTGCAAAAAGGAGCCTGGAAGAAAAAATGTTAAAAAAGATTAATGCAAACTTTTCTACCTTTAAAAAAAGAACCAATTAAGTTATGGAACATAAAATCAACTGTTATACCTGACACCAGCCATTTTTTTCTTATCCATGGAAAAGGTTCTAGGTCATATATGGAAGCTGTGACACCTTCAATTGTCCCAAATTCACTTCCAAGTCCAAGGGAAAGCAACATAAGGAAGAAGATAATTGACCAGAAAGGCGCAGAGGGGCCAAACTCTACAATGGCTTGGGTAAATACAATGAAGGCAAGACCTGCTCCCTGAGCTGCCTGTAAAGTGAATTGAAGACCAGTCAGTATAAATGAAACACTTTAATTCTTTCTTGACAAACCCATGTTTGATGATATGCCCTCTCCCAACCTGAACACACTTTTGTCAACATTTTATTGAAGGAAACCTTGTCAGATAATAAGTCCACACTTTGCTTTGTACATTTACAATAAAGGCATAGTGTATAATTTTCAAGGAGCCTGTAATTTTTAGTAACCAAGTACAATTGTGTGTGGATTACAAAGAATTTTACATAGAAAACACAAAGTAAATGTGCATACTTTATGAACATGAATATTAAGCGCAAGAAATACAATTTACAATTTTTTCTGCTGCTGAAAGTATAGGTACATGGTTATGATGTTCCAATTGTTCAGAAGGAGATTTTATTTTAATTTAAAATCACATATGATATGTCAATTTCAGAGCTCTCTGTAGGCATCAGACACTGGGAGTTTGGACCCACTGTCTTCTGAAATTGGGGTTGTTCCAAAATAGATGAATTGGGGTTGTTACAGAATAGCTGAATTTGGGTTGTTACAGAATGGCTGTATTAGGGTTGTTACAGAATGGCTGAATTAGGCCTGTTACAGAATGACTGGGTTGTTACAGAATGGCTGAACTGGGGTTGTTACAGAATGGCTGAATTAGGGTCATTACAGAATGGTTGAATTAGGTCTGTTACAGAATGGCTGGGTTGTTACAGAATGGCTGAATTAGGCCTGTTACAGAATGGCTGTGTTGTTACAGAATGGCTGGGTTGTTACAGAATGGCTGAATTAGGGCTGTTACAGAATGGCTGGATTGTTACAGAATGGCTAAATTAGGGCTGTTACAGAATGGCTGGGTTGTTACAGAATGACTGGGTTGTCGTCCCAGTGAGATAAGCATGAGTCTATTATTATATGTTACTTTCATTTAACTGTTTACTTCTTTATCTTCTTGACTTTTGAAATATTAGAGTTCTTTAATTCTGTTCATGTAAGTCACTTTCTTACCAACTTCTTTTTTTTCTTATAACCTATTAGGAGAAATGCGGGTCAAAAGGATTGCCAGTTACAAAACATGGGAGTCAAGGGTTCATTTTTAGGGCCCACAGGGTACAGAATCCAAGAACATTAGGGGTCCAAGAGTAGCATTTGAAAGTATAGAATGTGCTGGAGGCCAGTGGAGAGAGCTCTGACAATATATTACAGCTGAGAAACAAACAATAAAATAATATGGTCATTGGATAGCTAATATTCAAGAATTGCAAAACTTAATATTTTCAGTTAAGGATATTTGCTTAATTATAAATCATTTGATCAAGTAAAGATATTTCCTCTACCAAATTTCCTCTTACATGATTGAAAATGGTAAAAAGATTTTCTAAATGGAAATAATAAAAGAGGATTTATTTGAAACTAAAATTATGCTTGACAACAAGTTGGAAACACAATCTATAATAATAATAACTTCATGGAATAAAATATCCACACATACACACACACAAACACACACAGTACATGGATGAAAAATTTTCTATAAAACCTTGTCCAGACTTACATGGGAAATCATTCAAAAGGACATCATATTTTCAATATCTCATGAAATCTTTTTTCTACCACATCAGAACTGTATTGGTTTATTTATTAAAATGTGTAATCATTTCCTCTCATATGTATTTGAGGTAATTTTACCACAAAAATAAGGAAAATGAAAGTCTCAAAATATCCTAAAATCTTCCATTACTAACAGTGTAAAATCTGTTAGGAATCAGCACTTTTTAAACACATGTATGTATTTTGTGAGAAAAAAATATAAAACAGGATTTTAAAATCTTTATTTAATAATGAGTTGCTTTTGTAACGTCTATGTCTTTATAAAGAATAAAAACTTTTCATAGTAGTTTCAATTTTAACAAAAGATTAATTTCTCACAAGTGAAATTCTTTTCACAATTTGGAATCCTTCATAAAATAAATCTCCTAGCACTTATCTGAAGTGAAACTATAATTCAAATTTTATTTTCATTTTGAAAAGAAAAATGTAATATTTCAACAGCAAAAAATCCTGACAGTTAACTGGTTTGTACTTTCCCAAAATGAAACTAAACCTTGAGGAAAACAAATCATGAACACAGTATGTTGTATCACTTATTCAAGATATACTTGAGATAAATCAACAAACCAAGTGTACTTGTTCAAATTATTGTGTTTTACTAGCCAATCAAAATTCACAACCCTAAGTCAAATTCTTTAGACACTGAACCCAATGTCACACATAGCTGATTTTTAAATCATTCAAGGCATGTTTCACATATCCTTACATGCCAAGTTAGATTAAGATATATACTATTGTGACTTTAACTCAATAGCAAAAATCTTAACTATCACATTCACCTTTGAAACAAAGGTCGTGGAGAACTAGTATCAAAGGCATTTACAATATTGTAGAGATATAAATGCACATCAGTCTAATCAAAGGCAAATTGCATTAAATAAAATTACTACATTCACCAGTCATTATACTTCAAAATAATGTATTCACTTTCTTTGACCTTGAACCTAAGGTAATATGAAGCAGATTATCAACATTATCTGAGATCATGTTGAGATGTACTTCTATACCAATTTTTGGTCACCATCCATTTCATCTTCTTGAAGTTGTTGTTTTCACCATCTTTAGTAAAACAAATACCTAAACATTGTCCTCAGATCTTGAACCCAAGGTCACGCATTGCCAAAATGTGCTAACAATTAATCCATAACTTAATAAAGTTTATTCCTATTTGTGAAAATTTATATTAAAAAAATCCAGTTTTATTCAGGTCTTGGAATTCTTTCCTATATATGAAATGAATACGAAAAAGTGAAAATGATTACAATTTTATGTTTAAAAAAACATTAATAAAAGATTCTAAATTCTTCACTGATCATAGAGAAATTTTTTAAACACAATTCACCCCTAATACTAGGTCATACATGGAAGATTTCTTTTAATGACTGATGTTACATAGTTTAGAGAGATAAATAGCAAACAATACCTATACCATCAAATTCTAAAGATTGTATGACAAACAGCACAAAGAAATAGAACATACATCTGCTAGTAGCTGATGTGTTTTCATATATATATATATATATATATATATATATATATATATATATATATATATATATATATATATATATATATATATATATATATATATACATATATATATATACATATATATATATATATATATATATATATATATATATATATATATATATATATATATATATATATATATATACAGACAGACAGAGACTCACTGTTTCAAGTTCTTTCTGTAGATCACATGCCCTAAGCCCTGTGATGTTCAGTTTACTGGCATTGTGTATAAAGTCTGTTGTATACTGATGAACTGTTATTTGGCCATTATCTGTGTAATTTGCAATCTCTAGTATTCCAGTATTACTGCAATAGAAAGCATGAATCTTTTTAACAAGTTTTATTAGCTACATAAGGAATTAGATTCCCTTAAAGAGGCAGATGTTCTACTTGCTAAAAAACATTTTTTTTAGGAAACCAGGAAAAGTTGATTTTAGGGGGGGGGGGGGTTTGGTACTGAATAACAACTTTTCCTTTTGCTGAAAAACAAACAAAACCAGTCTGATGAAGATCTGCTGTGATGTGCTGAGTTGGTGTGTTCACATCCTAACTGTAATGCAAAAATCTCATTTGCAACCTTTAGCCTGACCAAGAAACCATGGTTAGCAGTTAACTGAACTTGTCCCAGATATGAAACCATGATTAGCAGTGAAATGAACTTGTCCCAGATAGTTTTAAGCCTACTGAAGTGTGAAGTTTGGCTGAGATCCATTTTGCACTATACGTATTTATTTTAATTCATGTTCACAAGCAGTTGTATTGACCTTAATGCCAGAGTCACATAAGCCGATTGTCATATTTACATCAAAATCTCCGTTTGACAACTGAAATCAGTTTGCACTTGTTTGATTTATCATTCTCACAAACCATTATAAATGAAAACCCAAGTTATGGTCTTTGACCTTGAACCCAAAATAAATAATGTCACAGAATTCTGACTTTCAATATCAAAATATGACTGTATAGCAAGTCTGGTTGAGACCCATGTCTGTTTGTTTCATTATCATATTCATAAGCATAGAGAGAGGTACAAGCCCTACCTTTAAATGTCATTGAACTCAAGGTCAAAGAGAGCTTGGTTCTCATTTAAAATACACAAGATACCAAGATGGATTCAACTTTAAAACTAACTGGGTTGAATTCAAGTTACATGTTTACAAGTAACTCATCTAAAATACACAAGATACCAAGATGGATTCAACTTTACAACTAACTGGGTTGAGTTTAAGTTACAAGGTTACAAGTAATTATCTTTTATTAATAAAATAACTCACAACCCAGGTCCACTGTTTGAACAAGGAACTTTTAATTTTGGAAGGCATGCAAAAACAAAGGTTTATGTGTACTCATAGGGTGTGATGACCAAAACACCTGCTATCACACCCATTATAATGAACTCAAAACCCTGCTGTCACAGTTGAACAAATTTGAGGATATCAAATTCAAAAAGACCCTTAAAATATAATGTTTTAGGAGAAAGAAAACAAATTCAGTATGTTCCAATAAAACCTAGTAGTCCTATAATGTATTGCCATAGGTGATAACTTAATAATAGCATAATGATTATTTTGTACCCAAATGAACCACATAAATGCATGTTATCGATGTTACCCCAATGGTACCACATAAATACATGTTATCAATGTTACCCCAGTGGTATCACATAAATGCACATTATCAATGTTACCCCAATGGTTCCACATAAATGCACATCATCAATGTCACCCCAATGGTACCACATAAATGCATGTTATCGATGTTACCCTGATGGCTCCACATAAATGAATGCTATTTGATGTTACCCTGATGATTCCACACAAATGCATGCTTATCGATGTTACCCTGATGTTCCACATAAATGCACATTATCGATGTTACCCTGATGGCTCCACATAAATGAATGCTAATCAATGTTACCCTGATGATTCCACACAAATGCATTCTTATCAATGTTACCCTGATGTTCCACATAAATGCACATTATCGATGTTACCCTGATGGCTCCACACAAATGCATGCATAGCGATATTACCCTGATGGTTACATATAAATGCACACTTATCGATGTTACCCGATGTTTCACATAAATGCATGAATAGCGATGTTACCCTGATGGTTCCACATAAATACATGCATAGCGATGTTACCCTGATGGTTATGCATAAATACACACTTATAAATTTTACCCTTATGGGCACACATAAATGCACACTATCAATGTTACCCTGATGGTTACGCATAAGTGCATGCTTATTGATGCTACCCTGATGGGTACATATAAATGCATCCTTATCGCTGTTACCCTGATGGTTACACATAAATGCATGTTTACTGATGTTACCCTGATGTTCCACATAAATGCATGCATAGTAATGTTACCCTGATGGTTCCACATAAATGCACACTATCAATGTTACCCTGACGGTTACACATAAATGCACACTTATCAATGTCACCCTGATGGGACCACATAAATGCATGCTTATCGATGTTACCCTGATGGGACCACATAAATGCATGCTTATTGATGTTACCCTGACGGTTACAAATAAATGATGACATACACTGTACTTTTATTTACCACCAATCACTGTGCATTAGAGGTTCATGGTATTACCAGTACTTGCCTCAGTACTATTGCACTGTACCTTTATTTATCACCAATCACTGCATATTAGAGGTTCATGGTATTACCTGTACATGCCACAGTACTATTACACTGTACCTTTATTTATCACCAGTCACTGTATATTAGAGGTTCATGGCATTACCTGTACATGCCTCAGTACTATTACACTGTACCTTTATGTATCACCAATCACTGTGCATTAGAGGTTCATGGTATTACCAGTACATGCGTCAGTACCATTACACTGGAGCAATACTGCTGCAGTTTCCGGAGCGGAATATATGAAAATTCCCCAAGTAAACTTGTTATAAATTTAGTGATACTAACATAATGTTTTCATTTTTCATGACAAAATAATTCAAACATTTGTTATTTTTTTACAAAACAGCTGTATTAATCAAAACTTAATTTGGATTATTACAAATATAATATTTATTATCCCTTAATCACATGTTTGACACATGTGTAGGTCAATGTGGTGGCCAAATGGGATGTTGTTACTTGTAGAGGATATTTAAGCCAAATCCAACTATTGGAAAAATTTCTGATTCTACCCACCCCACTCCAACACACACACATGTAAAAAACAATGTCATTCTTTAGTTATTTATAAATGTACGTTAATTTGCTTAAGTGGATGTATTCCTATTTAAGACTGCAAATCAATCTAAGATTTTCAGGAGAGCAGGTGTTTTCTACTTGAATTTGACATAATTTCTCAAGTCAATAAATATTTTCTCCTTTGTTGAGTAAGTGCATTATATTTTTACTCACTCTCTCTGATAAATATCTTGCCTGGTGTTGGCATCCCACTCAAACTTTCCCTGCCTATTATATCAATAATGTAGCTAGTTTTTGTTGATGTTGTGGGGTTTAATGCCATTTTTCAGCACACGATAGGCTATACATGGTGGCCAGTATTAATGGTGGAGTAAGAACCTGGGAAAACCACGGAAAGAACAACTGACCCACAAGAAGCTACTGGCAAGCTTTCTCACATACCCATGTTGGCTAAATCTGAGACTCAAAGTGTAGCTAGTAAATTGTAGGCTTAGGTATCAACACATTCTATTTTTATCAAAAAACTCTCTAATGTCAGCACAATGTCCTCTAAATAATGTCATCTATAGCGTAAGCTTAATCATCTTACTTTATTTTCAGTTCAAACAACAATTCACATACAAACAGCAAATTCATGGTATTTTTTCTTTTTAGCTGTGATATATTTTTTTCTCATCTCTACATAATTAGTGTTTTGTTGGTTTTAAAAAAAATATAATGGACATAATATGGTATTATTTGCTACAAATCAGAGTAAAATATTTTTCCAGCTACTATCAGACAGAAAATTAAAAAGGCATCAGGCTCATGCTGCAGAACATTGAACTGGTTGTCCCTAACATAACTGCAGTATTCCATGCTACATATCACTGTACGTTCACAAATACAGCTGTATGTTTATCATGGTACAAAAGTTTTGTGGCACTCAACTCTACTGTAACTAGTAAATATTTGTTAATGATTATTTTTCTTCTAAATGTTTATATCCCCATACTGTAACTGTTAAACTCTCTTTCAACATTGTATTCTGTATTCACCTATTAAAACCAAAATCAATTTAACAAAAAGTAAATGCAAGACAAAATTTGATCGCTTACATGTTCTTGTTCAAAGAGTAACATAAGGGTCAAGTCAGCTGATGCTCTCATTGCTATTGTTATTCTTGTTACTTTGCTTCTTTTTCTTTTTATGAATATTATTATTATTTTGCTTACCTTGGGTGTATAACTATAAATGAAGTCATGTCCTTTGACCCTGAAACTATAACTCCAAAACTACTGAACTCAACTGACACATGTGCTTCAGTCATGTACCAAATTTGGTCAAGATACAACTCTGTTTGCTAAGTTATTGTGATTACAATTTATATGTAGTGAAAAAATCTAAACCATGACCTTTGACTTTGATGCCACATTAATTGAAGAAGGGTTATAAAACTTGTTCAAGACATTATAAAGATACCAGTAATCCAAGTTCACTCAAAATCCATTCCTATTTGTACAAGTTGTTTTGTTCACATGACTATATCATTCAAAAACTATAATAATAATAATAATAATAATAATAATAATAATAATAATAATAATAATAACAAAAATAATAATAATTTTCTCTTTCATGAAAATAATATCTGAAGTGGAAAAATCCAAGCCATGACCTTTGACTTTGACCTCCAACATTTTGCACTTTACTGAATGTCAACCTCATCCAAGAAAGGTGAAGATGTAATTTATTAACATGTTATGATAAAATTCATTTGTATTTATTTAATCTGTCATGTTCACAAGTCAGATGTAGTGCAACAACAAAAATCTGAATTGTGATCTTGACCTTAAATCCAGTGTCCCATATTGTTTGTCATCTAACTCATTGAAAACATTGCTGTGATTTGCCTTTACAAACAAAACAAACCATCAAAGTTAAAACAGCTAAGTTAAAATCATGTAACAAAAGGTCATCTGATTTTCCAATTCATCTGAGATATTGTTGAGACATACCTATATACATAGTTTGATCAAGATATATGTATATTTTTATTACTGTCTTCACAAGCTAACTGCAGTGCACAAACCTAAAGTATTACCTTTGACCAGGAACCAAAGGTTATGAAGAGCTGGCATTTGCAACATTGCCGGTATGAAATAACATTCCAAGTTTGCTATAAAAAAACAGAAGAAAAAAAACAAATAGCACTAGTTAAAATAACTACATTCACCATGCACTCAGCATTGTTCAAACTTCTTATTCACTATATTTAACCTTGATTTAAAGGTCATATAATGCTGATTATTGATTTCTTCTGGAATATTGTTGAGATGTATTCAAAGACCTAGTAAAATCATCATCCATTTGCACTTGCTGCAGTTATTATTATCATAAACGTTGTTAAAGCAAAATCCTCAGTTGTGACCTTTGACCTTGAACCCAAGAACATAGACGGATCTTATCAAACTCATATGAGATATTTCCAGGACATACCAACAAGCACAAGTGATCAAATTTCATTTCTTTTTTATTGTTCAGCAACCACTGTAGTTCGAAAACTAAAATAACAGTCTTTTACCTTACAAAAAACATCACAATATTCACAAGTTACATGTAGTTTACAAAATCTATTTCATGATGTTGGACATAAAATTAAAGGTCATGGGGGCCAGGTTATCAAACTTTGCAAGATAATGCTGAGATATGCCAATGTACAAAGTTCTGTTAATATTTGATCGCATTGTTGCATTAAGATGTATGTGCTGATGGATGGATGGGCTGTAGACAAGTGGACAAATGGCCATCACATAAGCTTGCTTGGCCTTAAGGCCAGTGGAATTTAAATTACAAGCTCTGCAAATGTAAAATCACAAAACCAATATGTATCGAAATTATTTTTAAATCTGTCTGCATGAGATGACAAATTTGATAAATGTCATTAGACCCAGGGCAAGCTGACTGGAAAACTGAACGTTTCCTTGTAAGATTTAAGGCTTTCCAAACCTATAACTGCTTAATATGAGAATGAATTTATTTTTAAGAAAGACAAAATCAAAAAAATCAGATGTTTCTTGAATCTGCATACATGTATAAAAAATTAATATCTTGCTTTCCTTTCAACTTTCTATGATGTGCATATTAAATCCTTGTGGCAAATAATTAAAGTTATCTATAAATATATACTGCATGTAGAAGGATATGTAGACGAGAAAATAAGGCATGAACTGATAGCTGGAGAATAAAATATACAGACTGTGAGAAGAGCAAAGACATACAGATGGCTAAAAGAATGAGATTCATCTTCTACATCAACATTAATGAAAGTTCGGTTTGGAAATGAGAGTGATTTAAAAAATATATTGATAACACATGATGACATAGGTCTTGTGACTGATCAGTCTTTAGAGAGGTCAAAGGATACAAGATGAGAGACTGTGAGGGTGAATGGACAGATGCTCCCTAAGGATACTACAGGTTTGACAAAATCATCATTTATAGCACTATATCATGATCCATTATGAATGTGCACATGTAAGAATTCCAAAACAAAATGTACAATTGAGAAAAATGTATATACACCACTCCCTTGATAACTCATGCCCTGATAACTCGCGAACCCCATTTTAATGAGGGGTCAGGCGTGGATCCCATTTTTTTTAAAAGCAGAAAAAATTAAAAAATTGATCCCTATTTCTTAAACTTGAAACAAATTGTGATCAAAATTGGTTACTGAAACGTTTATTTATTGCTCATTTTATGGTCGAAAATGGTAGATGTGACCTGGAAACTTTAATTGACATTTTGAAAGTATGAACTTTTAATAAGAAGTCATATAACTGGTTACATTTTCTTTCCAAACGACATTTTAGTACACTGTAAATCAAGATATTCAAGGAAATTTTTATCAATGAAAATGTCACTTACATCCAGTGTAGGAAGTACATTAATATTTAAATGCCAATTAAATAATTTTGATTACGTGAAATTTGTGTTTTTATTCTATCTTTTAGTTTCACTTAAGTTTAATCATCATAAATGCAATGTGAATTTAAACGTAAAATGTGTCAATCTACCGTAACAGCTATGTCAGCAAGAATTTCTCTAAGAACCTAATTAAGTGCCGACTGTGTTTTGATAACTGACTTGTGGAAGTATGTTGCATTGTTGCAATGAATTAACAGCTGGCCTCCTTTGTAATAGGCCCTATCATGTTAATTATGTCTGTTGAATCAAATAAAGGAGATGGAATACAAAAAAATAGTTAAAAGGCAAGCAAATCCTACATAGTTAAAATTTAGCAGCCCCAGTCGTATGTTGGGTGAACTCAGGTTGATCAATCAAATACTGTTATAAATTTTATTGTGTATGTAATATAAACTACCTTAAATTAACCGACTCTTTCATAACTGTGATCAAAAATAGCAAGGCAACCAAGCAAAACGAATACTTCGTAAAATAAAGAGCTTGATTTCACAGATATGGACTATTGTGGGCAAGTCATTTTCTGAGAATTTCTGAAATGGCACTTACAGATTTCCGCAAGGATGATAAGAAGTTTCACTATTGCTTTCAATGAAATCATGACATTAATATTGTGTTAACTGAACAATACAAAACTTGAGTTTTGACATAGACGATCGTCTCACTAAATAAATGTTGGTAGATTCTGAAAAAAAAAGGAATCTTGTTTGGTGGTATATTAACGGATAGTCTAGTTTCCAGCTACTCTGACTCCCGACTTGCTAGTACACTATTTAATACCATAAAGAGAACCAGACTAATCAACAAAATAAAATGAAAGTGATGTAATACACGTTTTCACGTACATGTGATGGTTGTTGAAACCAGTTGGAATGATCTTTAACATGTTGGAAATTTTTAAAATAAATGTTATTTATACAGCATAATGAACAACTTCATTAGAAAAAGTGCATTATTAACAATTATTATCAATTATTAACAGCCCAGTTCCCTACACCCCCCCCCCACCATGGTTTTCTAAATTTATAAGTGGATGTTTTTATTTTTGGAGGTCCCTCAATAACTTGCATCCTCGCTTATAGTGCGGTCAATGTTTGTGGACCCCGTTGTGTGCAAGTTATCGAGGGAGAGGTGTATCTGGTTTGAGTCATAAAAGCACAGTAATTATTGGAGTTATGTCCACTATTGTAATTATGTTGAGTATCTCCAAATACAGCATAAAATATCAGAAACTCACTGCAGTAAGTTTGTTTTGCTTCACCTTTCTGATAAATGAAACACTTCCAAGAACTTTTTCAATGGATGCATTATTGTGGATTTCTGTGAAATAGCAGAATCTCAGAATTTCTGAGCAGCATGTATAATTAATCTGAAACAAATGACAGTAGTTTGGGGAACCATGGCTGAGTACTCAAGATTGGGTCTATCATCACCACCCTGATTCTCCCCTTCTTCAATTTCTGTTGAACTTTAAAAATTACACAGAGGAAAGAACATATAGTAAAGTGAAATTACTCCAAGATACAGAAAGACATTGACAAGTGAAGCTTGATGGTCTGATTTGTATACATACATACATACATACATACATACATACATACATACATACATACATACATGCATGCATACATACATACATACATACATACATACATACATACATACATACATACATACATACATACATTCATACAGACATACATACATATATCTTGGCAATTGACAATCTGGTCTTGAGGCAAAAATGGTCAATATCACATTTACCAAATTATGTTCAATTTCCTGGAAACTGGAAAATTTCAGGCTTCAGCATGCATTTAGAATCACAGTTTAATCTGTGCCTTAAAACATTAGCCTCTATGTTCAATGTGCCTGGTAGACGACAAGCCCTGAGCCAAATATATATTGCTCTACACAATTTCCATAGCCAGAGCATTAAGTTCCTCAATACCACTGCCCCACCCAGATTTTAATAATATCTAAAAGGGCAATAGTATTGTCCATTGGCAGTATTACTTGCTGATCCTTAGTCTTATTTCCTGAGAAGAAGCATTGTAAAATAATGAAGACCTGCTTTTCATTAAAGGACATTAATGTGCCACTGTCATTCCTCTGATGACCAATGGATCCCTGTTGATAAGCTAAATCATAGTTAAATTTACCTGGCCATATGTTAATATCGCTGTGTTTGTGTCACATGACTCTCGTGACATCACTAAAGACAAAGAGGGTTGTAGTGAGTTCACTCCCTTTCTTGATCTCTCATGGTGTCGTTCGAGGTGAAGAGGATGAAACTAGCCCTGTTTATTAAAATGGCTGCTCTGCTACCCATGAGCTCCAATAGCATACTCAATGAAGTGTCAGAACCAAAATGATACTATATATAGTTGTGGTGATTTTGCCCCATGAGCTCCAATAGCATGCTCAATGAAGTGTCAGAACCAAAATGATACTATATATAGTTGTGGTGATTTTGCCCCATGAGCTCCAATAGCATGCTCAATCCCAGTGTCAGAACCAAAATGATACTATATCTAGTTGTAGTGATTTTTCCCCATAAGCTCCAATAGCATGCTCAATCACAGTGTCAGAACCAAAATGATACTATATATAGTTGTGGTGATTCCTTCAAGAATGAAACCCTTTTGTTCATATGTAACTGTGCACAGTTGGCCTGTTTCTTGCAAAAATCCATGTTTTGGATTTTAGTTTTGCAGGCAGTGCATCATCCACCATTATGTTAGCAGTGCTGACCAGTACACTTAAAAATTGCTACATAAAGGAATCTATATTGCAATATAATCTGAGTTCAATTGTCTTTTACAGAGTCTTGAAAACTTGAGGAAATGCTCTTAGATAATGAGAAAACTATACAAACTTGTCAGTAGCTAATACCATAAAGTGACCATCACCTTGGACTTGTCTACTGACCAGTCATGTGATGTATGCCTCATCTTGTGAGGTCTTTAGGGTATGAAAGGTGCAGTGATGATCTAACTATATAGAGTGGGCAAGCTCAACATGTTTACCAATATATACTTGCTTATAAGATAAGTCAAACTGCAAACTGCACAGACCCATATCTGCCACTGCATACAGTGCCAGCAGATCTGGGTCCGTGCAGTTTCTTAGGAGTAATCAGTGGAAGAAGCAACATAGACCCTGATCTGCTGGTGCATTATGCTAATACAGACCATTACTTGTTGGTTGAAGTTTTACTTAACTTATAAGTGATTATATATGGTAACTGGACCAGAAACTCAGAAAGGCAGTTCAGCTGACCAGTATAGGCTGTAGCCAACTCACTCACTGCTCATGTCTAGGTAAGGACTTAAAGGCTAATGAATCCCATATACTTACAAAGATTACAATGGAATGCATGCAACTGAACAGTTAAAATGTAAATATTGATTCCTTATTTGTCCAAACTAACTTCAGATAATTTAAGCTTTCAGATTATCATGTCTCACAAGAAAATGACGGACAGACCTTGATAATAACCACAAAATGGAAGTAGACATCAACAGTATATTATGCAGCAAGGATCAAATGATGAAATTGCAGGCATTTATGCAACAAAAGCTTGCTGAATACATACAAATTGTAAATAATGGTGTTGATATTATGATGATTTCACTAGCATAAAACCTGTGAAACATAAAGCATTATGAATGAACACCCCCACTCTCTCTCCTCCCCCCTCCATCTATCTTTCTGTATGTCTCTGCTGTTATTCAGTGGGACACAAATGTTTCATCTTGTTATTATTATGTAGCTTTAATTTGACACCTTAAAGGTAAAAATACCTTTATCTTTCTTTTTCTTAAGACTAGTATTTACTTTGCTCAACTTACTGTTGTACACAGTGGTCATATTGAAGATTTGCCTTAAAACCCAAGATGGAGAAGATAACAATTGCGGCAAAGATTGCAGTGAAATAGTTGACCAGGGAAATGATAATGGCATCTTTCTTGCAGTTATTGGTCTTTTTGTTGAAACTGGAAAAATTAATGAGGCCACCAAAAGCCAGGCCGAAGGAGAAAAATATCTGACTAGCGGCATCTAGCCAGACCAGTGGATCTAACAGACGTTCAACCTGAAACAAACAAAAAAATGTTAGAAATAAGTACAAAAACAAGAGTCTGAATAGGTGACTGAAACTCAGACAAAACATTGTTTAATTGCATAAAGACTGATTAAACATTTTGGTCTTTAATCTATGAAATGCAACAAAAAGTCGTAAAAAATGATCTACAGCAAACCTTTCATATAATAATCTAAAAATGTGATATCTCATATAAAACTACCTGACATAACTATATGACTTAGATAGCCATCATAATTGCCTTATGTAATGTCACAGAACTTAAACCAACTCAACAATGATGTGAAGGTGTATAAAGCTTTATTACCAACTGTAATAAACCCAGACTACATACTATTTTACCAGTCTACAAATTTGGGATACTCCAATCAAGTACTGAAGGGAACTGTAGTAGTACAATAAGGTATGATGGACGTCATGGTGGTCCTACTGAACGAGAACAATTATCACTTGCAATTAACCAAGCCACAAGGGAAAAATGAAACCAAATTTGCATGACCATTCTCTGAACAAACGAGAAAAGGTAGGAATACCAAGATATTTTTAAGCTGGTATTTTTGGTATCAGATCCTTTCTTACATTGATTCTATGTTCTGTTAGGACCAACTTTACCTTACAATGCATTTATTCAAGCTGATATTTTTTGTGTCTTTGTTACACTGATTCTATGTTCTATTAGGACCAACTGTACCTTACAGTGCAAGTATTCAAACTGGTATTTTTGGTATCAGATCCTTAGTTACATTGATTCTGTGTTCTATTAGGACCTACTTTATCTTACAATGCATGTATTCAAACTGTATTTTTGGTATCAGATTCTTTGTTACATTGATTCTGTGTTCTATTAGGACCTACTTTATCTTACAATGCATGTATTCAAACTGTATTTTTGGTATCAGATTCTTTGTTACATTGATTCTGTGTTCTATTAGGACCAACTGTACCTTACAATGCATGTATTCAAGCTGGTATTTTTGGTGTCAGATCCTTAGTTACAGTGATTCTATGTTCTTTTAGGACCAACTGTACCTTGCAATGCATGTATTCAAGCTGGTATTTTTGGTGTCTTTGTTACATTGGTTCTATGTTCTATTAGGACCTACTTTATCTTACAATGCATGTATTCAAACTGGCATTTTTTGTGTCAGATCTTTAGCTATGCATGTTCCAAAAATGTGAACATTTTTGCTCCTCACTGAACACAAGTTCCAGGAGGTGCAGTTCTACCATTATGTGTTTGAACTTGGCATCACACAGAAAATGAAGACATCATTGTACTATACTTATAATGGTTGATATTTAACATGGCATCATGAAAAAGGAAAGCGAAGTTGCTTTTACCTTCATTGACTTTTCTGTGCAGACAAAACCCAAACTATCCAAACATAGTTCTGATGGAACCGGTTCCATGTTTCCAAACTCAGTCCAAGTGCTAATGAATGGTCCAGCTGGATCAGGAAAAATCCAACTTTTGCTGAATATGATTCTAAGATGATTAATATGGGATTGTTTGTTCATAATTGTGACATATTCAAGGATTTTACACTAGCACTTCAGAAGTTAATCATCCACTGCTGACTTCTTTTCCACAATCAATGAAGCTCCTACCATTGATGATCTTGATTCAAGTTTAAATAATCTTGTTGTGTATGAGGAGGTGATGCTTGTCACCAAGAACACCCTGCAAGAATATTTTCCTGAGGTCAACATAGATGTGATCTATGAGATTCAGTGATACTCACACATACCTAAAGTAATCCAAGACAACTATGACATGTTAGTAATATTTTGTGGCACTGATGCAGATAGTCTTCCAAACATTCGTTGAACCTGGTGTTCTACTGACCACTCATGGTGGGGGGGGAATTTCAGAATATTTGCAGAGGTCACCCAGGACTCATATAGTTTCCTCATGACTGGCTTGACTGATGGGCCATGAATTATTGTGCTGGTTTAAACAAGTATACGGTGTAATAATAACAATCATCAATGGAAAAAACTGCCAGCAATGTCATAGCTGAATATGCTGACCATTATGCCCAGGATTGACTAAAACTTCTTCACAGTTATAAAGACATCCATGAAAGTGTCAGATATGTTTATGTTGCAACAAAACAAATGGGATGACATTGCAACAGGTTTTGACATTTATTTTTTACCGGTACACCACTGATCAAACCCACTCATGAAACCAATTAACAAGTGAAGAAAGTTGTGGAATCAACCACCACAGTTATGAGAACAGAGAGAAAATCTGGTCCAATTGTTATGGCATACCGAGCTATTGAACAGTTACCAGTGCAGACCAAGAGGCAGATGTGGCCCTTGTGGTGGCAAAGGAAACAGCACCACCCAAACACATGTCATGGACACCACAGAGTAATATATTTAATGAGCTTGGCTTAACAAAAACTGTGGAGGTTGTCCTAAATTTTGACAATAGTTTTCCTCACATTTAGAAAAATTATGCAGCAGGATCATATTGTAAGGCATTTACTGATGAGAAAGTGTCTGACAATTGGGTTAAGTTGTAGAACAGCAACTTGAAGAACAATAAATTGGTTGAAGGTATTAGTAACTGCATGGCTATGAGTCATGAAAAATGGACATGTTGGAAACACTCATGGGATTAGTTTGTGCTGGTGGCAATGCACCAGAAGTCATTGATGAGGTCACATCAATTTATCCATGGTTACTCACCAACAGCATCATGGACCAAAGATTTTTTGCACTGTATGCATAAACTCATTAAAGACAATGACAATTTATACAACACTAATGATGAGTTCTGTTGAGATGCTCCAAATCTTACATGATGCAGTGTGTGACTATAAATACAAGCTCAAGAGCCACCTCAATGATTACAATCTCATCAATGAAGCCATAATTTTATGTAGTCTTTCCAAGAGTCATCATGTGGCAATCTTGCACGCTCAAAATCACACTAGCTTTGTTGCATATTTATCGTAGTTGGCCTATTATTCAATCACGGCCATTTGGAGGCTTTGCTATGAATAACTCGTTCATGTTTTTGGCAGTGGGTGGTCAAGAAGGTACCTGGAATGTTGTTGGACTTTCTCCAGTCATGTACAAGATCAAATCAATCAATGAAGAGATCCAGTGGAGGATCACACTGGTGACCATGTGCGATTCTAAAATCAGCATATGCATACATGACCTTAGACTCGGCTCTGCCATCCCAGCATGCACAGCCATCCTTGATAACCATTCTTGGTTGGCCTGATGATATTAGTAAGATTCCTGAGAACTAAAAAATTCTGCAGGCAGGACTGGACAGTACCAGTTACAATATCGAGCCAGACATTGTCAGTATTACCACCACGACTCCTGTTAACCTGAACTGTGATGATATCAGTGGTAGTCATGAAGCATCAGTAATGACAATGTATGTTTGCAGGACTATATACTGTTTGGGTTTGCCCCAGCTGAGGAACCAGTTGATCTGGTATCGATTACTCCTACACCAGTATATATTCCATGCAAATATCCCCAGTTGAAAAACCTTGGTTTTACACTTGTGGATCAAGACAAGTAAATGTTGGACCCGCACAGTGAGACTTGATGATAAAATTGTACATTAGAGATAGACTTTATTGAATATAATGACAGCCGTACATGGACTTGTAAGAACCATGTATTTTCTTTACATGATATATTACAGAAATGGCCTTGGCAAAGTTGTCTAGGGATTGTTCAAAACTGCACCAAAGGTACTTTCAGTCTTGTCTTTGCATGCTGCAACAATCACTAACCAAGTTGCTATGCGAGCCACTGATAGTATCAAATACATTGCTGCAGATCAGTTAATAAATCTGTGATTACAGGCACTTCAACTGATTTGAGATCGACTATGACAATTAGTCACATCAGCACCACCAACAGCAACATTGGCACCCCCCCCCCCCAATCAAATTATATGATAAGGACACCCATGTGTTGTGAGATGGAAGCATTAAAGATTACCAGTATTATACATATGATGCCAGAGTGCCAAATGTACAAGGACCAATAGAACTTCTAGTTTAGGGCACATCTCTATATTTCCTTCTATGTGAAGTATTCGTGGAACTCCAAGGAAAGCTTGTGCACAACGACAACAATGATGCATATCGCCCTGCAAATAAAGTTGGATTTGTCAAGAACGGCATCATGGCCTTGTTTAACAGCATATTATCTCATCCATGGAACAGAAATCAAAAACTGTTTGGACAAGGTGAACATTGCAACAACATTGCAGATACAGTGATAATTATGCAAGATCTGCTGGCCAGTTTATGACGTTCATTAAAGACACAAATACCCATGCAGATCACATTCCATGTATCTTTAGTCCTGCAACCTGCTGGTATGCTAATAGTCCTGGTAATGGCATTGGCCCCTGCATTGACCCTACAATGTTTAGCACCAACCCAACATTAAGCCTTTGCTTTGTAGTGCAGCGAAAACAGCTCAATAATCACACAAAGTTTTCCTGAACAATTACAACCTCAGACTAATTAGGATTTTGCAGAGACGTTCGTAAAGTTATATTTGGGGCCAAATACACTCTCACATTAACACCTAATCTGCAGCTCTGCATAGTGATGGTGTCACCAATGGTTGAGTTGAATTATCCAAACTTACACTTTGGATGCCATCAATAAGCCACTCAATAGCAACAGACGAATGTTAATCAGCATTAACTGGATCTTTTGGAGCATCTACACTTTCATTCATCACAATGACCACAAACTCGACATGAATCACCGTTATAAAATTCACATGACACATAAGCATCCAACAAGGTATTAGCACACCATGGCATGTGTTTATAGTATTTAAACTCATGGTAATTATAAACAACAGAATGGTAAGTCTGGTGATCCCTTTACCACTGTCAGTTAGGTCTCACTGAGGCTAAATAGTCATCAAGAATCCACCCAAGCCATTTTTCTTTCCATTGAGCACAATCAATTCAAGTGTGCATCACTGACAGTTGGAAAAAAGGTCAGAAGACCAAAACATCGCCACTGCCTTGATTTCCCAACGAGACTTTATTACAGTGTACCCATTTTCTCTTGAGCCTCTGGACCTGGCTAAGGACAAAGCAGTCCATGTACTTCATGTTTTGTGCAATTCAGACTCTCTTGCTGCTGGGCTTGAACGGCTGAATGAGAGTCATGAACACGCAGGTAGAGAACTTGTAATATCGTCCAAAAGTTCATAGAATGGGTAATTGACCCTGTAACATCTTAAATAAAATGTCAAATCTGCATAAAGACGAATCCAACTCAAAAAGACCTCAGTCCATGGTTCCTACGGTTTTCTAAAGATAAATTTCCAGGTCATTTCCAGGGTTTTTCCAGGATGAAATTATTTTTTTCAAGGTTCACATATGACCATTACTGAATGGAATTAAAGAACATTTTAGATAATAATACACGCTTTTTTCTAAATCTGAAGATGTTTTTCGTTCAAGGCTCTCCAAAAGCATCAAAGTCAGAAAAGATGATCATGTACAAAACCATAAAGTGTATCACATGAAACAAGTTTAATTGTATTCCTATAAATTGGCGATGTAAAGTCATTTCAACGTAAAGAATAAAAATTCTAACTTTAATCTGCTGCATTATGTTGCAAAGTGGGAACAACATAATGAACATAAATTATGTTTTGTTTCCTTTCAAACCTTTAATTCTAAAGAATTCTATAGCAATATATAAATGCATCACATAGAAAGTAACATTTCCTATTACAGTATATAAAAAACAATAAAAGCAAAACATTAGAATCTTGTCTTGTAACGAAAAGAGTTTAACCCTAAATTCATCTGTGCCAATAAAATCCCAAACAAGATCTTTCAAACAATCTTAAGACGATCTGGGGAAAAATTCATCATTTAAAAAACATTCTCAAAACGGTTGATTTAAATTTTGACAAAAGACCTTCAATATTATATCCTGTTGTATAAACAAGGACTGAATATTCTGTAAAATCAACTATTCTTCTTGTAATTCGCTTAACCAGTCCCCAAACCTATATTGATACAGGGGCTCGTATCGTTTTTTAATATATAATGCAAGGAACGACAATTTCTCATTTCAGCTCTGAGATTCAACAATTTGGACTATAAATTTGACTTAAAACGAATAGCAGTCCATTTTCTAATCCGAGTTTCCTCCGAATATTCCCACCCCATTTTTCATCTTTGGACATTTAGGCTGGGATGTGGAGTCATTGCAACTGCATATCGAAAATTTGGAATTTGCCGACACCGTGCTATAGTGACATATGGTGGTCGCTTACCAGCGGGCCTAGAAAATTTAAACTTATGTTATACCGACTCATACCTGCATGAAATCAATAGGAAAATGATTTATTTTCTGAGAATTGTCAAGTATTATAATCGTTATGTCATTAATCCGCTGACAGACAAGACGTAACTACAGCGTAGATGAAATCTGACCCAGTACTCGCCATTTGCATTACAAGTTACATGACTTCACAACTCTTAAATGACGACATCGGAAGTCCCAATAGTTACGCGATCTCAACAACAAACTCCTTTATAATGTTGTTGTACGAAAATTCAGATACTTTTTGTAAAAACCAGCAATCTGGCCAGTCTTATTTATCAAGCAGAGAGCACAAGTCAACGTGATAGTCACGTGATACAACAAACCTCCAGAAGTTGTTCTCGGAATATATAAATATGGAGAATTTTGTGTTCTTTCGTTTTTATATTTTTAATACAACAAGTATACGACTTTCATTTAATATTTTTGTATTTTTGTCTCTACAACATTTGAAAATGTGGGTTGTTAGATTTGTGCACTCATGCAACTAGCAATGCAAATCGCGAGTACCAGGTCACATTTCATCAACGACGTAGTTTTATCTTGTCTTTCAGAGGATTAAAGACATAACGATTTTAATACTCACAATTTCTGAGAAAATAAGTAATTTTCATATCGATTTCATGCATATCTCACTCGATCTAACAACGTTTAATGTTCGCTACGCCATCATATAAGCGGCTACGCTTTGCCACCACCATGCTTGATGAACTGGAATTGATGATTGCTCACACAAAGCACACTGGAATCATTAACCTGGACTCAACAACAGGACCTAAATGCACTGGGGTGCAATGTGGTGACGCCCAATCATCCTTTGCATTTTGATTCATATGGACTCAGTTTTGAAGATCAAATTGGCAAACCTAACATGTTTAATGTGGACAGTCTATGTATTATTGTAAGGCAGTGAGTTGCTGGTTGTGTTTATCAAAGACTTATATCAACACAAATATGAAATCAAAAGTTAAAAAGTCTGGTGGTGAAATGAGTGGAGACCTTATCATGAACGGAAACTCATGTGCCAATCAATGATGATGATAATGATGATGCATTGAAGCAATATGTGGATATATAATTTACTGATATCAAGACTGTGACTGTCATCCTTAAATTGATATATAAATATATAATGATTAGTTTTGATGCAGTAAATTCTAATAATACATGAACTTTTTAAATAAGAAAAAGCTTATGTGTTTCATCCCAGTAGTGACTTTAGACTTGTTGCTGATAGATCTGGGTATCATCTTTTGACTGCGTATGCGTCTACTGCCAAATAGGGGTCTGTTACTATTTAATTAGAAGAACCAAGACAGTCTTTGGAAGATCCTAATAATAAAGCCAGAATATTAGACCAAAGAAATAATACATCTAGGTCAGAAGACTCGTTTAAAACTTATTTGGTAACAGGCTTGTATAAGATTAACAAGGGTGAACGAATATAAATACTCGAAAAAAAATTACGCAGAAGCGTTATTAACCATCTTTGGTGTTTGTGTTTAAGATTAGATTAGATTTTACTATTACTATTACATATAAGTGATGGATTCCGACCGCGGTGATACGGTCGCGGAATTTGCCGGCAAGGTGGTGGGTCAGCTGACCAGCGATGCTAACATTAATAGTGGTTTTGTACCAATTATTGATGCATATCAGCTTGAAAACGGTTTTAACCATCCCTCGGATGCACTGAGATAAAGAAATCAGCAGTTGGGACCACCCTAATATGCCAATACAAACTCAAAGCCCGCTTGGAATGATTGCACTGGCACACGAATACACCAGATCGTTAAATGTACCGCCAGGCATTAAAAATAATAAACAAACAAAATATTCTGGGAGTTGTTTCTATAACGAGAAAGTGGAATTCACCGCTGAATCCACCTGGTTACATTTCCCAATGGATATATTACACCAACACTGACTCAGCTAAGACAAATATTCTTGACTATTTGTCAACATGGACGCACTTGTCCTTATAACAGTTCTTGGGATATGATGAGATCGATCGCTTAACACATTAACCTTTGCCGACGAGTTTACTTTGCAGGAGGTAGTAGCCTGCTGTCGAGCTCTGGAGCGTTAAGGTCATGTACGATACACTAAAGTGCGTGGTATTATAGAAAGGTAGACAGACGTATCTCTGCAATGATACCAAATAATCTGAAAGTTCTAATTGCACTACAAAATACAGAGGGAAAAACCTCAATTTTTGGACCCGATTTTTTCCCACCCCAAATTCGACCGTGGTCGGAATCCGATTTTGTGTCCGGATTTTATACTTTTTGGTCTCAGATCTAAGGCAGACCGGTATGAACTGCAAACAGACAGACGAACCTTTGCAAAAAGTAGGGTTAGATGGGCATTTGGAATAAAGAGTGGTCTTGATATGAAAATAATGGGTCCGTTAAGCAAAAACAACAAAAATCCAACTTTTACCCTTCTGCTCATGCGCGAGTCAAATAGCCTATGAAAAACAATGTTTCTAACACAACTAGGCATTAGATTATTGGAAAATCACCTGGAAGTTGATGTATTAGGATGTATTCAGAAATAGCTTTCAAAATGTGTTTCCTACTCGAATTTCAGGCGAAAACGACAAAAACCTCCAGTGGTTAATGTGTTAAGACTTTGTTCAATGGTGCATTCAGTATGGTTTTATATGAACGTTGCGCTAGGCCACCAGAACGCACGATCGCCAGAAATTTAAGTATTCCCCAAGTAAATAGTTTCTATGATTATATGAGAGCTGTGCCACTAAAAAAAAAAACAAAAGATACTTGGTAGGAAGTTCGCGTGCGTGTTGCACGTGATCAAGTTCGGCCTGTCAAGGAATTATATCACGCAATCACGTTATTAATATAATTAAAATGGACCCTCAATGTTATCGACGCAAGAAAAAAATTGAAGCGAAGCAACAACTGTAAAATAATTAAAAGAAGTGTGTCGCTCATAAAAAATAAAAGCGCTTGTGTGTCGTTCTAGAAGTTTTTCTTTTTTGGTCTGAATGTGGCGGGAGTCAATCTCAGTAGTACCCAATATCTGGTGGCGCTTTTAAAATCATCTCGTCACCGCTGCATTCGCAAGTATATGTCTATTCCGAACTTTTCGCGGCGGCACAAAGTAGTCTCAATACAATTAATAGACCCTGTTCAGTGGCTACTGACGATAAAATAATTAGCATGGCTGAGTTTGGCACCTTGCTGACGGAAATGTAAAACTACCTGCAACTCCATGCACAGATACCGAAACGGGGACAGGCAGCAAACGTCGAATAATTTTTTACGCATGCAAATTATATAAATGCCTAAATGCAAGTAGACATTCCGCCACAAAACTATCGAGGAAATACAACCGATGTATGGTTCCATTTCTACAAAAGAAGTCAAAGAAATGGATGCAATCAACTCAACCAGATTATATAAGATATGGAATGCTCTCAAATATTTCCCAGCTGCAAATACATCTGATATTGATAATAAAAACGGTTAACAGCCTATAATTGATAGCAGTAAACATTCACAGCTGATAGGTGACAGTGTCCAATCAGTGATACCTATATTATATGATATGGACAAAAGAATATCAGATCTAGACAAAATAATATAAAAAATAGCATATAATCTTTAAGAGCCATGAAATATGCTCCTAATATTTGCAAAGATTTCATCAGCATTCTGACGCTCTGTGATAAAACTCAGTGAACATAATACCGAAGAGCGATATGGGAAAAAGATCCAAACAGATGGAAGAATATATTGTAATTAAAATTCAGGAAGACAAGGAGATTGAATAGCCAGCTCACAAACCGGTCAATCCACCGATTATGTTGCGCCCGGTCGGTTTGTCTGTAATACCTCGCGAGCGTTAATGTGCAGTCACTGCCACAGTGCACAAATCAGGGCTACACGGTACAATCACTGCTACCGTGTACTGTACAAACAAAACAATTATGCCGCACAAGCGACTGCATTAATCAACTACACGTTAAGCAAGTCTCCGCTGGTACCACATTGTCAGCCGCTGCCAGTGTACAATTGCTGCTACCGTGCACAAACACTGCCACAGTGTAGAGTCACTGCCATAGTGTACAGTTACGCCGCTCACGCGAACGCAGTAATCAGTGGCGGTATCGGCACAGTACGTTCACGTTCCACCAATCGACTACATGGAAGGCAAAAGTCTCCGTTGGTGCCATGTGCTCGTACTCCATTTCCACAAAGATGGCATCGGCAATGACTTTGACCCAGACGATGTTCACGAGCATGTCATGGGCATTAATCACCAACGCATAGACGATCGTATGAGTCAAACCGGGTTAGAAAGATACCCTTACATTTTTTAGCCGGGGTGGGGGTTCGGTTGTATCGGTATTGTCTGAACGGAAACAACATCGTGGTTAATCTCGCAAATGCATGGTTTTTATATATGACTATGAGTTTTTGCGACAACACCACAATGTGGAGACGAAACGATCCGAATAGTCCAATGTATCGTCGGCGATTATGTGATGAGCATCGATCAAATTGCTATCTTCGACCGCACAATTCACGTTTGTCGACCACTCCTGCAGTACATATATTTTTGCCAGATTTAGCAGTATATGATCGATTAATTACAGTAATCTTCGTATTTGTCACGACCCACGTCTCAAATGTGTACACTTAGCAGCGATATAATCGCGGGGTTTTATTCGCTACTGATTAATGTCAGTCTTCTACCCGACATGACTTATCTTCTTGCATAGCAGCCTGTAGGTAACACCACGAATTACAATCCGCTTTTATAACAATAATGAGGAATTTATGGTTGCTGTTCACCAAGCCTCCTTCAATCAGTGTGTGTGTGTGTGATTGTAATTTAGATTTTAACTTATCTTTAAAAATTATAATCATTTCGCTACGATGTCTGCAGTGTGGCAGTTTATACTGATTATCAGCACTGGGGCATCATTCCGCAGACATATAGCAACAGATCAGGTGGCCTAAGTTGTTAGAGCGTCCGCCTCGGATGCTGAGGTCGCGGGTTCGAACCCAGGCCGAGTCAAGCCAAAGACTTTTTAAAAAAATTGTACCAGCAGCTGCCTTTCTTGGCGTTCAGCATTAGGAGGTTAATGTTAAGACTGGTCAGCCTGGTGTCAGGGTAATGTGACAGGATGGGAAATGATGCTACATGTCTGCGGCATGATACCTCATTGCTAGACATCACTATACACTACCACACTAAAGACATAGCGATATGACTGAAAGATTGTTATAGCTACGTAAAAGATCCGCATCAGAGCGAGAGAGAAAGAGAGACATATAGCATCATGTCCCACCTAGTCTGTTGAACTTTTGACTCACCAGTTAAATTTGTTCTTTTACATTAATGAATATGAAAAATACTATTCGGAACACGAACCTTTATCATTGTCACTCGAATCAACAAACTATAAGCAGAGCTCTATTTTAATCGGATTGTTCTTTACTGATAACCAGCTCATATCCATACAAAAATGATGATAACAAGGAAGAAAAATTAACTTTAAAATTCCAAAATTTAAAATGCATATGCCGGGTTCATAGTTCTATTTCAGCTAAAATAACCTTACATCGTTAATATTTTTCCAATGCTTTCCACGCGTTTCCAATATCATACTCAGTCAAAGTGCATCAAACAAATACATCTAAATATGTGCGATGAAGTCGTCCAAAGTATCTTTTATACAATGAATCGCTTAATGATATAAAAACAGCAACTGTAATATTATACAGCAATGACCTAATATTTTATGAAGTTGTTGACCATTTAGTTGGAAATGAACATCTATGTCACCAATCCGAACGCATCATCATGGCACACCCCTTTCTTGTGAATTATTATTGCACCCATCCTCACAGAACAGTAATTACAACATAAAAGATGTCCGATTTCCGTGACACATTTGCATTTGATATACCTGTGTGTGTGTGTGTGTGTGCGTGCGTGTGTGTGTGTGTGTGTGTGTGTGTGTGTGTGTGTGTAAGTACACCTGTCCAGGTAATCTACAACCGCTGTTTACTTAAGATACCTAAATTACCATCTATTTACCATTTTGTTATTGTTGAATGAGATGTGATACCATGTATAGCAGGGTATAACACTCGTATCCCTGAAAGCAGAATAGACCCAGATCTGTTGTTGATATGCGCTGACAAAATCTAGGTTTGCACTATTCTTTCTATTTGCAGCTAGTATTGTCGACCCTTATCTGTCGGCATATGATGCGTTAACAGATCTGGTTTCATGCTGTCTGCAGCCGTATGCCTGGTATACGCAAGCAAAGATGATATATAAATACCATAAAGTATACCTTATATATTCGCTGATATGTCTTACTCAACTGCAAACAACATAGACCCGGATATGTAGTCTGAACCTAGATCAAAATTCATCTGGCATGGGCACCTGATTAATCCTAACAAACTGCATATACCCACTTCTGCCGGCACATTATGCGACGGCGATCAGGGTTTCAGCTATTTGCAGTTTCCAGTGTATAAGCGTATATATAGTAGGTACGTAATGGCCCTTCTCTGTAGAAATCCTTCAACTCAGGCAAGAGAAATGTTTTTCCTACGTATGTTCAGGTCACCTTGACACATATCTTCTATAGAAGTAGGAAAGTCATTCGACTGCTGACAATGCTTTACATCTTTGAGGGCAGTAAACAACTTGTCCCAAAAAAATAGGACTGTATAGATTATTGGCTGCTCTTCTAAACTGGCCCTCTCCAAGAAGGACCAGTGCCTCTTCGTTTTTATTATTGTTAACTATATTGTTATTCTGATTCTCTTCCGACGCCACTGATTATGGTGGTAAAGTGGTGTAAACGTTTACGTTTTACGAAAGACTCAAATCGTTGCAAGCCAAGGCAAAACCCATAGCACTTTTGGAAAGGCACTCACGCCCAGAAAAAAGCATGGAAGTTGAACAATTTCAGCATGAATATATTCACAATCACAGAATTAAGTTCGTTGTGAGAAAAAAGGACGTTGTCTTCGTGTCCTTTTGTTTTACTGGAAACTTTTGAGACAGTGATGCCTGGATGTTTTTCCGTCCATTTTTGCAGAAAACTGTCATGCTGTTTTGAAAAGGAACTCAAAATCGGGTAGTCCTATTGTATATAATGACCATATTTGATTAATAGTTGATTTCATATGTATTGTACAATCACCAAAGACCATGATTCTATAAATATTATTTTAATCTCCTTATGCAATGTTAACGTTGCCGTATAACCTTATTTTCAGAACTGAAGCTTTATTGGTACATTGGCATGCCAAAGAGAAGATGGCAACATATACTTATAAAAGTATATATAAAAAATTTAACAGTAACTTGCGCTTGAAAAAAGAAATCCAACCTTCTCAATTTTGCGCCAACCTTCGTACTCAATGATCCGCTCTAAAGTGCTAAACAAGGGCACAAAGAATGGAAGACTGCTGCCTGGTCAAAGGAGATAAAACATTTCTAGGTCATTACCCGAACAAGATTTCAACCAATCAGCTGCTGTAGTGACGTTACATGCTTTATAACTAGATAACAGCATGGATTGTGTGAAAGTTAGTGGGAATCGGCTGAGATATTCAAAATACCCATTTCGAATGTAAGATGGCAACATTTTTCTTGCGAAAAGGAATCATGTCATCTTTATTTTGGAGTGAAAATATATTAATAAATCTGTACAGTTCTGGAAATAAAATACAGGTGATCTGGGATAAGACTTTAGTATAACAATGAATGACCAGACGTTGACAGGTATAACAATGAATGACCAGACGTTGACAGGTATAACAATGAATGACCAGACGATAATCATACAATTTTGACACAATGTCTTTTGACTTCTCATATATCTAACTCATAAAGACGCAGAAAGGAAATTTATGACAAGCAATGGACTGAAGGTTCTCACAGTAAACGTGAATATCAATAAGAAATCTAGGTTTATTTTTGCAACAGCGTTTTCTCCGGTTACAAACCTTGTCTCGTATTATATGCTTATGAAAAGTGTAAAGTATCAGAACATAACATTTCCATGACTTTGACCCGTTTAAATACCAAGCTTGCATCAGGTACCTGTAGTTCCTTAGTAAAAGTGCAATGGGTATAACGAGGAGGTGGACGAGTACCTCGTGCAACTCACTCGAGATGTTTGGCTTTTTTCCCCTGAGCCCTGCTATTGTTACTCTCATTCGAATATTTTTTATAATAAAAAACTGGTTATGCAACTTCATTACGACAAACGCTAATTTTAATTAAAATTCTATAACGTTGCAAAATCAAATTTCAAAATCTCTTTTCCGAAACGTTTACATAAACTGGCAGTATGTGGCACCCTTGCAACAGATAGTATGATCTTTGGATGTATTCTTTATTGTTGGTGTATAAAGTGATGCTATGAACAGTGAGGGTATCTGCTCTAAGGTTTCACCAATCAGTGTTTAATGTCTATTACATTCAGATCAGATTCATACAGTAATAATTATGTATATAAAAAAACACAACATCCTAATAGTTAAAGATGTCTTCTTTTGGAGTCTGTCTCCATTTTAGACAAAATTAAAAGACTTAAGTAAATAAGAAAAATGTATCTAATTGCGAGATCTTAATCGGTCAATGTACTGCCCTGATTCAAGGCGCATAAATAATTATTTTTGTTGGCTTCTGTTTACAGTAAGACAATCCAATGACCTTCAACATATACAAAACAAGCAACGGATTCTATTACAATCTACACCAGGTAAGCACAAGAATTGTTCATTTATACAGATTTATTCACAATGCAAAAATAACACAGGAAAGAGGTCAATGGGCGTAAAATGGGACGCTCAGCGTCATTTATTATGCTGTCTGTTTCATTGTCACATTAACTTAACCTTTAATAAATTCAAAGGATCTACAACTCTCTATGTCTAGACATGCTTAACATTTTGAATACGTTATGTGGAAAGACTGCTGCTAGTTTAAGAGCTAAAAAGTTGCAGTTTAACCAGTCTTTCCATTCAATATAATCTGATAGATTAGAGCAGTGCTGTCCAACCCGCGGCCCGTGGGCTGATTATAAATGGCCCGCCAGAGCTCGAACAGCTATGTAGTCGTTGCTTTTCAGTTTTCTGCTGCGGCCCTCGGCTTCACGAAAAACATTTGTCAGTGGCACATGGTGTCAAAAAGATTGGACAGCACTGGATTAGAGGATGATGCAATAACATATACTGTATGTAGCCCTGTCCCAAAAAGGACACGATGCACTTGAAAGAATTGTTTCGCAAGTCTTTCAAGAGAAAATAATTTTAGATGAACTAAGGTAACATTGTCTTTACCACAAATTAAAATCCCGAGAATACTGAATATTGAACAATTTCTATATATTTCATTCAGTAAAGAACTCAGGTATGGAATTATTATGTATACACACTCATGTCTTGTTTGACAAAGTATATCACGCGAGTTCTACAGTTGTATTAGTTGCTCTTAAATTTCTCTTGACTCTTCTCACTACTATTTACAGACAGGTTTTGTTGACTTTTTTTGTTCATGCGCTGTAGTGTACCACCGGGGGTGGGAACGGAAGAGGCGGTAGTCCGGGGCGAAAGAGGTCTTGGGGCGCCCAAACCCCAGGCACTAGAGGTTTGGGGGCGCCAAAACCCCTTTGGGCCGTCATCGTCTTCCCGGGCGCCATTTACTCTTAGTACGCCATAGTCCGTGCGCCTACTAGATACGAAACCATTCATATTCTGTGTGAATGACAGCTTGCAGCGCATAATGAAAATATTTATGGTATCGCCCGGTTATGGAACATGTTTTGGTCTACAGCCGTAAAACTCAATAGCTGACCACTAAATATTTGCTTCTTCCCACCCCCACCCCCCGGCCCGAAAACAATTTTTCGGGCGCCCCTGTTACGGATAGAAGCGATTAAAAGCAATTCCTGGATTTTACATATGGAAAAGAGCTGAGTATGGGATATCATTTAACAACAACGTAATCTCATGAAGGACTTCCAGCTACATACCTTCGGGTAAAAAAGGTGTATTAGGCCATCAGCTGCCCCTTTTAGCGTGATTCCGCGACCGAAAAATATTATAAGTACCACATACGGGAATGTCGCTGTAACATACACAACCTGAAGAAGAAAAAATAATGATTTATGAATGTTCATGGAGTCAGTAGCAAGGCAATTATTGACATTTTTAAAACCAAAGCTAATGTGTAGTCATGTAAAACTACCCAAAATCAATCAGAAACTCACCATGTAAAGTGCATACCTACTCAAGTCATATATCTGCCAAATTACACACACACACACACACACACACACACACACATATTTAAAACATGCACAGTGGAGAGAATGTTGGCATACCTCTATGATAATTAACTAAAATGTGGCTGACATTTCTTTGGATATTGTACTTTTGGAAATTGTACATGATCTAAGCACACTGCTAACTAAAATAACTGCTCCCTTGTACTCAAAAATTCAGCCTGAATTAGTCTGAAGTACACTATCCATAGCTGCTATTAAAATAGGGAAAATGAATTTTGCCAGACTAGACAATACCAGGTTCTGAAAGTGCAATGAATGAATTACCAAATATATACAATGTATAAAAAAAGTTATCGCCTCTTTTTATACAATTTACCTCTAAATTTCAGGAAGTGAAAATGACCAAGTGGAGCTAGCACTTTCTGAAAGATGCACATCTGGAGTAAGGCCAAGCTGTATTCTCTATAACCCATATTACACCCATCACTCATACACCAAAATAATGGGAATTAAATGTTGTTTGAACTATACACAAGATATACAAGGTCTTCTTTAAATAGCCAGTATAACCAGTGAGGAAAGCCGGGAAAATTTTTTTTTTTTTAAATTCTATGCAAAATACGAAACTGTAGAGCGCCACCTAAGCTATTTCAACTAAATTATCTTTGTCGTTTGGGCGTTTACTTTGTTAATCACGTAAGAGCATCAAGTATTTACGCGATTGACTTTTTATTACGTGGTCTCGCGTGTTTGAAAAATGTGATTTCTTGATAATGTCTCGCCTCCGCCAAAAAACAATTTAAAAAAGTATCAAAAGATGAGAAACTCAAAAGAGAACGAAAATTCCAAGATACTTGGAAGCAGAAATTTCCGTGCTAAACCACAACAAGGAGAATGGTGAGATGCAGGCCCGGCCCTAGGATATGCGGGTCCCAAGGCAGCAAAAGCAATGAGCTGGGCTCCAAGCAAAAAAAATTGCATTGCGGAGCTGATTACCTGAAAGCGTGGGGCCCAAGGCGGATGCTTCGTTCGCCTTGCCCTAGGGCCAGGCCTGATGAGATGACATGTTCAGTTTGTTCTGATTATGATACGACGGGAACATTTGTAGTTGGCTGCAAAAACTTTAAAATTGGTACAGTCAGAACCCTAGCTACGATGTCGTAGCCTCAACTTGATTTGTTGTGGTCGAGGCTACGAACTGATCCCATATCATGTAATGGAGCAAAAAAAAAAAAAACATCACTAAAGTCAGAAAAACAAACAATGTAGAAATCAACTACATAAGTATAATCATGTTGTGAAAGAAGTTTGGCTTATTTTGAATTTATTAAGCCCTTACACGATAAAATAAAGTGGCATGGTTACTCTAACCTTATCCTGTCCGCCATGACAGATAACGCGAGACTCTCGCCGTGACCCCTTTTCTACGTAAGGCTTGCCAGACCATATTTTGGATATTCTACGCTATATTATTATCAATCAAGTGCGAATAATCGCTTCTTGGTGGAACTTCAAAGTTGCCGATAAACCGTATTTACTTTTAATGCGCAGAATTTCTGACCCAAACGGGGCCAAATTTTTACTACGATTTGTTTACATTTCCAAATATGGCGTCAATGCCCTTATATGGCACACAAACAAACGAGGATGAGAACGGAAGTAATCATTATTTGAAATAATATGGCGGACGATCTAAACGAAAATATCGGCTAAAAAAGGTAAACGAGATTTTACAACTATTTCTACAATGATTTTCGATACTTCCGGTATTAAATAAGAGGACTACTCAATTTATTGGATTATATGCAAGGAATATGTTTAAAGTGTTATTATTAGGCTAAAAGAGCGCCAGGTGTGAATCACACCCGGCTTGCTCCATTAACACGTATATGCTCATGTTAGTACCCTGTCCACGAGGTACGAGTAAGGGTACTAATATTAGTACTATCAGAACCCATGACATACGTCTTCCAAAGAGCCAGAAATTGTATACGTTCTTCCGATTGCAAGGTAAACGATATTAAATTTTATTATATATTATTTAATGTAAACTATTAAACCAGAAATTTTAAAATATTAAACCAGAAATGTTTATTATCAAACCAGGAATTTAAATTTTGCTCCGTTCCATTTATATTACTGCAAACTATTAAATCAGCAATTTAAATTTATATTCATACTATTTAATAATTAGTATTTCTTCTTCTGTTTAAATTCTTTTTATTGGTATGAATAATGTACCCAAGGTAGACAGTGAAACTATCAGTCGTCTTATTGCGGGCCTTATGTCAGAGAGATATGGGAATGGATGGATGGATGAAAAAGATTGTTGCAATGGGAACGGATGGTGCGTCAGTGATGTTGATGCTGCTGATGACGATTATGATTATGATGATGATGATGATGATAAATACCACGCACAAGATTTGTCAGCATTACAAACAAAGCATATAAACTGTTGATGAATTTAATGTAAATTGTAATCAAATAACAACCTTGTATTCGGGTTTTATTTCATTGTATAGGTTACACATTTCTTCAGTAAGTACAACCGTAAACGATAAAGGCCTTCTATCAGTCCTACTTAAAAAAAGTTCGTGGCGAAGCCTGACAAGTTTGGAGTAGACAAATGTGTTGTCAAAGCTATTCGTGGTACAAAAGGTTACACGGGATAAAACTGTTTGATTTTATTCAAACATAAAAGTGATATACAAAATGCTTTAGAAAAATGCTATTTAAATATTTACATTTAAAGAAGATAGCATTCATAAATACTGACATAAATATAGACAAGCTGGCAAAATTGAGTACTATTTCTATTTCAGGAAATCTGTGTAGCCCTCAAAAGGGCCGTTGGTATTTGTCCTGAACCCTTAATTTACATGTCCATGACAACTATACCGTTGCAACACGGACTACTATTGCGACACTTATCCTGCAGCCATGTGTTCACTTACATACAAAGGCTAAAATAAGCCCGGTTGGCCACTCACTCCCAATCTTCTACTCTTGGGGTAAAGGGTTAGTATTGTAATGATTGTTGCTAATGTCCCATGTCCCTGCTCGTGCTGCCATTATTTCCACTCATTCCTCCAATGTATCTCTCATTGTTCTTACTTGAGTTGTTGTTCCATCTGTTGCTATTCCAGCTGCAGCCTCGTTTCATCCTCAAAGGCCTATTTCCTTTCCTTAGTTTCCTTTTTCAGGACGCCTTTGATTAGTTCGTTTGCCATCTTGAAGCAAACACTACTTCATTTGGTGAAACGCCTTCGTCTTAGAAGAGGGACCAACTCATCCACTCGGTCCAAGAGGTGATTTACTCGTTCCGAATGTATCATGGCCTCCCTTAGTCTATCACAAAAACTCTTCCTCAGTTCGTCTTGATCTAGTGAAACTGAATCGCAAAATGGTGTGCGAGTTTGTATTTCAGTCGCGTTTGGTCGCTCGACCATGTGCGACTATTTAAAATGTTCGGCACTATTTAAATTATATTTGGAGTGAGGCAGCGTTTAAAAAGGGCTTACCCAGCAGTACTAAATGGTCCCGGATGTCATGAACTAAAACTCCATTTACCTTTTCTCTCCGAAATTAGCGCCGTTATCTACATCGGGATTTCCCTATCATGTCAACACGTGTTAGACACACATTTTAATTGCAATAACTGTCTCGTTGCATTTGACCTATTTCGAGTAGATTTAGAATTTAGTGTACAAAGTGTATTCATTGTGTCCAAAAGGTATAAATCAATGAGGAATATAAATTACCTTTCAATAATTTTGTGAACTTACTGCTTCGAGTTCATGATGGAATTAGAGGGGTTCGTTTTTGTTTGTTTATTTGCTATTTTGTTTTGGGAGGGTCTTTTGGGACGACGGGTCGTAAGAGACAGGTGTGTATTTGCTCAGAGTTGTAATTAAAAAGTTGTTTTCGAGGATGAAACTGAAAATTCAAATCAATCACCCTTTTCGGAACAAGTCACCGTACATCCTTGTTCCGAAAAGACAATAAATAACGATTGGTCTGAAAGGCCCCTTAAAGATTTCGATGTTTTGTTGGGTAATATCATGCATTTTTTGAACGGTGGACTAATGAGTACATTCGTATTTCATGGATATTATCACAATATGTTTACAGGCCAAAATGAAAACCATTATATGGTAATGTGATTAGCAGCCCTGAAAAGAGCCGTTTTTCACAGCGGCATACTATACTTCTTGCTCCTGACATCTTCAACACATTTTGCCGGGCACAGTGTCTCATCAAACTCTGCCTTCTGAAATCGACCCAGTCCATGTGGTTTAGAGAGCTACTCCTCATCCTCAACGATGGAGTGATTCTGGTATGTTTCATGATAGTAGTTTCTCAAGACGTGGACTCTAAATTGCCACTGTACAGATTGAGATTTCCGAGTATTCAGCAACCCCCAGGCTATATACTTCACAGCGTTGACAAAGTGGCCGGCTTTCTTCCTATTTTCCAAATGCTGATTGTAGCCCATATCCAGTATTCTGTTTGTCGTGGTAGCATTCCTCCTCTTCCACCTTCTCTGTCTCTGGTTCTTCTTCTATTTCTGGTTCCTGACAAGAATCGGCTTTGTTGTCTATGTTGCGTTCGACGCTGGGTTCTCTGTCTTCTGTCTATATCTCAAGTATGACGGTTATGGTATGCCGCAACGTGTTGGAGGGGGTGAAATTTCTAATCGTCAAATCGCCAGGTTGTTGACTGGATGCAGGTCTCTGCATTGGGACTGAAGTATCTCGGTTAGGCGAAGAGTGACCAAAGGTTCTGTACCTGGTCGTGAAAATAGGTTTGATGAGACACGCGGATGTGATGGAAAACAGCCCCTTCGAAAGTCAAGAAAGATCGCTAGAGAGAACGAAAGAACATTAAAGAACTGAAAACAATGATCCATAAAAGTACCACGAAAAATTTATCAACATTTGTTTTAAAAATTAAGCCTCGCTAAATCAGTTATCGCCAAGAATGAAGATAGAGAACTAGAGCTCCTGGTAAAAGAGCTTAAAGCATGTTTTCATAACTGTTTTAAAAAGCGGAAACAGTGATTCAGATAAGTTGTTCAACTCAGCAAGCGAAACATGATTCTATTCTATATAAGCCTGCCAAATATAGCGCATTCCCAGAGTTTTCAGTTTAGGCTTGAATTTGCAGGGTTTTCAGTTTAAGCAAAATAATTCAGAAGCCACATAGTACTTCACTGATGAAGAACAAAACGAGCAGAAATTAATACCGTACAAGGTAATAATTTTTACATTCACATAATTGCGACTGGCTTGATCTCAGAAGTGCGCATGATAACAAACAAATTAGTTAACGTTCAACAAGATATTCACTTTAAAATCTATGGGATAGAAAATGTAAATGCTTACACAATGTATATTTATCTCGTTTCATATCCTACGCCTTACATTCAAAACGGTCAGCTGGATTCAGTCATATATAAAATGTGTTAGAAAGAGTATCAAATTATGGTAGAGTATGTTTGCATAATCGTCCTTAAGAAGCAAATTGTTAGTTCCTAAGTATAGATAATAATAAATAATTATTCTCTTATACTGAATTCATCAGCAGGATCTATTAGAAGTACACTGTCATCTCTAAAAAGCCATTTTTCTTGTAAGTCTTATTTTAAGTAGTAGGTAATATTGTAATACAGAGCGCAAGCCATGCCATTCGGTAATTTGTAACACCACATAGATCATATTTTTTAGACTCTCTCAGATAGATATATTAATTACTGATTTCTATAATAATAAAAAAATAAATCATATCTAGTTGTTCCGAATATTTTGTTGGGCATCACAAACAAGCAAAGGAATAAATACATCTTGTATGCATCCATGTTTCGTTACTGTTTATCTTAAGGTGTATTCCCTGCTTTGCAATAGCTCATTTATGTCCTCCTCCATGCAGTCTCTTACCGTTGGTTCTTAAATCCAGCCGTAGACAACGACGATGATCTGTATAAATATTGTTTACAGTAATTACGTTATATTACTACTTTGCGTGCGTTTTTGCTCTCCAGCCAAGATAAACTTCGTACTTCTTTGAATTTTTCATCTAATTTATATCCTCGCAAGTAAAATACATTTGACTATCATTCCACAGTAATTCTTAATTGTTCTTTTCCTGGATTAAAATACTTTTAAGCATCAGTTTCTTTGTCCTGTTTGTAGAGTATCGTGATTCCATATAATCTCATTCTTGATGATACGTTTGTAAAGGTCGTGTTGGCAGCTACACGAATAATTCTCTTTTCCTGGCAATCTGATGTAAATCAGAATAGTAAATTATCCTTGTATAAAAGCATAAAAAAACAAATTATGTGTAGATTATCTCATCTGTAACATACCATTTCAATTTACAGCTGCATGGGCTGAAGTTAGATGGTCTAGTCATTGTCTGACAATACAAGTGGAGAAAGAGAGAGTGTGTGTGTGTATGATTAGGCTTTTTAACGTAGCTTTAACAATTTTTCAGTCATATCGCTACGATGCCTGCAGTGTGGCAGTTTATAGTAATGTCTAACACTGGGACAACATGCCGCAGACATGTAGCATGATGTCCCACCCAGTCACATTATCCTGACACCAGGCAGACCAGTCCTAACACTAACCTCTTAATGCTGAGCGCCTAGCGAGGCAACTGTTAGTACCATTTTTGTAAGTCTTTGGTATGACTCGGCCGGGGTTCAAACCCACGACCTCCCGCTTCCGAGACGGGCGCTCTAACCACTAGGCCACCGGAGCGAAAAGTGGGAAGAAGAAACAACGCAAAAGAATTATATTAAAAAAGACATAGACAGAAGACAGAAGAATAATTTCACTATATTGAAAAGTGTTCAGCTTATAAAGAATGAAAGAATTTAATATTTATATTCATAATGTATAGGAATATCAGGAACTTCTGCATAACAATGACACCGCAGTATATGGAACTATGGGTTCATAATGTTAAAGTGCCTTTCACACGATTTTGATATGTAATACTCATATAATTGTAAATACAACTGTTTTGTATTTAATATATGTGCCTACGACCTACATTTGTTCTGAATAAAAGTGTTGCTACATATCGTTTACATTTAACCATCATGCTGGATGTAGTCGTAATGTACTGGAAATAAATATTCTCCAGTTCATAATCATGGCTTGCACGTTCTGTTACTTCAGGTGTTTTTCGCAATATAATTGTAAATGTTAAGTCCTGATGAACAGATATTGGATATAACGGACAATGTTCTCTCAATATAATAGAATCGCGAGACAGAGAGAGAGAGAGAGAAAGAGATTCCGAATTTCTTTCCTTTCACGATAAACTGAATAGCATTTTAATCTAATGTTTTGCATTTTCGGCTCATGATCTCTACTTTCTGAGTTTTTCGTTCATTATATCCTGCTCTGTTTTATTTATTCTCACAGAGGTTCCCAGCCATAAGTCTTTAAATGTCATGAACTTGATGTAATCATCCAGCATAAAGATATATGATATTATCGCTACCGTATGAAACGCTGATGTCTTTAATATGGAGTTTTCCCACATTCTTTACAGCTGAATTATTTGCATTCCATGAATCTTTAGATCACGTTATATAGAAACAAAATTTACCAGGCATAATACATTAGTTCTATATTTTCCGTATGTTGTCATCTATTCTGTTAATTTAGTTTATACTCTAAACATCGATCTAACATTTATAAAACAAAATCATTTGTTTGATTTGTTTTGCATCTATTTTAACCAAGTTCGTGTCAGTTAAATGTTTGTGTTTGACAGGTTTTTTTGAACGGGGTTAGTTGGGGTGGGGGACTGCATGTTCCATTTCCTAAAAGTAGCAATGCCTGGTATCGTTGGCTATGTAATACGCTTATTTATTGTATTGGCTGGAAAAGTTTTTTCTTCATTAGCTGATAATACCACTTCTTGTAACTGGTATGTTCACTGCAAATGCAGTAAAACGCACTGGTTTAGTAATCAAAATTGCACAGAAATAGCTTTAAAACAAAAAGTAAATCAGACCAGCTCCAATGAACGTAGACGTAAGTATAAACGCCTGTTGTTGTTTTGTATTTTTGTTGTTGTTTTTTTTTTGTTTCATTATTATTATTGGTTGTGGATGTTTCATCACATTTACTGTCATCATCCTTTTCTTCGTGAACATTAACTATTGTTTCAAAATTATTGTATGTCCTCTGTTTACTTTTTGTCGTTGCCACGTGAGTAGGCGTCACTGTCTGCCATGTAAGAACTGTTTTAGACTTTTGGCAGCCTCTTTAGTTCCGGTTTTTGTCACGTCTTCACTGTCTGCCATGTAAAGTTACTTGTTTTAAGCGTTTGGCAGCCTCTTTAGTTCCGGTTTTTATCACGTCTTCACTGTCTGCCATGTAAAGTTACTTGTTTTATTTTTTAGCAGCCTCGTTAGTTCCGGTTTTTATCACGTCTTCACTGTCTGCCATGTAAAGTTACTTGTTTTAGTCTTTTGGCAGCCTCTTTAGTTCCGGTTTTTATCACGTCTTCACTGTCTGCCATGTAAAGTTACTTGTTTTAGTCTTTTGGCAGCCTCTTTAGTTTCGGTTTTTATCACGTCTTCACTGTCTGCCATGTAAAGTTACTTGTTTTAGTCTTTTGGCAGCCTCTTTAGTTCCGGTTTTTATCACGTCTTCACTGTCTGCCATGTAAAGTTACTTGTTTTAAGCTTTTGGCAGCCTCTTTAGTTCCGGTTTTTATCACGTCTTCACTGTCTGCCATGTAAAGTTACTTGTTTTAGTCTTTTGGCAGCCTCTTTAGTTCCGGTTTTTATCACGTCTTCACTGTCTGCCATGTAAAGTTACTTGTTTTAGTCTTTTGGCAGCCTCTTTAGTTCCGGTTTTTATCACGTCTTCACTGTCTGCCATGTAAAGTTACTTTGTTTTATTTTTTAGCAGCCTCTTTAGTTCCGGTTTTTATCACGTCTTCACTGTCTGCCATGTAAAGTTACTTGTTTTAGTCTTTTGGCAGCCTCTTTAGTTCCGGTTTTTGTCACCTCAGTATTTATAGTAGCATTTATTCCACAAACAAACAAATTTAAGGACTTTTATAAACTGTTATTGTAACCTACTATTTAAAATAATTTCGCCACCATATCACAATATATTTCTAAAATCTTATTGTGATGTTTTCATATGACTTGTTAACCTAATACTAATATTTCAGACAGTCTTGAAAAGTAGAAATAAAATGTGTAATAATTATCCAGCTTTGTGCTTCAGCAGCAAATACGCCTTCATACTCTCATTCAGGCGTCATATTCCTTCATCTGTTAGTTCGCTGATAACTAAAAGAAAGAAATTTTTTTAAAAAATCCTTTTTATCTGGTGTTACTAGAGCGTTATAATAATGGGTATTGTACCGTATCCACCATCCTCTATTCCACCATTTATATACCGCCAATCTTTCCAATCAACCTATATCATCACCGGTCATTTTCCTCTGTTTTTTATGTTCTAGAGCCATTGTTAATAGTTATACTCATAATGTGAAGGAATACTGATGTTATTACAGATCTCATTAAATTGTTTTTGATTTAAGCTGTTGTTCGCGGGATTAAAGGAATAATCGCCATGTAAATGTAATGAACATTTAGACAACAGTGTTCGTATCTGAAAAAAATATATGAAACCTCTATATTGGCAACAGTAACTGGGGTATATCTTAAGTGATCAATGTTATTAACATGTTCCTCTCCCTGATGTTGCCATCCAAACTGCCCAATTTAATTGATTTTGCCGAAATTTCATATCACACTGCGATCTATATATGTTCAAGAAATCATCAATATAAAATAGTAAAGTGTAACTATACAAAAAAATCTGTGACGTGTAAAAACAATGTTATTTTCAGTCAAATATATTATTTACATTCATAAATTCATTATCTGTGATAGTTTTAATCTCAAGTCGATGATTTATTTGCGTTACATTTTTTAAAAAGATTAAACGTTATTTGTAAAATCGGGGACACAAGGGTATAAGAGGAGATGCCAGAACTGCGCTTCGCTGGTCTGCTTTATATGCTTGAATAATTCGGGGTGAAAAAGGGTACTAGTCAGTCCACATGACCTAGTATTTTATCATAAATATTTTAAGAAGGCTGCAATGTTTAAGCCAAAATATGCAAATCCAGCACAAATTAAAAGCAGGCAAAATAAACTTACGATATAAGTGTGAAAAATAAAAACTGGTCACAAAGTATTTCAACAATTGTTGTAGCCAATTTTTATATAAATCAATGAAAACAAAAGAATATGTCCAAAAATATATCAACTGGCTTAGTGATAATTCTGTTGAGATCTTGCTCATTCATACGTCTAAGTTTTTTCTTGCTAAAGACGTATTAAAGGCGCTTGTTTTCGTTTTTGCCTTATATATTAATGCGTTATCAGTTATAGAAGTCCTCATTTCAATTTTATTATGGGAAATTTAAACATCTATATTTAACTAATTTTGATTTACTTAACTAAAATAATTTCACTACATATTTCACTATTCTGCGTGTGCATTTCTATAGAAAATTATATGAACTACTAATTATTTATAATGTGTAAAAGAAAATCAAAGTTGTCTTTAAAGAAGGAAGGTGACATGTTAAATGTTGTATAAATTTTAACAAAAGTGAGTGTTGTGTGGTTGGGTACTCTGACACGCTAATTTACGTCCACTACAGTTCAAGGAACACCTCTTCATCATCATTTAAATTATAGAGTTTTCGCTCTTCTCCACCAGCGGTTTTTATAGTTCGGATGCACTCACAACTCGCCCCGAGCTATTGTGTCGTCACCAGCCCGGGGGCAGGTTCACCCCATGTATAAACCATCTGTTCCTATTAGGGCCATGAAACCCATGGAAGTTAGCGAAAAAAATATCTCGCTGTAGTTCGAAGCAAATTAATGTTATTCATTAGTATCATGAGTGAAATTCCTCAGCGGCTAATATAGAGAGGAGCCAAATCCAAATCCTAGCTCAAGACGCTGCAGTTACTTGCACTTTTGCTGGAGTTCTATCGTGATTGTAAATGATTTTCTACATTCTGGCTGGTCTAGTAATTTTCAATTTTGTTGTCAATGTCCTTTTAATGCTATATGTAATTTTATAATATTAGTACAAGAAAATAAAAAAGATGATAGGTCCAGCTGTTCCTTATCTATACTAGTAAAGCCTTCTTTACCATGTCAACGTTGTTACGTATCTGGCGTAGAAGCTTTGCATAAAGTTGTTAACGACCTTGATCGATTCTAATAAATATCGTTATACTTGTACAGCTGGTGGAATACGACATTAACCAACTTCACTGGGAACATTATGAGGGGAATGTGACTTCATGCAAATGCTATTGTCAGAATGACAGTGATAAATACGCATTCTTAGAACAAGAAAAATGAGTACGAAAGGAAAAATGTTTTGCGTTATATTTCTTATCACCCAAAAAATCGTTACCTGTTGATTTATAGTAACTAGTTATTAAATCAGACCCGGTATCCCAACCGTCGTTTTGCCCCATACATTGCGTACCTTAAGGACTGAATGCCATTGAATGTCCTTGCCAACAGAAGAAAAAAATTACGTAAAAAATGGAAGTAGCTGCTGCAACATGACTCAGCCAAGGACTTTTTATGCATAATTTAAAATTCACGTTATATTTTCAGAGGAAAACTAAAACTCTTCAAAATGGAAACTGGAAATAGGAATCAAATTCACAAAAGTCGAAGTAATTAAATTTAAAAAAAACCAAAAGCTACCTCCAATTAGTAAAATTTCTTTACATATAGTGTCTGTTCTGAAGAGAAAAGAGGTTGGGTATTTTTGTTGCTGTCTTTAGTATTAAATCTGGTTGGTTTCTATAAGGCCAGTATACTGATTTTTTAATAGTCTGAATCGGCTTTACTTGGGGTAAATTAATGTAACCAGTCTGCGAAGGTAAAGGGGTTACAAAGGAATCCATGAAGCGAAATTCCAGTATTGAAACAATTTCTTCAATACACTCAAAATTTATGCTGCAAGTAAACTGAAGAAAAATAAATATAATATTTCATGTGTTGGACTTTCTGCATATCATAATCTTGATTTAAAGAAGCCAAAACGTTATGGTGTTTTCTTTTTGTTTTGATATGTTTTGTTTTGTTTCCTTTGTTTAAAAGAAAAAAATGTCAGAAGATTTCGTTTGAAAAACTCAATTAAAAAGTATATTAAAGGCATGTGCATCATCCAAATCAGTGTTGGTCGGTTTTTAACATATCAAATATCAAATTCATTGAAAGTGGGCCAGTACTACCTACTGAAGTCAAATACATTTCAAAAAAGAAAAAGAAAATCGTGGAGTTAATCCAATTGCGATAAATAGGTCAACACGACATACAATACTCCCAGCTACCATGATGACGTCCATGAAGATCTTCAACGTTTAGAATCAAGTCATGTGTACTGATTAGAAGAAAGAGCAAGAAAAATATATGATGTAAGATTAGTCTCGTCTGGAAGGCGGTGATATCGCCCACGTATCAAACACCTTACTTGCAAAGTGTATAAACGAGCTATATACTTCGATGCTAATTTGAAATTAATCTTCTGAAGGTAGGTCAATGATTTTTATCTTTAGTGAGTCTTGGTGAATAATAAAAAATTGATATTATTCCAAGATTGTATTTTATTTTTAAAAAATCAATAAAAATTATGTTCGGAAGTATTCGCCATTTTTACTCTGTATAACGTCTTAACGTCATTCCTGTCCACATGACTTGTGACACGCGTAAAGTATTGGAAATAATGTGTGAGAAGTATATTATTTTAAAACAAGTATTAAAATGTATTAGTATGGCTTACTTTCTGAATCCCGCTGGTCACTGGAGGAAATTCGAACACGTGACATTTTACTTTATGTTTCTAAAAAGGTGTTCGTCATCTTATACAACACCCATTTGCCCATAACGTTACGTTTTATGCTATCCAAATGGTGTCGTCATATCACCCTATGACTGTTAGCACGACAATAAATTCAAAAAGGTGCTTTATTATATATTTTTTGGATATATTGAATTCTATCAGAGGGAGACAAACTATATCGCCACAGTGGGTATACCACTTTTATCAACACACTGGCGATTTTACATTTGGAACTACTTTCTTTCTGAGTGTGCAGATCTTAAAATGTGACAACTATTGACCCTCTAGTTTAGGGTACATTTGCAGTGTAGTGGGGAAACTTTAGCCTCACTGGAAATCCCAGTCAATAAGTCGTGGGACACTTTAGCCTCAAAAACTTTAGCCTCAATGGAAATCCCAGTCAAAAAGGTTGTCGGACACTTTAGCTTCAAATGAGAATTTAACATGGGGAATATTGGGACTGTATAGCCTCAAAAATATTGGGACTGTATAGCCTCAAAAAATAATGGGGCTGTTTAGCTACAATAGGAACGGAACAGTTGGGGTGACGTCACGGTATTGGATACTGGCAACAATGTCTGCCAGGCATTATATAAAGTTATATGTCCCGCTTCGCCACGCATTAAATCAAGTTCTACGTAAAAAAAAAAACAAGAAATAAAAGAAGGAAGAAAAAAAGAAGAAAAAAAACCCATTGTGTCAAGTTCTATGTCCCACCCCGTCAAGTGTTATAGCTTTTCACGGCGATATAGCGACAATGGAAATCCCAGTCAAAAACCCCATGGGCCTGTGTAACTAAATAAAAAAAATGGGTCTATAGCGACAATAGGAATGGAACAGGTCGGTTGTCACGATACTGGACATTGGCTACAATGTTGCAAGGGGCTGTCCTCAATCGGGCAAAACAGTAACAGCGAAATAAATCTATAATACCTGGCGTGGAGGGACATGTAACTTTATAGACACAGAATCACCTATCAAACAATCCACAGTGATGAGATTGCTAATCTAAAATAATTTTTTATACAAAACAACACACTCAGACTAACGAAATCCACGTTATTTACTATGAATACATTGTGGAGAAGGATTTTTTTTTAATCTACAAAAGACACCATTACATACAATCACCTCAGCAAAAGAATGATTGTAATCGCACTACTCCACATTCACACAAAACAAACACGTTGAGCAGGGACAAGGGTTTTTCTTGTTAATGGAAAAAAACAAACAGAGCATATGCAAATGTACGCGCGCACACAAACAAAATGCACACACACAAACACACACAAACAAAATACACACACAAACGAACGGATGCATACAAAAACACATACACACATATACACACATAAACACACATTTTTGTTAAGAGAACATTTTTTGTTAAGGGAAGAAAACAGACACATACACACATACATACAAACACGCATACAAACGTACGCGAACGCACACAACACATACACACACGTTTTTGTTAAGGGAACAATATTTTGTTAATGAAAGAAAACAAACACACATACACACATACAAACACACGCGAACAAACACAAACACACACATACACACACTCACACACAATTTTGTTAAGGGAACACTTTTTGCTAAGAGAAGAAAACACAAACGTACGCGAACGCACACAAACATACAAATACACACATGCACACACTCACACAAACTTTTTTTAATGGAACAATTTTTTGCTAAGGGCAGAAAACAAGCACAAATACAAACGTACGCAAACGCATACAAACACACACATACACACAAAAACACTTGTTTATGGAAAAAATTATAAGGGAAGAAAACAAACACACACATACAAACGTACGCGAACGCACATAAACACAAATACACACAAGGAAGAAAACAAACACATGCACACATACAAACACATACAAACGTACGCGAACGCACATAAACACACACAAACAAACACATACACACACACGTTTTTGTTAAGGGAAAATTGTTTTCCTAAGGGAAGAAAACAAAGACACACATACAAACATACGCGAACGCTCACAAACACATACAAACACACATACAAACACTTTTGGTAATGTGTGTGTGTATGTGATTTGGATTTTTAACGTAGCTTTTAACAATTTTTCAGTCATATCGCTACGATGTCTGCAGTGTGGCAGTTTATAGTGATGTATAGCACTGGGGCATCATGCCGCAGACATGTAGCATGAAGTCCCACCCAGTTACATTATCCTGACGTCAGGCTGGCCAGTCCTAACACTAACCTCTTAATGCTAAGCGCCAAGTGAAGCAGCTGTCAGTACCATTTTTATAAGTCTTAGGTATGACTCGGCCGAGGATCGAACCCACGACCTCCCGCATCAGAGGCGGACGTTCTAACCACTAGGCCACCGGAGCGGTCCACTTTTGTTAATGAAACAATATTTGCTAAGGGAAGAAAACAAACACACACACATACAAACGTACGCAAACGCACACAAACACATACATACACACAATCACACCCTTTTTGTTAATGGAACAATTTTTTGCCAAGGGAAGAAAACAAAAACACACACACATACAAACGTACGTTAATGCACACAGAAACACAAAAATAAACACATAAACACAAACACTATTTTTGTGTTTAGGGACGAGTGTGTTTTGTCAAGGGTAAAACAAACACAGACACACAAAAGTACGCGCGCGCACACACACACATACATATACACACACACACACAGACACACACACAAATACTCCGAGCTTCAGCTGAATTGAGCAGGAGATCTCATAATTAATTATACATACGTCATTTATAGATTTGAGTAATCAGCTGAGCTAGTCTATGTGATCCGTTATGCTTTAGAATATTTGTGTACTTAATTCGCCGGATTGGATTCATGCGATCGTCGTCAGAGAGTTATTCGTTGGTACATCACTGTATTGTGAATGTATATGTGTAGTTTTTCAGTTTTCTTGCTATTCTGAAGCGATAAAAGACGCGTGAGAAAAGTCGAATCGAGCGGAGGGTTGTGGTCACCGTTGCACTCCTTGTGTTCATTTATATTACCGATAAGGTGATTTCATGTTGTCAGAGATTTCGCCGTACTTTATTGATAAAACGTCAGACTCCTGTGATACAAGTTAGGAGACAAGCACCCTGAAACTGAAGTACAAATAAATATTTTGATATATACAGGTTGTAGGATTATCTTGCGAGCTTCTTCTGATGCAAATCGAAGGTACTGTACTGAGAAATTAAAGGAGCACAACTGGAACATATGATAAAATACAAAATATGAAGAAAAAAATAAGCAAAACTCCATAAAACTGCAGGCAATTGTAGTCCTTGTAAAACTATAGTTTTCTGACCCATGAAGTACTGTCAAACATTTTATGTATGCATAAATAATCGAAGTCAAACTTTCTGATTGTGAAAAGTGTCGAGCGTCGTATTTTGAGTTTATAAATAGCTCACAAGAATAAAGGTATTCGATCAAACGCGGCTGTTACCGTAGAAGCCGATGATTCCATTGAAACATTAGCTTCATGAAAATCCATATACCTGAAAAGGATACGAGTTTTGTGGAAAAACCGTCTGTACAGATGGAATTAGTTTCATGATGGAGACGGAGATATCATAAATAACAGAAATTACAACAGATGCAATGGAGCTACATACGTATAACCTATGGAAAGTCAGGTGATACAATAAAAGGAAGGGCGACTCAAACCAAGCAACTACAAACGCTCGATTATTATTGACTTTTAATATCCAGTCATGTGGAGAACTCGACTTTAACAAATACCGTAAAACCACCGACAGAAAGCTTCACAAAAAAAATTCACAAAATATGTCCTTTTGTTGTTTTATGTCTGGTGGGGTTTACTCTCTCTCTCTCTCTCTCTCTCTTTCTCTCTCTCTCTCTCTCTCTCTCTCTCTCTCTCTCTCTCTCTCTCTCTCTCTCTCTTATAAATTGTAGATCAATAAAGTGTGCGATATAAAATCCAAGAGTCGCAGGTAAGATACTTGCCCAGGCCAGCCATGGTCGGCTGCGTCGTAGTGTCCATGTGAAAGGCAATATCCTCTCATATCCTAGGCATTGTATGCCAGATACAACGCTGTAAGTGCCAATAAAAACCACCACCACCATCAACAACAACAACAACAACTCTATTACATTTCTCCTTGTCTGTCTTTCAACCGATCGATAAACGTACGCCTGGCTGCTCGCCCAAGCTCAAAATATTAAAGTTGAAATAAGATACTTGTAATAACAGCTGAGAATCTGACCTAGTTTTCTACCTCATCTCACACCACTTCTATTTCCTAACGTTCATTAACTGACTGGAACTACTTCTGCTATTTAATATGACCTACGACACAGTCAAGTTTCCAGGTGACAGAAGCTGTCATGCAGGTGTCTGAGGCCAACACTGTTAAGTTTGGTTTGTATTCGAATTTACAGTGTATGTAGAAAATCACCATAAACATACATCATTGTCCAGATGTATAATTTAACTGTCACGTCACGTTTGGAGTTTTGTAAATTAATACATACGCAAGATGGAATTCCCTCTTTAGCTTTGTCATTTTTCTTGAAAAGAAACAGTTCTGCAGATAGTACATACTCTGATTAAGAACAAGTTGTTTATGTTTTGCAAACTTATTGATTACTGAATAGAAAGATAAATGGATAGGTTTTAAGAAAACAACATCAACAAAAAACAGCGAGGAGGATGGATGAGCAACGGGCACCGGGACATACCGAAGACTTGTAAAAATGGTACTAGCAGCCGCCTCTTTTGGCGCTCAGCATTAAGAGGTTAGTGTTAGGATAATATGACTGGGTGGGATATGATGCTACATGTATGTGGCATGATGCCCCAGTGCTGGACATAACTATAACAGCCACACTGCAGACATCGTGGCGATATGACTAAAATTGTTAAGCTAGATTACAAATCTAAATTGCACACACACTGTTACAAGTCTATGCTCGTAAAATAAGTAACAGAAAAGAGTAAAGACAACAAGCTTTGCAGAATTTAACAAATAATGTATTTCCCTAGAAAATAAAGTGAAAAATGAGAAAAAAAGAACTTACGGTATTGAGAATTAAATAAAAAAAATAATCCAAAAATTAAAGGCACAAGTCCTAGTAATAAAAAGTCCTGAATAAAACTCAGTTTGTAGCTGTTGACATAAATGAAATAATTTTTTTTTAAAAGTCAATCAGGTTAAGCAGAAATTAACTCGATTTTGGACAAGGTCAATTCCAGTAAACAATGTTACATTACAATAGCATGAAATGAATTTTAAAAAAATTAAAACCAACAGAGAATTAAATTAAATATATTTAACAACACACATATACGTGTGTGTGTGTGTGTGTGTGTGTGTGTGTAGACAGACAGGGACATATTTAAATGATACATCTGAAGGAGCCATTATATGCCTAACTCATCTCCTATCAACTGCATACGCTGCGCAGAATTTTCTGTGTCACAAACAAGAATTTAAAAGTCGCATTAGTAAATAATAAATGTCAGTAAAAGAAAGAAGTCGTGTACGTAAATTAATAAATCACGGAGGGGAGTTCGTATTTGGCTAGCGCAAACAAAATATATCATGCACTTACAACAGGAAGTACCGGTCGGAATTTATTACATTACGAGCAGAAAATCACAGAAAATACGCAACTGGCATGGGCATCATAACAGAATCCGTTTATCATTTTTTTAAATGTTCTTGTACGGCGTATTATTTACCATACGGATAGAAAATCTTTTTCCAGAGTTCAAAATGAACAACTGTAGAATCGTCATCGAAACATTCAATTCGAACTTTTGTCCTGTCAGCCATGAATTCTATGTATTAACGACAGTCGCAGTATGAAGCGGAACTGTCTTTTCTTATATCTTTTGCTGCATACTATTTTTGAAAAAAATTAAATCGCATCCTACACAGTTTAGTTTTCGGAAACATTCCCGCAACTATATTTAACTTATGTTTCCCATTTGGGACCCCGCGCAGCCGAGTTGTGAACGGCGCTCGCCTTAACAGATCACTCAGCTCGGCCAACGTGGGTATGTGAGAAAGTTTGCCAGCTGCTTCCCATTTATAATAAGTACCCGACTGCAATCAGCTTAGAACGTACTGGCAGAGAGAATCATATATGTCATGCTATAATGTACTGGAAGATAGAATCATATATGTCATGGCATAACGTACTGGCAGATAGAATCATAAATGCCATGACATTTTGTCCTGGAAGATAGAATCATATATGCCATGGCATAATGTACTGGGAGATAGAATCATATATGCCATAGCATAATGTACTGGGAGTTAGAATCATATATGCCATGACATTTTGTCCTGGAAAAATAGAATCATATATGCTACGGAATAATGTACTGGTAGGTCATTGTTTACGCTGTTCATTCTATTATTCTTTTGATGATTTCAAAAGACGAGAAGTCCATCATGCAACAACAAATTGGTCTCTACTCTGTTTGTAATTGGCCAAGCTTCTTTGTACGTGGAGAAATGCGGTATTTATATGGCGCAAAGAGGACTAACATAGTCAACGTTTATGAAATCATCCTCAAAAACGGAAAGATAGAAAAGAAAAAACAACTTGCACTAGCTGTACCATCGTAATTAGGAATATACTGAGAGTGACATAGGGACACATTCAGTATAGCTTATTCATGGGGAGGGGGTAATATTTATTTCAACTTGACTGGAATAAATATTCTGGCTCTCTTGTATGCACGTACGTGTTTTATTATGCCGGTGGAAAATAATCTGTGTACAATTAACGAAGACAAATATTGTGGGCTTGAGATAAAGACTCAGCCCTTCCCCGTTATTGAGTTAAAACATTTTACCAGGGTAAAATATAGGTTAAACAGGTGACGTAAACAAAACTCCATACTTTTTTTTTCAAAACTTGAGTATCATACCACCCAGAAAGTACCGGTCAGCAAGTATTCTGAAGGCATCGGGCTATGTATATATGAAACTGTGGCAAACGACTTAATGCGATGCTCTTCAGTCCTAGAATTTGTATCCTTACTTAAATATGTGCTACTGTTATTCAATCTTAGAATAAAAACGATATTTAAATGTACAAGTTACTGTTAACTCTGCATTCAAAAACGTTTTTCTTAACGTATACCAACACATGACACAATAAGGAGAGTAAGACCAGTGACTGTGTCTTGCCCTTCAGTGCCAAGATATAAAGCACCCATTGTACTAATATAAAAAGATTGGTACCAGACTAAAACATGTGCGCATTTTAACTCTAGATAAGAATTTATCAACTGGGCATTTTACTCCCTGGCTCGGAGCTGACTGTGCATCTACTCATAGATGGATAGCAGCAAAACATTATGCAGCTGTGATATCGCAGTGTTTCGAGAACATGAGATGGTTCGTCATTCATATGGCACGTGCGGCAGTTATGGGGACTAAAGATCTAAAAACGTAACATATTTAAGCCAATGGTTCACGGGAAAAGCGACACGCATCTGGATTCTTTGAAGAAGCAGCATCACCAGAGGAGCAGTTTAATCATCTCTGTTGCAAATCTCGTCGCAGTGGAATGTTTGGTGTAACGTTGTTGCGCCTAATCTGACGTAACAGTGTTAAGTGGAATTAGTCACAAGAAAAGGTTTTTCTTTTCAACATTTAATTTAGCATAGTGAGACCAGTTCTGCATGCTGACTTTCTGCACTATGTTTGGCCCTAGGTTATGAAGGATCCTAACGGACTTCTGGTCTGATTGTGTTAACTGCAAACCTTTACCTAATCCTAGTCTGCATACCAAAATGCGCAAAGCCTAAATTCTATAACCAAATTATAGCCATATATTCACTCTTCGCTCACACTCCTTATGCAACCTTTAATGTGCAATATAATTTCCACAAATGTTATATTAAGTGGGAAATTACTTGTAAAATATATCATTATTATCTAATTAATTCCAAATTAAACTGTTAACTACATGACTCTATTTTAAGCACTTTACACCAACTAAGAGAGGTACTAATTTCACAACAAATGGTCGCTCAGCTAAATGTTTGACCATTAAGGGAAACTTGATCAATGATTTATTGTAAGTCTACAATCACACAATCCAGCCAAAATAATGGCTTCTTTGATTCAGTGACCCTTAAGCTTGAATTGTAGCATGACCCCACTTGGGACTGAATGACTGAAGATAGCACTATATTTAACATGAGCCACAGCCAATACATTTTATCTGTGAATAGCTAGTACTCCTGTATCACAAACATATAATCAATAAAATTTATCAAGAGAGTGTAGAGAATTATATACAAATTTATCTTCTCTTCTAAACCCTATACAAATACCATAACACTTTTTAAAAAATTAGCCCTATAATATAGTACATTACAATTTTACCGTGATCCCTTCCATTAATAATTTAGCACGTTACGTAGCATGCACTATTCACAAAATCTAAAGACTCCATTTTTCTTCAGAATATACTTCCAAATTGAATCTGGCAGTAAAGAGTATCTTTCTAAACAAAATCTATGCAGTGACACTTTTGTTCAAACAAAATAAATAATAAAAAACATTCGATTTTGTTTATCACTCAGATAGAAAGAGTTCTGTGTTTTATTATAATTTACCACGGTTTCCATCTCTGGAGCCAAACCGTCACGCAGAAATACTTAAAATTAACACCGCTCCGGGGGCCTAATTGTTAGAATGTCCGCCTCGGATGCTGGAGGTCATGGGTTCGAACCCCGGCCGAGCCAAATCAAAGACTAATAAAACCGGTACTAACAGCTACCTCGCTTGGCGCTCAGCATAAAGAGGTTAGTGTTAGGACTGGTCGGCCTAGTGTCAGGATAGTGTGATTGAACACCTATGGACTACCACTTGACTTTTCAAATAGCTTTGTGCGCAGAAGTTAATATTGATCCATGCAGAATCGTTGCAATTCATCAGTTACTTTAGGCAAAGTCCCATTTAGTGTGGCGTAAAAACAAAACGAAATCAGAGGCAAAATTTACTCTGAAGTAGGCAAGAAGGCGGCAATTTTATAATGACGTAGCGTACCAGCCGTTTACCTGTATTAAATGTTCTTGCTTTTGTGGTAGTGGCTGGTCCAATGAGAACGTTGCTGCTGAAATTTCATGTCGTATGTCGAGAAATCCAATATCACGTGTTGGATCAAATTCTATGTCCTTAAAGTTCCATTCTCTAGATGAAGATTCTGGATTTTAAATGTTGAATTATACAGTGGTGGTTTAAAGTTCCTATGTCGACGTTTTACAGTGTATATTTTGAATTACACAGTTAAAATTTCATATCATATGTCGAGAATCCCCAATTCACACGTTGTATGTAACTGTTTGTGATGAAAGTTCCATTTGATATAGCGAGTATTTAGATTTCGTGTGTTGAATTTAACAGCAACGAGAAGCACCACCTTGTTTAAAAATAACGCGGTCCGTTCATGAGAGCGACCTCTAGCGAAGAAATTCATAGTAATTCTCGACCTGTGAATGGTAATTTTCAAACTGTAAATGCATGAAATGTAATGGCGCCTCATAACTGAATACACGAATGATGTATCTTAATACTCGACATTATTTTGAATTGCTAAAGTGGACATTATGTAATGTTACCTTTAACACCAACACATCATTTCACCAGATAAAAATAACAATTCTGACAAGCACAATAAAATGTACAATAACCGCTGTGTAATTCAACAGATACAATCTAAAAACTCAACATACGAAACGGAACTTTCAGCACAATCAATGTGATTTAACAAGTTAAAATGAAACTCTCGACATATGACATTAAAATTTCAACAACCGCCGTGTAATTCTGACGATACAATCTAAAAACTCGACATTGGACATATTATTTTCAACCAGTGCTGTGCAATTCAACAGATGAAATCTAAATATTCAACATATGAAATGGAACCTTCAACATAAACTCTTTTAAACAATAGGTAAATTAGGAATTCTTGACGTGTGACATTAGAATTTCAACCAGTGGCGCCACCAGAGGGGGTGACACCAAAATGACACTATAAAGTTTTTGAATTTTTGAGCAGGAAGAAGGGGGGGGGAGGGTGACACCATGAGTTACCGCACATGTCTACGAAAAAAAAATGTGCAAGAAGGATGTCCATTGGAAGGACTCACATGACTATAAAAAGTTTGAATTTTTGTGCAGGAAGAAGGTCCATGGGGGTGACACCGTGAATTACCGCACTGAGTGACACCAACCCTAGTGATTCTACTTAATTTCAACCACCGCCGTGTAATTCAAAAACGACACAATCAAAAACTTCGACATCGCAAATATAACCTTCAATCACAACTGTTTAATTCAACAGATACAATCTAAAATCCCGACCTAGTGGTATGTATTCTTAATTTAATTGTTCGTGTTAGATTTAAAAAAAAAAAAAAACTTTTGATTCCATTATAGGGTACTGTAATGTAATTTTGTCTGCTGGATTTGATATTGTCCAGAATAGAGTTCAACTCTGACTGATTTTTTATTTTTTTTTTTAAATTTTGACGTAAACAACTAATAAATGATACGTTGTATCTTTTCGCTGGCCTTGTTTCACAATCAGTGACAGTTTTGGTAAACAATTTTTTAAAATTCTTTCTCAGAGTAAGAATCATTAAATTCAATCAAGTTCATACCTGGAGTACGTGATATGAATTATGTGTTTATTGTTAATAAGCTTCTTTTTCTTGTCCCCCATCCGGGAATCTGTTTTTATTTGTAGTTAGTTTTATAGCTGATGTTATGATAAGAATTATATTAATTGTGCCTTAATACTTGAGACGTGAAGTTGTTTTATGTTGTGTCCAGTTTGGACAGAGATTTTTTATTTTCTTCAAATTATTGAAATTCAAGTGATTCTTTCCCCTGGAAATACATAAATCCTCTGATAATTCTTGGACAAAGACATTCACTGCAAATTATACTGAATTAAAAATTGGAATAATATTTTCTGTGATTCAACAAGAGACTGTTGACACATCAGTACAACGCTGACGATTACTGACGTCATCGCCTTCCATCTTGGATTCCATTGGGATTTGAACTCTTATTCACATAGAACTTTTCATTGATATGATTTTTTAAAAAATTCTTTGATTATTTTTGGACTTGATTCGCAATACCGTAAGTTCCTTTTTCTTATTTTTTACTTAGCATTTTAGGAAAATAAATTATTTGTTTAATTTTACAAAGCTTGTTGTCTTCATTCTTTTCTGTTACTTATTTCAAGAGCATAGACTCGTAACAGAAAATTGGGTTGCTACTCCTTTGGGTATATGAATTTTGGCTAAAATACTCCAGAAAACTTTGTTTTTTAAATTTAAATTCCCCATGATCTTGAATTTTTTAGATCCCATTTATTTTACATTTTAGAAATATTCAGTGAAATCATTAGGCGTTTTATAATGTCATCAAAAGTGAAGATTTTTCTCTCAAATCCTGCTCAGGAATAGTTAGATTTCTTGAAAAAAGATGAACTGCTTCAACTTGCCAGAAAATTTGATCTTTCGGAGGCAAAAGCTTCTTTAGCGAAGCAAGAAATAAAGAGAATTTTGGTGGAAAAGAATGTTTTGGATAAAAGTACTTTGGTTTCGACCAGTAAGTCTGTTTCAGATTCTGACATAAAAGTAAAGGAATTAAAATTAAAATACAAGATGGAATTAGAGTTAATAAAGCTTGAGCTTCAGAAAGAAAAAAAATGCAGTTGCAATTTGAGAAAGAGGAGAGACAGAAATAAATGCAGATGCAGTTACAGAAATAACAAATGCAGTTACAGAAAGAAGAGAAAATAATACAGTTGCAAACGGAGAAAGAGGAGAGAGAGAGAAAAACAAATACAGTTACAATTGGAGAATGAGGAGAGAGAGACGGATGCAAATGCAAAGAAGGAAGGAAGCGAGGTAATATCAGTCATATTAAGAGAATTAGAGCTGACAAGTGAAAAGCACATTCCCACTTTACATGCAAATTCAAGTTTTGATATTACTCAGAATTTTAGGTTAGTGCCCCCTTTTATAGAAAAAGAAGTAGACAAATATTTTCCTCAGTTTGAAAAAATTGCTGCAAATTTGAAATGGCCAAGGGAGCGTTGGACTCTGTTATTACAATGTGTATTTACTGGTAAAATTTGTGATCTTTACAATTCACTGTCAGTACAGCAAAGTGCTGACTATGCTCTGGTTAAGGATTGCATTTTAAAGGGTTATGAGTTAGTCCCTGAGGCCTATCGGCAAAAATTCAGGAACTATTTTTAAAAAAAGAAGCTGGACAAACTCACGTCAAATTGGCAAGAGAAAAAGAGCAGTTATTTGATAGATAGTGCTTAGCCAAGAAAGTTGATCAAAATTATGAAATTCTCAGACAACTTGTATTACTTGAGGAGTTCAAGAACTGTATACACACTGACATTGAAACTTGCTGAGCATAAGGTCGAAACCTTGGAAAATGCTGCTCGTACTGCTGACGAGTATTCTTTAGCTCATGAAGTTTCTTTTGGAAAAAAGTCTTCCACTCAGCAGCCTTCTGTCACAAAAGTATTTCAGACTAATACAAGCTCTTCTAAATTTCAATCTGGTACAACTTTTAGAAATCAAGCTTCTGATAAGCTTGATCAAAAATCCCTGTCTCTTCCTACGTGTACCTATTGCAAGAAGAAAGAACACGTTATTTCTGATTGCTACAAATTGAAAAACAAGTATCGGAATAAAGACAGACCTCTTCCAAATGCTCTTATTTCTAAGAGGTTAAAGTCATGGTCATGTATTGAAAGCAATACATTTGTTGGGTCTAATAACCCCCAGTTTGATTTTATTATGGAGAATTATGAACCATTCATGTCGAAGCGTTCTATATCACTCATGGGTGATTCGGCCAATCCCATCCTTATTAAAATTTTCAGGGACACTCGACCTTCTCAGTCTTTTATTATCAGGCATTTTGCCTTTTTCTGAGAAGTCCTCTTCTAACGAGAGTATTCTTATTCAGGGAGTAGAGTGCGGCTTTGTTAATGTTTCTCTACACTGTGTAAATTTGTCATCAGACTTGGTCTCAGGACCCGTCACAGTCGGAACACTGTGTTCCTTACCCGTTGAGGGCATTCTTTTATTACTAGGCAAACGACCTACCTGGAGATAAGGTTGTGGTTAATCCACTTGTAACTGACAAGCCTTGTTTGGATCAGAAAGTCGATCCTATTGAAAAAGAATTCCCTGATTTATACCCAGCTTGTGCAGTTACTAGACCTATGGCAAAGACAACTCTTGAGAATGACTTTGATCAGGAAAGTATTCCTTTAGCTGACACAAGTATTGGTCAGGCTTTTGATGAGGTCACTTTCACTCCTTGCTTGGATCAATCAAAATATATCGATCACAGTGATCCTCTTTTAACTACTTATTCTCTTTATTCAAATCAGGGTGACAAACATACGACAATCACTTGTCGTCGAACAGGAAAAAGATTCCTAGATCTCCTGTTTGTATCAAAGGGCCATTAGTGAAACTGAAGCCACATAAGTACCTGTTTGTTACTTCATTAAAAATGAAATTCTTATGAGAAAATGGAGACCTTTTATGAGAAAATGGAGACCTCCCGAGGTACCTGATGGTGACGACTGGTCAGTGAACAATTAAAATGTAGTTCCAGAATCAGTCAGGAAATACTTAGTCTGGCCCATGAAACTCCTTTGGCTGGTTTTTAGGGATTAATAAGACTTATCACAAGATCTTGAATCACTTCTATTGACCAAAAATTAAAAGTGACGTTTGTAAAGGCTGCAGATCTTGTCATACTTGTAAAATGGTAGGAAAACCCATTTGACGAGCCATTTAGCAGAATAATGATAGACTGTAACAGGTAACTAATACTTGTTGACCATTATGTGTGCGTCAACAATAATCCCATAGGCAATTCCTTTGAGGGATATTAAAACTAAAACAATAGTAAAAGCTTTGATAAAGTTTTTTTTTTAAAAACTCAGTTTGGCCTTCCCCAGTCTGTCCAATCTGATCAAGGGTCAACTTTATGTCTGGAATATTCCAGCAAGTTATGTACGAATTAGGCATCCAACAATTCAAGTCTTCTGCCTATCACCCTAAGAGCCAAGGGGCTTTAGAAAGGTTTCCACAAACTTTGAAAAATATGATTCCGTAATTTTGTTTCCACATAGGTAAAGATTTGGATGAAGGCATTCGTTTACTTTTTGTTTGCTGTTAGGGAATCAGTTCAATGATCTTTTGGAGTCATTTCCTTTGAATCTTCTCGTTTATGTTTCCAATTTTAAGCATAATTTGTCAAGGCTTGTGAGGTTGCAAGATTAATCTGCACTCTACTCAGACAAAAATGAAATTAAGGTATGATAAAAATACGAGTGAAGGGAGTTTTCAGTCTGGTGATAGAGTTCTGGCTCCTTTGCCCTTACCACAAAGTCCTTTTCAGGTCAAGTATTATGGTCCTTACACAGTTGAAATGAAAGTAAATGGTTTAAATTATACAATAAATACTCCTGGGAGGCGAAAACAAAAACAACTTTGCCACATAATTATGTTAAAGGAGTATGCCGAGAGAGATAGCCAGGTTAATCATGCAATTATTTTAGTTGTACCTGTCCCACTCAGTGAGGATTTAAGCGAAGGAATACCATCGGACTCTACTGAAATTCTGAATAATCTGGACCAGAGAATTTCACATTTGCAATAGCAAGAAAGGAATGAACCTAAACAGTTATTACTTGAATATGAGCACTTGTTTCCAGATGTTCCCACAACAACAAACACAATTTACCATGACGCTGAAATTGTAAATTGCACACCTGTGAAACAATACCCGTACAGGATGAACCCTCTCAAATAGGAATACTTGTAAAATGAAATTCAGTATTTGCTGGAGAATGATTTCATACAATTGGAAATGCAACGTATATCACCAAATTTAAACTTCTGAAAGGATTTTGGCAAATTCCACTGACGGAAAGGATAATGGAAATTTCGGCATTCGTAACTCCAGATAGACTTTATCAATATAAAGTGATGCCATTTGGGAAGAAAGGTTCGCCATATGCCCAGACTTAACGTTAAAGAAAAAAGCAATCACCTTATGTAGGCAAGCAAGGAAATTGTCCGTCTTTTCTTTGTTTGAATCGTGTAAATTAACGCTGCGAAAGGATCATCGGAAAATGACAAAACATGAATACCCATTCTGATGCACAGCTAAAATTTGGAAAACAAACAGAAAATTTAATTTTCTAAAGCTCTGATATGACCTATTTATTTTCACATCTTGCAATGTATTTGTGAGTTCTAAACTTTCAGACAGTCGTATTACCGCACAAAAAGTAAGAGGTCACTCTTCAATTTAGTACCTTTCTATTCCGCTATCTGAAGGCGTTGGCTATCGTTGGTCATTAAGTCCGTGCACTAGACATGTCGTCATTTTTATATATGTTAATGATAGTTTCTTACTATTAAAGTGTTTGTGAGGTTGTTGTTATTTTTTTATTTTTAACGTAGCTTTAATAATTTGTGTCATATCGGTACGATATCTGCAGTGTGGCCGTTTATATTGATGTCTGCTACTGGAGCATCATGCCGCAGACATGTAGCATCATATCCCATCCAGCCACATTATCCTGACACCAGGCCGACCAGTCCCAACACGAACCTCGTAATGCTGAACGCCTAGCGAGGCAGCTGCAAGTATCATTTTTATAAGTCTTTGGTATGACTCACCCGGGGTTCGAACCCGCGACCACCTGCATCCAAAATGGAAGCTCTAACCACTTACTATTAAAGAAATATGCACACTGTTGAACTAAGGACTTTCCTGCACCCTGTGTATTTCCCTACTCCCCTTGTCACAAACTTTGCAAAGTTATCAAAAGTGAAGCCGACAACTTTAGAAATATCCATGTTTTTGTGTAATGATCGTATATGTCTGTTCCGAACATGTCAGTCGGTCTCGCATATGATGCTGTGTGGAAACGGCGACCAAAATGATGGACGAGGAATTACAAATTCATACACGCGTGTTTTTTATTACGTAATTCGATGTGGCATTGCGAGTTACGTTCTGTTGTGACACAGAAGCTCCGACTTCAAAAACAAACAAAAAACAACTTCCTGCCCTTGCAGAGTTATGTGGGTATCTATCATAGTTCTATAGTTTCCATTGGGTTATCTGATTTCGTCCACGTCATAAACCTAACACACCTAAATAATTTGTGCTTAGTGGTTATAATAATGTGACTGGGTGGGACATCATGCTACATGTCTGCGGCATGATGCCCTAGTGCTAGACATCACTATAAACTACCAGACTGCAGACAACGCAGCGTCATGGCTGAAAAATTGTTAAAGCTACGTTAAAAATCCAAATCACACACACACACACAACTTTCAACTAATACAGAGTTTTGAAAATATAAAAGTATTTTATTTACCTTGCCAGAAGACTTTATTCCTTTCCAGATACAAGCATACACCACAAGCCAGGAGAATACTAGACATAGCAACATCTTCCACTTAATCCCATCTGATTCTTCCAGGCCCGAGGACACATCCAGTGCCTGGCGGTACCAAAAGTATGAAGTAGATCCTCCTTTCTCACACTCTTCCACTACCACAGTCTTATTGAGCGCTTCCTGAAACTCTGAGGGACAGTAGGCCCATGGTAGAGGACTTTGGAAGGAGTGGAACAGATAAAAGAAGCACCACATAACAAGGCCGTTATAATACAGGGCTACATAAAAGGAGGTGACGGCGCTAGCGATACCAATGCCGCCAAGGAGCGGGTTGATTTGGTTCCATAAGATGACGGTTCCCTTCTGCATTTGCTGTCCTATAGAGAACTCAAGGAAGATGAGAGGCATTCCTTCCAGGAAAAGCATAATGGTGTATGGAATAAGGAACGCACCTATAATGAAGAAAAAATTATTTCATATGACAATTTTAAAAATGGGTTTTTGATGACATTTAGTCATCTCCTTTGGCCAGTTAAGAGAGGAAAAGGTAAAGCAACATCGACGTCATCTTAGTTATTGCATATGTAGTCACTGACGCAGTACTGTAAGGTCGCGCTCTAAATAAGAGGGGTGGTTAATTGGATTTGGCTGGCATTATCTAGGGAATGACCTTCCTCGATTTTATAGCCCGGTGGGAGTGGAAAGATAGAATATCAAAAGAGAACTGAGCAAGGCTATTGGGAAGAAATAATTCAATACGAGCCCCCTTAGACAAAAATATAACAAAATTTATTCAATAACAATTAATATCGGCAACTCCAATTCAATCTAAGGTATATCAACATAATTTAATAGCAGTGTCTAAATTGGATATATTTCATCATAATAACGAGTGGTGAAAAGAACGCAATGTCCACGACTGATTGCATCACCTTCCTCCCTTGATCGTGTATCAACGTCTTCTATTTCCTCGAGTCTTCCTATTTCCTGGAGTCTTCCTATTCCGAACGCTTCATCCCTTCCTGGACTTCCAAGTCCTTTATTCTAAATTCGTCACTTCTTTTTTCGGACTTCCCTCTTCGGACTGTCCCATCTCACCCCAGAAAGCTGTTCCTTAAAGGATAAAATTACCCATAAATTTCTAAATGTACCCCTTTCTACACGTACATAAACTTTCTTCACTTACGTTACTCAGAAGCATAAATAATTATCCGAACACTGCATAAGTTCTAAACTAATCTGATAGAACATCACCCTCGCTTCACAGAGACCGGCCATAAATTAACATGTGAACGGTATATCTAACATTACCTATTATCTTTGCCTACGCTACCACATGCTCGTTTACTATTGAATAAAATTTAAAAAAATTTAGCTCACAGCAATCCCTAACTTACAAAATTACTTAAACATTAAAAAATCAGATATAAATATGCGATTATCGTTAACTCACGGTAATCAGTATATTCCTAACAGACAAAGGAAATTATTTCATATAACCCTATGAAATCCTACACATATGAAAACGTGGATAGCATGCAATCGTCAATTCTATCAATGAACTACTGTACAGTTAAAGAGTAAAAGTGCATAACAACTCTAGCATAAACATATCTCCATGAAATTGAATAAACGATACATAAAATGGATCATAGTCATTTCAAACACATTTGCACAAAACAATCAAAAACATATAAATTACGTGAAAAATTAGAATTGCCTACCTTAATGCTGTTCTCTTTCAGAAATTGTGCGTCCTAGCACTAAACCTGTCTTTCTCACAAGACAGCCACCTGTTTCCCTTTCTTGTTTAACGAGGTAAGCACTTTCTTTTTAGGTTTCCTCGGAGCCAACTTCTCCTCTCTCAGGATTTCGGACTAAAAAATTTTGACTGAGGTCGTCACTTTCAATTCACACTACTTCTAAAATGTACGTCTTAATTTACTCTGGCCAATCGTACGCAGCGGTTTCTAAATTATCCCAAGATAATCATTTCTTTCGTCAGTCTTTAGGCAGCATATAATCTCTGAACTACGGTGCATATCAATTTCCCTCTGAAAATGATAATTTGACATGGGTTCCTATCAAGCGGTTATGGTTAGTAGCTCAAATGTTTACTTTCTCAGGACAGCGTTGCAACGACCTGGTCAAATCTCAGTGAGTCAAAAATGTTAGCCTTTCAAGTTTTAACACTGAAGTGACCCTTGACAAGGAATTTTCTGGCTTAAATGTGATAAAATTTTAATGTTCAATGCATTCAGCTTTAAGGTTCAATACAATTCAAAATTTGACACTTTACAAGTACATTCGTGTCTATGTATGTATTTGTGTACTTACGAACGTACATGTGTACGTACGCACATAACATGTCGGTAAGATGGTATGTCATGGCTGAAAGGATGCTTGCTTGAAGATTCGTCTTTTGTTTTCCCCCATCCTGGTGAATTGATAATATTGACAACTTGTTGACCTTTATAATATGTTACTCTTATAAGTCGAGTCCAACACAAACAACATAAACCCTAATTAGCTGCACATAATGCGCAGACAAAGCAGGGTCTATATTGTTCGCTCTACTGATTACTCCTAAGATGCCATGTTAACCCTATTGTTTAGTCCTATGATACTGCATTATGTGACGGCACGTCTGGGTCTGTACAATTTGGAGTTGGATCCAGCTTATAAGCGAGCTGAATACGGCAACATAATACTTATTGGTGCAGCCGTGGGTCACTTAAATTATATGTCAGCAAACAGAATAATTGTATCATCAGTATAATAACAATTTAAGTTTTAAAAATATATACTCATATTCTGCATTCTAAAGATTTTTCCAAAACATTCTGCTCACGCCACTCCATATTTCCCTATTAGGTAATCGACTGGAAAATATAGTGCGTACACTTCCAAATCATCATCTTCACTTTCGATGGTTCCGATAACCTTATATACACCTTGGCTGATAGAACAGCTATATTGGTGTTTAGCCCTAGCGACATCTACTGGATTGCATGTGTTACCTATCTTAGTATGTAATGCCAACTAACCAACAGCGTGGTGCATTGTACATTGGCCGAAAACGGTGGTGGCAATTGACCTAAACAGGATACTTTGTAAGTTTAACAGCGAAAATATGATTATGTACCAGAGGGAGCCATTACATGTGTATTTGAGTGAAAAGTATTTGTACAAATACGAACCGGCACTGGAAATTTGCTTATTTATTATTTCATTCCGCTTGTGTGCTCCCCTTGTCTCGATCACACAGGAACAGTATTCAAATTTGAACACCTTAATTTTGATTGGATGCGGTGGCTTGCCGCCACATTTAATGAAATTATCAGACCTAAAGCTCAGAAATATCTGCTCGATATTCCCATGTGTAGATAGAATTATCGGAACCTTGGCTAGTGAAGATGTCGAATCATAAAGCAAACGTGATCTTTAGAAAGATCATCTGACAACAATCTGGTTTGTACCTGAGTTTTAGAAGACACCTGTTTCGTTTAGTCTGCCAACTATATTCAGAACAAAGAAAGTATGTTCTGACGCCAGTTTGAAATCCGGATACTTTTCGGAACTGTGGAAATTTGCCTCTTGATTCGTGTCCTTCTGACGATAAAATCGTTTTAGTCAAGGTACGACTATTAGTTGAAACGAGTGCAATGCAAACCTGTATATATCAACAACGAAGATATTTGTACTTTCTTGATGTGTTGTCTCACGTAAAATTATTTTCTCCATAACACAAACATTGAACTCTGACACGTATATTCAAATCACTATAATTTTCGTCTCTTTTGCAGTCTATTACGTCCATTTATTTTAATGATATGTGTTCAAATTATATTGTATAGTGAGCAATGAAGTAAATACATCTATTTCATATTTCTTTTAATTCACCTTGTTATAGTTTGGATAGGGTTTTTTCTCTTTAAATAGTTTCAGTTTTTGCATAAAGTATATAAATATATATATCAAACTAAATAGACGAAATAAGCATCTATAAAATGAATATAATATTTCATATTTAAAATCCTGATAAATTAATTTGGCATGTCAGTGCTTACTTATACTGAATTATTAATAGATACTAACTCAGATATTTAATTTATACTGAGTGGTTTAATTCACGCAGCAATCACGTTAGGGAGAGGACGAAATAGGCTATGCCTGCTGTCCAGTCTCATGAAAAGTTGTTCAATAAAAAAGTCTGATGGTAAAGTACATCAACTATCAGGGATGATTTCAAATATTGGTCTACGGACTAACGGTTTACCTACAAATTACAGTTTTAACTTTTGCATACATATCTAATCCACTCTTAGAAAATATATACATCAAGGCCTAGGCGTAAAATGAAGAGCATTTGAAAATAGTGGACACTGCACGAGTTGTAGACAAGGCTTTCCAAAAGAATTGCATTGGTAAAGTAAGCATACTTCTTGAACATCTTGCAAACAGTCTTTCAGTCATAATACTAAAAACAACACGTTTTTAAAGGACTAGAAGCGAGCTTTTTGCTATCTCTATATTTCAGTTCAAGTAACTTTTGCGACAAGATTGAAGTTTATATTTCCATTAGGTGCCTCTTCACAGTGTCACAGATAAAGAATACGATTTTAAAAATCTTTTGCAAAAATAATGAGGCGGTCATCTGTTTCAGATCCGATATCTTTCTATAAATTGTACATTATGGCACAATACGAGTGTTCTTATCAATCACAACCATTAGTAGCTATCAGACAAGCTAACAATATCATTATGTCCCACCAATCCTAATTTGTTTGACTAAGAGAGCTCTCTGCAGAGAATAAAAACGTCAATAATATCCAAGTAGGACAAGAAGGTCAGCCACGTGTCAGTACTATCCAAGCAGGACAAGGTCACCCATGTGTCACTCCACCATCTTTGGAGAGCGTGCAAGCGCGATACGTGGATGATGGCGGATTGCACACACACGTGCTCGACGCGAGCTTGATGTTGAGAAGAAGAAAAAAAAACAATAATCTGAAGGGGGAAAAAAATCGAGTGACAAAAATACCTTAGATTACCCCACGACCCGTTCTGACATAGGACCCTCTCTATCATACTATATAAAAGAGAAGGTACGTAACTTCCAAATACTTGGTTCTACCCATGACCTGCGATTTCCTTCTGCTGCAGAACAATGGTAGATGCAAAAGTAAGTTTTTACTTAACATTAACTCGATTCAACTTTAGGAATCTTGTTCCATGGAATAATTAGACATTGCTTTTTTCACTGCACACATCGTAAACAAGCGACTATCATTTTTTTTTTAAAAATGTCCACAATGAGGCACACACGTCAATGGCGAAATATGTTTGGCTCAAAAGGTTATACTTTAATGTATACTCTCATTATTTAACACATTCAAATGATTCCTAATATGATGCGATCATGTTACTACCTATGTTTGCCTGGGTACAAATAGTCAACATCGTGAAACGGTTCTCTGATGCATGGATGTTATTTAAGCATCTACCACTGTTTTGTAATTAAAGAAGGGGTGTATCGTAGAGTCGCAAACATGGTACATGTAGCTCTTTTCACCGTTTGTCACATGAGCTCGCGCTTGTCCCAAGAGACAAACTTCGCGAAAATCGCACGTTTCGGAGCACGTAACTTCAGTTTGGTACAACGCAGAAACGTCAATGATGGCTTGATGAATAGAAAAATATCTCAGGAGTAAAACAAGCCATAGAGTATGGTCGTGTGCCTTTAAAGACGGAAATAGCAGTGTGATTTCATACACCATGCAATTCAAATATTTAGCACTTGGGCTGTACTAGGACAAGTCGAGGACACTCATATAAACTTTGTGTGCTCTATTAGTTTCCTTCAGCACAGTATTTTACAAATCCCCATGTACTCCTTCCATGGAGGATAAGGTCACCAAAAAAAGTCCCCATGACGGCTAAATCTAGATACGACATATTTAAGTAACAGACATACTTCCAACGCACATTATAAGGCTCGAATAGGTCTTGCAAACTTTCATGTGGCACTCTGGCCAAAAATTCAAATCCAACAATGTTCCCAATCCAACTGGAACAAATTTATCAAATAGTTTTTAAAAGTGGTTGGAAAAAATGTGTTACTGCTTTTGTAACATTGAGAAATCACAGCCACCTGAGGACATAATATGGCCAACACAATTATATTCAAGTGGCGAGATATTTCCCCTTTCTGTTCTGTCTATTTTGCACTGTTTATGATAACGCATCTAATGCATCATAAATAACTGTATCGTATTTACCGCCATCGGCACAGACCCTTGAACGCATTGACACGAAGAAAGAAAAAAAAACGCGTCTAAAAACCAGCCATAAATGTAAGCCAAAATACTACATTAGCAATTTCCACGTGAATCTCACAGATTATTGTCTTGCATAATTAGCCGAGGTAATCCGAATGCAAAAAATATCGGTCAGTTAGAATGTCCTCAGTCTTTTCCGCATCTTCGCTAGCCAAAGTCCCATAATCCTATCTATACCTTGACATATCGAGCAGATATTTCTGTGCTTCGGGTCTGTGAATTGCATACCTGTCTGCGTGGGTTCGAGTCTAGGATTCGGCCAATATGGGTATGCGAGAAAGCTTGCCAGTAGCTTCTCGTGGGTCGGTGGTTCTTCCCGGGGTTTTCCCGGGTTCTTCCTCCACCATAAATACTGGCCGCCATGCATAGCCTATCGTGTGCTGAAAAATGGTGTTAAACCCCACAACGACAACAACAACTGTCGGCCATCTCTCTGATCCAGATAATATTTTGTTGGCTTATGTCTACGTTGATCGAGGACAAGACAACGTTAAAGAAGAGCAAATACAGGAGCACAATGTATAAAATCTGATACATTTATCAGTGCTTCTTATTTTAACTGTCAACTGAAGATTTAGCTTAAATTGTCATTAGCTCTGTTTATCTGTTGATTCATTTGGCTCAGTGTCTCAGCGTACATACAGCCTTGGTCGAAAACTTATCTACTTTAATCGTTACTCACAAAAAGCAGTGACCATGGTTTCATTAGCTATCAAAAGAGCAGGATTAACAAATAGGAATAAGAAATTTAAAAAGACTGTACGGGATACTTTGTAGGTATGGGGTGTATTTTTCAAAAAGAATTATTTATCTTTAAATATATTTCTGTTACGTGGTTGTACCAATATAAAAGACACGACATAATGTAAAAACATCACGGAACTTAAGTTGTTGTTGTGGGGTTTAACGCCATTTTTCAGCACGCGATAGGCTATACATGGCGGCCAGTATTAATGCGGAACTTAAGTTCTTTTGTTTATAAAAAAAAAAAAAACCCAAAAACAGCTACGACCTCTGTTCAGGGCGGTGATCTGAAAAAAGGCACTGACTCAAAACAAGACCAGAATAATAAGATTTTTCAAAATGTTTACTACAATTTATGTTACTTGATACCATTGTTAACACACAAATCTAGAGGCTCAGGTCAAGTTTTGAAACCACACTTTTGTTAAGGTCTATCACTTAAACCTGGTTTTAACAATGGTAACAAGTACCGTTCCAAGTTGTACCATATATTATTATTATTATTATTATTATTATTGACTTGTTTTCAAGCGGGGCCCCGGGTGGTGGAGCGGTCTAAAAGGTTCGCCTTTACAGGTCGTTGGCAGGTCAACTCTGTCTGCATGAGTTCTAGCCTTGGGCATGACCAACGTGGGCATATGAGAAAATTTGCCTTTAGCTTTCCACGAGTTGGTGGTTCTTCCCGGGGCTTTTCCGGGTTGTTCCTCCACTAAATATACTGGCCGCCATATATATCTTGTTCTGAAAAATGGCGTCACACCCACCACAATAACTACAATGACTTGTTTTTAATTCGTCCCTTTTTTAGATCCCGTACGATGTGCGATAGCGGACGACAATATTTACATTGCAAAACTAAAATTTGAACATGAACACATTTTTCTAAAACGTATTCATGACGGTCTACAACTACAATGTAACACACTGGTACAAATTCTCTTACTTTGAATGCTACCGACGACTTAATCATGACAGGCGGCAACTAAAACTAATTAGCACTGGTTCACAACAGTAAACTAATAAGAACAGCAGTCCTGTCTGACAAGGAAATAAGTTCTTGTGTTATTTATAGGATTGTTTGGAGCTATTTTGAGAGCTTTCTTTGGTTTATATGAATGCTTTATGACAGAAAGCCGGGGGAAATTGTATATGGCGCTTGTATTAATACCATTTGATAAAAATCATCACAATCTCTCTCTCTCTCTCTCTCTCCATGTGTTGTAAACCCAAAAATTTTGATTCACTAACCACTTTTAGAATATATATGGTAACGCATGTTTTAATAAGTACTTATATATATATATATATATATATATATATATATATATATATATATATATATATATATATATATATATATATATATATATATTAAAGCTGGGTAGCGCAAAAAAAGGTTGTGCCATGGTATAATGTGGTATTCTGAGCATATGAACCATGGTATACTGCAATTATATTAGGGACCAACAATTTAGTGTTCCTAGAGAGGGGCCTTACACTTTTGTTGTAAATTTCTGTCTGTCAGCAGCTGGAAAAAATTATTTTGCTCTGATCTATAGCAAATAACACCAGATAGTATACATTATTTGAAGAAAAAACATTAATTATCTTGAGATTTTAAAAAAACATCAAAAACAAATTCGCAGCCTCCTAAACCCCAACCTCTTCCCCCAAATGACCATGACTTTTCTCTATTATAGCCAAAATGATCTTGTACTTGAAGCATATTTAGCTTAGTGTGGGACATAATTCATCAGTCATGAAAATACAAAGAATATACTATATAAAAAAATTCGTATAGCTTTTTGTATCATAACTAATCCAGCCAATGACCCTGTTATTTGCGTTATGCATGTTGGAACCTTCAAGTGAATCAAGCGAATCCAGAAAAGTCAAAAGCTTATTAATAACGTACATGGTTTTCGATAAGTAGTCTGCCACCAAACTGCCGAACAAAACAAAAATGGTGCACAGTGCATGTTTGGTTATGTTGGGGTTATACGAAGATGGGGTTTAGATTTTGTTCTCATATTTTTCATGAAACAAGGCATAAATTCCAGTTTCGCGTTTTTTTTTTTTTTCTTTCTTCTTTTCCTAGAAAGCCATCTAACTTTCTGACCCAACAATGAAAGAAGAATATTGGATTTTAAGTTGCCGGAAGCCATAAGTATTAAGCTTAGAACCTTTTGCTGCTGACAGTAAAAAGACTGTACGCAATATTATTCATTTATATATACATTATTGTGTGTCAAAGGAAAGCAATAGATCAGCATTCTTCTTTCCAATTACGCAAATAAGACATTAATTTTAACACATTAATTTTACTCGATTCTATACCCCAAAATAAACAAACCAATATACACTTTAAACCGTGAAAACTATGAAAGCCAAATGGTAAGTAACGTTAACTAACTTTAAATATATGAACTATTCATAGCAAATATGATTAGCATTATTTTGTAAATATACTTAAATATATTTTGTAAGAGGTCAATCAAAGTATGAGTGTACGACATATGAAAGGACGACAGAGTGATATAGAGAGATACATGTACTCGAGCTTGCATCAGATTGTCATGATTTTCAAAACATTATTGATACAAGCGCCACGTATTTTTTCCCGTGCTTTCTTTCCTCCTTTTTTATATAAATAAAACGAGGTTCTATTACTTTTCTAGACAAACATATAAATGATAGTAAATAAAAAGCTTTTGTTATTTTTTTTTTGTTGAGATTGTGATGTATTGGTGTAAGATATATGACGCAAAGAAGGACAGATATATAAAATATACACATACCAAAAGGTGTTGAACGATTTAGAAGCTCTACCCAATAAAGTAAATTGAACGTAGTTTGTTTTAGATTACTGTCATGATTAGGATTCAGTAAAGTTTGCCTTAATCAAGGGGTTGGTAACAGTGACATATTTCTTTACATGGTTTTAAAAAAAAAAAAATAAAGCCAAAATTGGATTCATCGTCTTGACAGAATGTATTCTTTGAAACACTGAAGTGCAATTGCTAAATTTAGAGTATCCTCTCACAGACTCGAAGTTGAAGTAGAAGCTGATAGATGGGCACGATCGTGTTAATACGTATTGCAAAATGCAGTATTCTGCATTCTAGGTTTCGGAGAATATGGCCGGTTGTTGTACAGAACCACATCTGTTACTACTAAAACTAAATTCCCAGTCACGCTTACAGTGTTTGTAATCACGTGATGCCCCACACTTTGCCAATGACCGTGCTTGTTAGCTATCGCTCGGCATTTGCACATCATAGTCTAACTGACACATGGCGGTAGGTTACATAGCTATATGAATCAGTATCATTCGCAGCTTGAGCGAATCAATTACTTTGTTGGTTTCGTTGCTGATTCTGTTTTATTTATTTCTTTGTTTGTTTGATTGTTTTAACCATATTTATTGTACACATCTGCAAAGAGCAAATTATGATTTTCATATTTATTCAGAATTGTGTACAATGCTCTTGTCCATACCACACACGATTGTACACCGTGTGATCATATAATAATTCATTTTAAAGCCAAAATTCAACACCCCTATATCAACCTCAGATCCCTTTATAAGTAAATAATAATAATAATAATAATAATAATAATAATAATATTATTATTATTATTATTATTATTATTATTATTATTATTATTATTATTATTTTAAACCAACGGAAAAGAGTATTCAAGAGCATTCATTTGAGAGAGAATAAAACAAGTACTGGATCGCAGCTCTCAGGGATGGAGACAAGAAGAAAACGATGATGGCGATGATGACAACAACGATGACGACAAAGATGATAGAACGCACTTCAAAAGAATGGAACTCGTCAAAAGCAAAAAAGGTGACACGTCTTCATTTAGTCCGCGTTTTCTCTGACCCTTGTCACCCCGTTTTTGATATTTGGGCACTTATGTTGGGGTGTAGGGTCCGAGTCCATTCCCTATCGAAACGTTGGAATTCGCAGACACCATTTGGTGTCGGCATGGGGTAGCCGCTTACTAGCCGGCCCAGCAAACGTGAAAAACCTTTCTTCGAGACATACCTGCATGAAATCGATAGGAATATAATTTATTTTCTCAGAAATTAATTGCGATTATAACATTCGTTCTGCCTTTAATCTGCTGACAGACGAGACCAAAGTACATCGTTGCTGAAATTTGACCTGGATCTGGCATTTGCATTCCTAGTCACGTGACTATACAACTCTCGCAACCTACATGTCAATGACATCAGAGGTCATACAGTCACGTGATATCAACAATAAACAATTTCTAGTGTTGCTGTAGGAGAACAAATCGAACGTTTTAATGAAAGTCACGTAATTTTTATAGAAAAATGAAAAAGCATAAACTTCTCAAAATACTGAGTGTGAAAACAAGGACCGAAAATCTGTAAATGTTGCAGCAATCTGAAGAAATCCAGATACACTACGCAGAGAGCACATGTCACTGTGGTAGTCACGTGACACCAAGAAAAACATAGCTGACACGTGCTCGGTACTTCTTTAAAATGGTTTTCTCCACCTTGCTGCGACACCGATAGGTTTCTGGTTTTTGTTCTCAGAATAAATATGTCGAGAATTAAGTGTGCATCATATTTATTTACAAACATTAAGTGACTTCTATATAATATGTCCAAATTCTACATACAACAACTTTGGAAATTAGTTTAGGTGACGCTCTTCAGTTTTGCAATTTGCAAGGGTTAGAATTTTAAAGAAAAATAATTTTCCTGCTTTCCTCACTGGTTATACTGGTCATTTAAACAAGCCCTTGTATATCTTAGGTATAATTCAACGAACCTTTAATTCCCTTTAATTTGGTGTATGACTGATAGGTGTAATATGGGTTATAGAGTAAACAGCTTGGCCTTACTCCTGACGTGCACCTTTCAAAAAAGTGCTAGCTCCACTTGGTCATTTTCACTTCCTGAACTTCAGAGGTAAATTGTATATAAAGGAGCCGATAACTTCTCTTTACATTATATATATTTGGTAATTCATTTATTGCACTTTCAGAACCTGGTATTGTCTAGTCTGGCAAAATTCATTTTCCCTATTTTAATAGCTGCTATGGATAGTGTACTTTAAATTAATTCAGGCTGATTTTTTAGCACAATGGAGCAGTCATTTTAGTTAGCAGTGTGCTTAGATCATGTACAATTTCCAAAAGTACAATATCCAAAGACATATCATCCACATTACATTAAAAGTAGCATAGAAGTATGCTAACATTCTCTCCACTGTGCATGTTTTAAATGCAAACACCTTCACCTTACATACGTCACTCTCTCAAAAGTACATAATAACTGGTGAACGCCTGCTTATTGTCGATATTATGTGACTATATGACCTCTGATGTCATTGACATTGGTTGCGGGGCCCCGAGTGGCCGAGTGGTCTAAAGCGCTCTCCGTTACGGAGCACTGCCATCTCACCTCTGTCTGCGTCGGTTCGAGTCTCGGATTCGGCTAATGTGGTTATGTGAGAAAGCTTGCGAGTAGCTTCTCGTGGGTCGATGGTTCTTTCCGGGGGGTTTCCGGGTTCTTCCTCCACCATTAATACTGGCCGCCATGTATAGCCTATCTTGTGCTGAAAAATGGCGTTAAACCCTACAACAACAACTACAACAACAACGACATTGGTTGTGAGATTTGTATAGTCATGTGACTCGGGATGCAAAAGGCCAGATCCAGGTAAAATTTCAGCAACGACGTACTTTCGTCTCGTCTGTCAGTGGATTCAAGACACGACGAATGCCGTGCTCACGAATTTTGAGAAAATATATCATATTCCTATCGATTTCATGCAGGTGTATCTCGATGAAAGGTCGTTCAAATTTGCTGGGCCGCCTAGTAAGCGGCTACCCCATGCCGACACCAAATGGTGTATACGAATTCCAACTTCTAGATAGGGAATGGACTCGGACACTACACCCCAACATAGATGTCAAAATATAAAAAATGGGATGGGAAGGGTCAGAGGAAACTCGGACTAATCTTCATTATGGACTTCCAAGACCTATTCTTGGAAATAAAATTTCTCATTGGAGGCAATGTTGTACTGATGCGTCAAGGAATCAGCTACACCATAATTCTATCTAACATTCACTTCCACGGCAAACTTAGTAAAGTTCGGTGTTTTTCAAAACCGATAACTGTTAAAGTGGTGGTAGAGAGTACTTCCGCGTATACAGAATTGATTATACGTCGATTTGTGAAGCGAGTTCAATGGATTTAGGTAGTTCTTTGTTATTTATCACATTTTTCTAGTTGTTGTTGTTGTTGTTGTAGGGTTTAACGCCATTTTTTCAGCACACGATAGGCTATACATGACGGTCAGTAATAATGGTGGAGGAAGAACCGGAGAAAACCCCGGAAAGAACCACCGACCCACGAGAAGCTACTGACAAGCTTTCTCACATACCCACATTGGCTGGATCCGAGACTCGAACCCACGCAGACAGAGGTGAGATTGCAGTGATCCGTAACGGAGAGCGCTTTAGACCACTCGGCCACTCGGGAGGGGGGGGGGCATTTTTCTTGTGTGTTTACATGTATGCAAGCACTACATTGTATATTGCTAATGTAACCAAAAGCAAGATTTAGATTATTCCATTTAATTGTCCATAACGGGGGCCCCGAGTGGCCGAGTGGTCTAAAGCGCTCTTCGTTACGGATCACTGCCATCTCACCTCTGTCTGCGGCGGTTCGAGTCTAAGATTCAGCCAATGTGGGTATGTGAGAAAGCTTGCCAGTAGCTTCTCGAGGGTCGGTGGTTCTTTCCGGGGTTTTCCCGGGTTCTTCCTCCACCATTAATACTGGCCGCCATGTATAGCCTATCGTGTGCTGAAAAATGGCGTTAAACCCCACAACAACAACAACAACAAAAAAATAATTGTCCATAACTGTAAGAATCAAAATAATTCACCGTCCGACTGGCCAATAAAGTTGCTGCTTACGACCGGATAAACGTCTACACGTAAATTTCTATTAACAAAATAAATTTAAAAACATATATATATAAACGGTACTACTGCTTTCCTCGTTAAATGTATATTATTCAGCATGCGTAATAAATCACAAGCGCACTCCGTACCCTTTAGATAAATCTAACCCAGTGACCTACTGTAAAGCAGACTGTGTCAGTTTGTATTCCTAAAGAGAAAATGTTACGTGGCAAAGGCATTGCAATGAAATTTCGCAATCATCCCCCTCCATACTTTTGCAGATCGAAAAGTCTTGTAGGGACTGCAAGAAATTCCAAGTCTGAAAGAAATCTCTCAAAGCGGTAAACCGTTATTAATCGAATTGATATTAAAAATGCGCTTAATATATGTATGATAGCCTCTCAACTGAGCATACTAAAGCGGGAAATAAAAACCGCTGCATACCACAAAACGTGAGCTGGAGAATATATTTCATGTCTACTGACAAATACTTCAGCAGACTACCTGTTTACGGTGGGGTTTTATAATTAGCAAACACGTGGAATAAACTCCATCCATCAACGCAGTAACCAAAAATATTTGCGCTAGCGCAAGAATATTTGTGATGACGCGTGGAAAAGGTCTTATTGGGCGCCGTAAACAAAGCAACAAAGCGGTATAGACCTTCTGGGGTCAACCAGCTGGGTCATATTGTTGGATATGGTTGGTTTGGTGTTTTAATAACACGGCAATAGAAGTGTGCTATTTAGTGGCAAGGCAAATGGAGCAAAGCGTTCTGATCCTGAACACAACACGGTAGCTGACCCAGGCTGAACCGATGGAAGGATTCGAAACCGCACTCTTTCGTTCGTGTTATACTCTATATGTAATTCAGAAAGCAAAATGCGGCATGGGTACTTTGTCAATATTTTTGTTATTATTATTACTATTATTATTATTATTACTAGCATGGCACCAGCAGAAGTAACATTAGAAACTGTGATAGCAACAATAGAAATATTAATAGCAGAAGCATACAGATGAGTAATTTTGTGTAAGATGGGACTAACTTCTGTTACATTTAATAAATCTTATTTATCATAGTCCGGACAACAAATACAATTAAAACCAGTCTGCGAGGATTCGTCACATCTAATCAGTTTTGTTAATATCCATTGCACAGAATGGGCTTTCAGGTCAAAGTGCAACTATAATGTGTTGTTGGTGCTGTGTGATGCTCCTCGTGATATTGTCAAATCCATGTCACCACTAACTCCAAACCCAAAGTTGTGCTTCGTAACTAGGTCACCTTTAATGATTGAGTCGATTTAAAAAAAAAAGTTTTCTGCAACTCTTCATTTCAGTATTATTACTTAGATCTTTAAGAAACAAGTTCTTGTGTGTTTTTATATTAAAATTATCTAAATCCTTTTCGAACGTTATCAAATTGCAATGACCGATTGCTACACAACCATAAAAATGGCAACTATGTAAATTCCGTCACTCCTTTTGTAGTGACTTGGTGCAAATTATACGTTCATTTGTATGATGCGTCCATTGCATTACAACATTTTATATTTAAATTTCCATCTGACAGATATGAAGTCTCGTGTGAAAGCAGAATCTAACAGAGTAATAAGAATGCACCTTCCCGGTTTTTTCTATAGCCTGCCAATAAAATTCAACAATATTGACAGTTACATTCTAATAATAAATTGACATCATTTTATACTTTGACCTGGACCGCTGCGGTGGCCTATTGGTTAGAGTGTCCAACTCGGATGCGGGAGGTCGTGGGTTCGATCCCCGGCCGAGTCATACCAAAGACTTACCAAAATGGTACTAACAGTTGCCTCGCTTGGCGCTCAGCATTAAGAGGTTCGTGTTAGGACTGGTTGGCCTGGTGTCAGGATAATGTGATTGTGTGGGACATCATGCTACATGTCTGCGGCATGATGCCCCAGGGCTAGACATCACTATGAACTGTCACACTGCAGATATCGTAACGATATGACTGAAAGATTGTTAAAACTACGTTAAAAATCCAAAACACACACACACACACACACACATACTTTGACCTGTGGTGCTACTATTTTTGTTTCTGTTTTTGAAGTAATTTTGGACAAAAACCCATGTGACCGAAGTATACCCGCCAAGAGATCAACTGTGCCTGACTTTGAGTCGCCTCGTTTTCTCGCTATCATAATCGTTATAATGATGAAAAATAGTAACAGTAAGCAACTAAAAGCCGAGAATCACTTGTTCTGGATTAAACTGAACGTTGAAGGATACCATAGAGACCTACAGCGCGAGCACGTTTGACACAATGAGGAGACTGAAATCAACTGGTTTTACCCTAGTAGAAGTAACGGTGGTGGTTCAGTGCTTGAAAGTAGCAGTAGAAGTTGTTGCTGTTGTCGTCCTCATTGGTGTTGCTGCAATGTTATCGACGATTAAGATGATGACGACGATGATGATAGTATTGTTGCTATTATTGCTGTCAATATTAGTAAATTAGCAGCATTTGCATTTTATCCATGGAAAAAAAAAATTGTTTCTGTTGATATTTGACTGACAGATCAGTGGTTCAACTGTTAATATTCTAATGGGGTAATTTTCCTGATTAAATATCTGGAATATCGATACTTTTTTATCACACGAAACTATTTTAAGATGAAATAAATATTCTCTAGGGACACGTGTAAATCCAAAATCTAAGTGGCGGGAAAGTCTCAATATATCAATGAAATACCTGTCCGTTCCACTCTATATATCCACTATATACATATGGCAGGAGACAATATACAAACATTGTTGTATTCACCACCTTTAACATGTGCAAAGATATTCCTAAAGCGATAAGGAAGATCTTTTCATAATTCAAGTCTTCACAGGCCCATGTATAGCTACCTCGTATAAAGTAGAACGTGTAGCAATAGTGTGTCGAAATAGAATATTTATAGCCGTTTTCAGTATGCAGACTACCTTTAATCATATAAGACATTTACAGGGCTCCAGAACCGTTCGACCACTCTCCCAGTTTACTTACCTCCCCCATGCTGCTGCACCAAATACGGAAATCTCCATACATTCCCAAATCCAACAGCATAACTTATGACCATAAAAATGTACTGCAATTTACTATCAAAGCCTTGGCGTTTGACGGATTTTGTACCACCCCCTGTAGTGTCTTCCCCAGCACTCAGGGGCTGCATTAGTTCTGCGGGAGTTTCATCCGTATTTCCTTTCTTTCCCATTTTATGGAAAACAAGTTGGTTTATCCTGTCTATCCGTCTAACTGGTCCTCAAGTTGGCATACAGCAAATAAAGTTTCAACACGCGAGGACTCCTATTCAAATGAGTTTTTAATAAAGCACGGTAGCGAAACACTGGTTGGTTGAATTGTATCATTATTCCACGTGGTGTAGATTAGGCCCTACGGTACAAACCTCGTGTAGCAAAGAATTTAGATTGACTGCCCGACGCAGCCGAGTAGTGCGTTGTAAAGTGATATTTTTGTTAGCCGCTTATAGCGATATCTTTTATTGGGAATTTTCACGTAGTTTACAGCTGTAGCTGAGAAAGCAAATAATCAATAACAGACATCATGGAATTATACCCTGAATCCGATTCATGTAGAAAGTGGTGAAAACCAGTACGGCACTGTATTCCGATATATGTTCCCATGAGCAATATTGTTCAGATGTTTCAACAAATAGAAAAGAATAATGGTAAAGATAAACCTTGTTTAGTGTGATTTTTTGCTATAATGTACATATTGGAAAGGGGAGAGAAAAAAAGAGGGAAAAAATGAAAAACATTGCGGCAGTAAATAATTCTTTGGTGATATCAAAGTACCAATAGATGAATACGTAGAGGAACATATGCACAGAAAGCTTAGTAGCAAGAAATCTGTCATGGTGACATAGTACGAGGAAATATATGGTCATCAAGAAGAATCATGTACAAGTAAGCATATACGAAATGTTGACGAAATGTGTCAGGTTTCTGGGTCGAGCTAATTATGACTGCATGCAGATATTGCCCTAACAGTGTAAGCAGAAGATGATGAGAGATTACTGGCATTTAATTATATGTTGAGAAGATAATCAGAATATAGTGTTGACTACACCACTGCACACATCGTGTCAGATTTGAAAGTTTTGGTGAAACGGCGCTTGCCTGCAACACTATTGCTTCCACATTCATTATTGTAGAATCTCATTGTCGTTAGAAACGGTAGATGGTTCATATGCCAAATGTTTTCTCTAGTTTCTTCACTGTTGGTTTTGACACGAATTCATAATCAGGTATCAGACCAATTATATCCATTAACACTTTTGAATTCAACAATGCTTAGATGGTCGCTCTGACATCTTAACTTGTAAGTTAGTTCAGATGATAGTCATGTCTACTTAAATACGTGTATGAAATGATTTTACTGTCATGAAACTCAATTGTTGAATTGAGATTTTTTAGAATGCTTTCTTGTCAGTCTCCTTCAAAAGCGAGGTCACAAGCCAGGTTGATAAAACCCTGATATTTATTTTTTTTAATTAAAAAAAAAAGTTCTGTTTAACATGTACACAAATGAACAGCATGTGGCAAAATTTTATAAGAAGCAGATAAACCTATTCTTTCGTAAATGACTTACAATCATGTAGCTATGAATACTGACTTATAAAAGCTGTTTTGTATGGTTCAGTAAGCATTGTTTTAACCTCGAATGCCTCGATCTTGAGGGGATATCGGTATACTGAGATTTCGGTTTTGCGAAGTTTCCCCTGCATATATAGAACAATCACAATATAGAAATCATATAAATCAAGACAAAATATGCCGAGCTCGAACTATTTAATATATATTTGCTAAGTCAATTCGCATTATATTAGCATGTGCCTTGGCAGGCAATACATCACATCATTGTTTTTGTTCTGTTTTCGTGCGCTAGATATACGAATTTTTTTTCCCCTTATCTACCGGTAAAGTGACTCAGATATTTCACACACGAACATTTACGTTAGAAACACGAGAAAGACTGCACGCTGCCATTCTCCATATAATAATGTCATTAACAGATACTAAATCAAACACGTGGCCAGCTCTACAGCTTTGTGGACGGCCTGTATAGAAGAAAATTAATACGGATTCTAGGTTCTTGAAACATTAACTGAATGTGGCATCAGAAAATTAAAATAGGTCTCAACATTGTATGAAATTTGTCTACATCTTTGCGATGGCTGCCTCTAATAGTTCGCTCATCCGTAATGAAACTGATATTTTCTTCTTCTTTTCTTTTGGCGTATACGTTATTTTCTCTGGGTTCTATGTATGTATATATGTGCAAATATTGACTATTGTTTTGTTGTTTGTTTGTTGTTGGGTTGGGGTGTTTTTCTTTTAAATTTTAAATTGAAAATATAGCATGTTTTCATAGTTTTCTTTCTGTGCATCAATATATGTGTGATTTTAGTATAGTGTATGCTTCGAAAATTGTTGTTCTGATAACGTGTAAGCAATTAGTACGTTTACTCGTACATAAATAAATCCCCTAAACGAAGAACCCACTGCAATGCGTATAGGATGGCTATATTTCACTTTGTCTGAATGGTATTAGCAAAAGGAAGAATTTTTCGAGAGACCTTTCAAAATAATCTACTCAAGAGAGGACTTTCTAAAGAATCTGCTCAAGAGAGACCTTTCAAGAGAATCGAATCAAGAGAGACATTTCAACACAATCTACTCAAGAGAGACATTCCAACAGAATCTACTCAAGAGAGACCTTTCAATAGAATCTACTCAAGAGAGACCTTTCAATAGAATCTACTCAAGAGAGACATTTCAATGTATTCTACTTAAGAGAGGCCGTTCAGAGTAATCTAGTCAAGAGATACCTTTCAATATAATCTACTCAAGAGATACCTTTCAGTATTCTCTACTCAAGAGATACATTTCAAATTTCAGTATAATTTACTCAGGAGAGATATTTCAACATAATCTGCTCAAGAAAATATTATGACAGGCTTTATATCACTTCTTTCGGTGGCAACATCTGTCAATGTTCTAAGCGACAGATTGTTTAACCACTGTGCCATAATACCCTATACATACAGATGGAAGACCGATCCAGATCAGAATGCGCTAAACCTTGCAGCGTACATTTGATGAAGACTCCATCTCCCTCAGTGAACATAACAGAAACAGCAATAACTTTAAATCTTGTAATACCCATGATCGAACTTATATATTTCACTGTATACCCCTCCTCGATGGTCGAACTTATATATTTCACCTTGTGCCCATCCTCGATGCATGCGTCTTCGATGAAAACGTTTTGAGCCGCGGCAAGTTTTTGTTATCTATATGAGTATGAAATTTATAAAATCCATTCTACCCAACGAATCAGGTAGAAGTTTCGTTATTGAATATTCATACGTCTAGTCTGTAAAATGACTGAAATCTCTCTCTCTCTCTCTCTCTCTCTCTCTCTCTCTGTGATGTATCTTTTCCTAAGTCTGGTCGTTAAGTTCAGTTGTACTATCACCCAACAGTCGAATACTTCTGCTGCTGATCATTTTTAAACATGGTCCAGTGTAATTGAAACACTCACATAAATGTTGATTACTAATTCTGTCAAGTGTATATTCACTGAAGTTTACACTGGATAAATCTATATGGATTTTTGTGTTATTTCTGTTAACATTTTGCCTACTCATTCATATGATTCTTTTGTACCTACAACGTGTATTGAATGGACTCGGCAATTTTATTTCGCAGTAATCAGGCAACACAAAAGAAATTGCTACTATCAGGTTTCTATCCAGTCACCGTGCGAACGGTTTGAAGCTCACCTGAGACTTTAACATTATAACCATTAAGGGTATTTCCCCAATATGGGTTAGGCAAAGACTTAAAAAAAATTGTACAAACAGCTGACTTGCTAGGCGCGCAGCATTAAGAGGTTAATGTTAGGACTGGTCAACCTGGTGTCAGGATAATGTGACTGGGTGGGACATAATGCTACATGTCTGCAGCATGATGCCCCAGTGCTAGACATCACTATAAACTGCCACACTGCAGACATAGTAGCGATTGAATGAAAAATTGTTAAAGTTACGTTCAAAATCCTAATATCACACACACACACACACACACACACACACACACACACACCATGGGTTAGGCTGAAGCCCCGAACTACTTACAGGTTCTTGCAAATCTGAGTCCTGCAATGAGAAAGATGGCCAAACCATCAAATTACTAGAAATTTCCCCCAGCTATTGATACACATCATCAATTTATAAATAAACCGTTACTGTGTTGCAGACCATGTTGACAAACATGTATATTGATGGGCCCCGAGTGGCCGAGTGGTCTAAAGCGCTCTCCGTTACGGATCACTTCCATCTCACCTCCGTCTGCGTGGGTTTGAGTCTAGGATTCGGCCAATGTGGGTATGTGAGAAACCTTGCCAGTAGCTTCTCGTTGGTCGGTGGTTCTTCCCGGGGCTTTCCCGGGTTCTTCCTCCACCATTAATACTGGCCGCCATACATAGCCTATCGTGTGCTGAAAAATGGCGTTAAACCCAACAACAACATGTATATTGATGCTAATATGAATTGATGTAATGATGACAAAGGCAATGTCAACCGAGTGTACATTTAATGGAACCATATCGTAATAATCAGAACAACCTAACAACGTACAGTTAATGGAACCATATCGTAATAATCGGAACAACCGAAGGTACAGTTTTTAGAACCATATCGAAATAAACAGAACATCCGAAGTGTAATGTGTCGAATTTTGAGTAAGCATTGAACATTACAATTTAATACACTGTACATTACAATTTTAGCAAGTTCAAGCCAACAATGTTTTTTATGCAATTTATTTCTTTAATTTTATAGTTACTAGTTCATTGATAGCATTGACTGGCTGCATGCGATCCAAATTTTTAGATGTGTAGGATTTCATAGAGTTATATGAATTAATTTCCTTTGTTTGTTTGGACGATATTGATTATAGTGAGTTAACGTCAACTGCATATTTATATCTGATTTTGTTATGCTTAAAGAATATTGTAGGTTAGGGATTGCAGTGATCTAGAAGTTAGTGAGTCTTTTGCAACAGTAATTGATAGCATGTATCTTACTGAGTGGAACTGACTAGGTTGGATGTCTAAGAAGTCATGTGGTAGCGTATGCTGAGATATGGGAATGTTTGTTTATATGCACCGCTCACATGTTATTTTATGGTCAGTTGCTGTGACGCAAGGGTGATGATCTATCAAATTAGGTCAGACTTATATGTGCATTACAGGAGTGGTTTTCTTTTTAGCTAGATATAACGATTGTACCTTGCTCAAAATACAGTCTAAATTTGTAAGGACCATTAACCGTTAAGGTTACCTTATGTCAGTATTTATGCAGTGTTTAGATAGCTATGTTTATGCTTTCTGAGTAATGAAAGTGAGAGAATTGAATATACATATAGAAGGTGTTACAAATATAGACCGAGGGGTAATCTTGTCATTCAGGGAAACAACCCTCTGGAACAGTCTTGGACAGTCCAGTAGACCGAAGCCCGGCTAAGAGATCGAGCGGTTAGGATAGAAAGATCAAGAAAGATCAAACGAATACACGTGAAGGTGGGAAGACGTAGCATACAAGGAGACAAAGACAGAAAGCGACGATAGGTGATGCATATCAGGCGTGGACATTGTGCTCGTTTCACCACTCTCGTTATCATGATGAAATGAATCAATAATAGAACACTGCTACTGAAATTCTGTAAACGTAAATTTGTTTGAATTGAACCTGACACTATTAGTTTATGTCATTGATTAAATTGTTATTCTATTGTCTAAAGGGGGCTCGTATTGTTTTATTTCTTCTCAATAGTTATGCTCATTTCTATGTTGACGTTCTATCTATCAACTCACCGGGCAATAAAATCGAGGGAGGTCATCCTATAGATAACGATAGCCAAAGTTAATGAACCACCACTTCTTACCAACAGGGAACATCGTTACACGAATGTACAGTTTTTAGAACCATATTGCAATAATCAGAACAAGCGAAGGTACAGTTAATGGAACCATATCGTAATAATCAGAACTACCGAAGGTACAGTTAATGGAACCATATCGTAATAATCAGAACAAGCGAAGGAACAGTTATTAGAACCATATCGTAGCAATCAGAACAACAATGGGTACAGTTAATTTAATCATATCGTAATAACCAAAACAACCGAAGGTACAGTTAATGGAATTAATCAGAACAACCGAAGGTACAGTTATTACAACCATATTGCAATAATCAGAACAACCGAAGGTACAGTTAATGGAACCATATCGTAAAAATCAGAACTACCGAAAGTACAGTTAATGGAGCCATATAGTAATAATCAGAACAACCGAAGGTACAGTTAATGGAACCATATCTCAATAATCAGAACAACCGAAGGTACAGTTAATTTAATCATATCGTAATAATCAGAACAACCGAAGGTACAGCTAATGGAACCATATCGTAATAATCAGAACAAGCGAAGGAACAGTTATTACAACCATATCTCAATAATCAGAACAACCGAAGGTACAGTTAATGGAACCATATTTCAATAATCAGAACAACCGAAGGTACAGTTAATTTAATCATATCGTAATAATCAGAACAACCGAAGGTATAGTTAATGAAACCAATCAAAACAACCGAAGGTACAGTTATTGGAACCATATCGCAATAACCAGAACAACTGAAGGTTCAGTTAATGAAACCATATCGTAATAATCAGAACTACCGAAAGTACAGTTAATGGAACCATATCGCAATAAGCAGAACACCAAAGGTACAGTTCATGGAGCCATATCGCAATAATCTGAACAACCGAAGGTACGGTTAATGGAATTATATCGTAATAATCAGAACAACTGAAGGTACAGTTAATGAAGCCATATCATAATAATCAGAACAACCGAAGGTACAGTTAATGGAACTATATCGTAATAATCAGAACAACCGAGGGTACAGTTAATTTAACCATATCGTAATAATTAGAACAACCGAAGGTATAGTTATTGGAACCATATCGTAATAATCAGAACAACCGAGGGTACAGTTAATTTAACCATATAGTAATAATCAGAACAACCGTTATTAGAAGTGTATCGCAATAATCAGAACCACCAAAGGTACAGCTATTGGAACCATACCGCAATATTCAGAACAACCGAAGGTAAAGTTATTGGAACCATATAGTAATAATCAGTACAACCGCAGGAACAGTTAATGGAACCATATCGTAATAATCAGAACAACCGAAGGTACAGTTAATGGAACCATACTGCAATAATCATAACAGCCAAAGGTAAGGTTAATGGAACCATATCGCAATAATCAAAACAGCCGAAGGAACATTTAATGGAACCATATCGTATTGGATATTAAGGTACGCTTAATGGAACCATAACGCAATATTCAGATCAAACGAAGGTACAGTTAATCTAACCATATCGCAATCATTAGAACAACCGAAGGTACATTTAATGGAACCATATCGTAATAATCAGATCAACCGAAGGTACAGTTAATGGAACAATATCGCAATAATCAGAACAACTGAAGGTACGCTTAATGGAACCATATCGTATTGATTAGAATAACTGAAGATACGGTTAATGGAACCATATCGCCATACTCAGAACAACTGAAGGTACAGTTAATGGAACCATATCGCAATAATCAGAACAATGGAAGGTACGCTTAATGGAACCATATCGTAATATTTAGAATCACTGAAGGTACAATTAATGAAACCATATCGTAATAATCAGAATAAATGAAGGTACAGTTAATCTAACCATATCGCAATAATTAGAACAACTGAAGGTAAAGTTAATGGAACCAAATCGTAATAATCAGATCAACCGAAGGTATAGTTAATGGAACCATATCGCAATAATCCGAACAACGAAAGGTACACTTAATGGAACCATATCGTAATAATTAGAATAACTGAAGGTACAGTTAATGGAACCATATCGCAATAATCAGAACGACCGAAGGTACGCTTAATGGAACCATATCGTAATAATTAGAATAACTGAAGGTACAGTTAATGGAACTATATCGCCATAATCAGAATAAATGAAGGTACAGTTAATGGAACCATATCGTAATAATTAGAACAACTGAAGGTACAGTTAATAGAACCATATCGTAACAATCAGAAGATTACATATGTATGTCTTTTTGAACACCGTCTGTTTTCGACACCTGTTTTTCTAAACCCCAAATCATGCATTTATCATGTACGTTTATTGTCCTAATTTATTGCCCGTCCTTGGTTCGTGTGCCAAGTTTCACGCGACCTCACGCTCATGTTTTGAAGGCCTGATGCCATTAAGTATGTCAGTTCCTTTCGTTCACAGCGTCGGTAAGTAATGATTAACAACCATGGGCGTACATCCAGAAATAGACAAATCTCGATACGTTTGTTAAACTCTTTGAAGAGTTTATAAACATTTTACAGCTATGAATAATAGTTTCAGGCAATATTAAAATATAAACATTACTATTCACGTTAAGGGCACGAACTATGGCAGGTCAAGGATACCACTACAACTGCAACTACATTATAATTTATACTAATTTAAGTGTTGCTAGAGTATCTATAGTAACATATTAGTGCCTTGGTGCAACCAAAAGCAATTAATCTTATTCATAAGTGGCGTTCGTTACATTTCTCTGTAGATAGACATGGCGCGGAGGTAAAACTTGAAGGCATATAAGTGGAACATTGGAGCAGACAACACTGTGTTTACTTGTGCTATGTTCTAATCATTTTCAATTTTGTTCGAAATATTCTTGTCGCCCAAACAGATGTGTTTGAAAGAAATATTATATCCCATGCTGTATTTTAAACAATGCAACAATGATTTATCTAAAAATATTGTCGTCTTCGGAAAGAGAGTTCTTTCTGAGGATTGTTGTATCCTTACACGCTTACACAAAATGATTTTATACAAACTGCATACTACAGTCCAGGGACTGAAGATGCTTTTTTATTTTATATGTCCAGACATTTTCTCGGGGAGTGGGGAGCCGAGTGGTCTAAAGCACACTCCGTTACGGATCACTGCCATCTCACCTCTGGCTGCGTGGGTTCGAGTCTCGGATTCGGTCAATGTGGGTATGTGAGAATGCTTGCCAGTAGCTTCTCGTGGGTCGATGGTTCTTTCTGTGATTTTCCCGGGTTCTTCCTCCACCATTAATACTGGCCGCCATGTATAAGACTATTGTGTGCTGAAAAATGGCGTTAAACCCCACAACAACAACAACGTTTTCTCGTATAGGGGATAAAACTAAAACTGCAGAGCAACTAATGGTCCATCTTTGTCAATTTCTTTATACTAAGGATGAGTAGTCTTGACTACAACAGTTTTTAAAGTTTATTTCGTCTTAAAACTTTAAGAAATTACTGCCATATTGTTCAACACATGGAAACAGTGCTTACTTAAAATATTCCTGAGTACATTAATGTTTTGTTTTACATCTAGATAAACATTAGTTTATTTTTAATCATTCGTCCCAGTTTTATATTTGTACCCATGGTAGCAAACAACTCTATCTTTTTGTGACAGTATAATCTTAAACCAACATTGGTTCACTTGATTTTGATTTGCTTCTTTGTTTGTTATCTAAGTGTTGATGTGTTTCTTGTGTACTTCTATGCTGTACGATACGCTGTCTAGATAGCTCACACAGTCTGTGTATATTGGCAAGGTAACTTGAAATTGTGTCTCGTTTTTCTGCTGGTAATATGTAACACAATATTTTTGTTATTGTGAAATAAATTTCGCAACACGTAGAATTATTATCGAATTCTGTTTTCACTGGGGTAGACAATACACAGACGATTGCTCAAGATCAAATTCATCGACGTATTGGCTCTTTACACTATACAGAAGATAGTATGTCATTGTTATGAAACGTGCATCCAACCGCGAGTTTTAAATTACCTACTTTTCTTCTTCCATATATGCAGTAAAGATGTATACATTACTCGTACGTATTGTTCTTCTATCAGTTTGCTATTCTATAGCTTTACAAGTGTGCTTACAAAACATACGCGTGTAATGGAAACCATGATCATAATTAGCCTGACGTCCATATATATTGTTTGTATTAATATAATCGATCTAACTTATATACCGTGTCTTTTGTCATGCCCATCTTGTATAAACAGACGACTGTGTATTGTGCATCACGTTTAAACATGATAAATGTATTTTATGAATGGTTGTGAACAACTTACTTAGATATGCTTACAGACAATGCAGAGTCTTATTTGTTGTACGGGCTCTATTTACACCTAGACTAGTATTTGCAAGTATTCCAATAATACCGTATATACTCGATTGTAAGAGAAGTCCAACTGCAAACTGCCCAGACCTAGATCTGTAAATAATGACCTTCCAAAGGAACATGGGCGAATGTGGATCAAAAAAAAAATAAAGCGAATAATTGCCACTTAGAGGTATGCATAATCAATTTTTTTTAAAAAATAAACTCGTTACGAAAATGGTCGATTCTGAATGCATACACGTTATCATTGTATAGTAGATGATCAGCGACGGTGTTATTGCCTGGATCAAGTAATTAATAACATAAAATATTAAACTATTGGATGGAACAACAGAAATCTGAACAGAAATATAGATCAGAGCAACACGAGCCATTACATAAGCGGGGCCCCGAGTGGCCGAGTGGTCTAAAGCGCTCTTCGTTACGGATCACTGCCATCTCACCTCTGTCTGCGGCGGTTCGAGTCTAAGATTCAGCCAATGTGGGTATGTGAGAAAGCTTGCCAGTAGCTTCTCGTGGGTCGGTGGTTCTTTCCTGGGTTTTCCCAGGTTCTTCCTCCACCATTAATACTGGCCGCCATGTATAGCCAATCAAGTGCTGAAAAATGGCGTTAAACCCCACAACAACAACAACAACAACAACAACCATTACATAAGCAAACCGAAATTGAACGACATCTGAATGATTCACTTTCTCTTAGAAATAGGGTTACAACATTTATCTGAAATTCAATTAGCCGTTCTGTGATACCGTTAAAACAAATTTCATCGTGTAATCGAGTGAATGATCGAACTCAAATCTCCGGCATGTCAGAATCACATGCTGCTTCCGGTCTTTTCCGCATCACTGTTGTTGACAGATTAGTGTTGATGTTTTCTCTGTCTCTATCTCTGTCTGCCTCTGTCTCTCTCTCTCTCTCTCTCTCTCTCTCTCTCTCTTCGGGTTGTAGAGTGCGCTCTTTTCCATTGTGCACTACAAGAATGGAGCTATTTTTCCTTCAAATTAAATATAATACCCAACCTAATTGTGTGTCTGGGTTGTCCTCCTTCTGAGATTGAAAATTATTATACTCTTCTTTACGTCAGATATTGTCTTAACGGAATTCAACAGAACAAAGCTATGGTCCGTTCGCAACCTGATATGACACGCAAACAGCATATTAAGGTAAACTCATCTTTTCTAATGGCATTCCTAGTGACAATTGCACCCCTAACTGGAACTGAAACTCGCTAGCCAAGGTTCCGATGTGTTAACCCTATCTAAACCTTTGCGGATCGATAAGATATTTCAATACTTTGCCTGTTCGACATCTATTGGATGACATGAGTTGTCTCCCTTAGTTTGTAATACTAACTAACCTATAGCATTCAAGACAAATATATTAATTCTCACAATGCGTATCAAGGTAAGGCATGGCATTTCTACACTACATGATTTCTATTACATTCACGACAGATGAATGTGCGATTATTTTGCTGAACTCGAGAAAAACTATAGTACGAATTAAAAACGAATAAATTCAACATATTATTACAGACCTATGTTAATGAACATATTGTATGCAATTGAAACTAACCTTGTGCTTTATTGAAACTAACTCTTACTATGCAGCTGAATATCTCTCCCCCCCCCCCCAGCCCCCACCCCTCTCTCTCTCTCTCTCTCTCTCTCTCTCTGATTTGTTATATTTTCTTATAAGTTTTGAATTTCAGTAGAAAATTTGCAACACGTACAGACGTTGTTGATTATAAATTTGTCTTCAAGACTCGTAAAAAGAATAATGCTTAAGAAAAAACATTAGGTTATGTTTTAGGAGATGAACCTATTCTTTTTAAAATAATATGAAAATTGAAATATTAGTGTGAACATTTTGTAGAGCAGGGAATAGACCAATCTGATTAAAAAATAAGATCTCCGCTGACCATATTTAGATCTCTCTCTCTCTCTCTCTCTCTCTCTCTCTCTCTCTCTCTCTCTCTCTCTCCCCGACTATTAGATCATGCGTTGCCGTCGCATGATAAGCAGAGAGATCATGGTATGTTTTCTTCTACTGATTAATCAGTGCCATTTGCTATATATGTTATTAATTTAAAGAAACTAACAACAAAAAAAAAATTCAACAACGAAACAAATAAAATTTTGTAAGAATATCTTTTTTTCCTTTTCTTAACTTAGATAAACATGTGTCAGACACTGAAAGGTCAACGTTTGAAAATGAACTGTGCGGTTTATAAAACAAATTTTCAAACTTTATTTGAAGTAGTTCATATTTTGTTTTACCTTTATGGTTCATTTTATATTACTTAACATGTACCTCAAAATTAATTACATATATTTGCAAGAGTTGTATCGTCCTAAAATTGCCGTGAAATTCGTTATTTTTACATTTCTGGAACTATACTTTTAATTTTTTTTTTATTATGTATATTTGAAACCCTCTGATATGTTGCTCTGTTTATATTTTTTTTAAAAGGATTTGGATCAAAAATTTTATGTTATGAATTTTTTGACAGGGTATTTAACTCCTAGTGTTTTCTATAGGTTTGTTCTTCCGGTTTGGTTTCTATCACCTAAAACCGGGGTCACTACCCTATTGAGATTTTGGTGACCTTGGCTAGAGGTCTCTTATGTCCCGTGTTTGCTATCTGTGAGTATGCTATTTGTTTGTTTGTGCTATAGAGTGTCTATGATGGGACAGCCTTCTGAATCAAATTTGTTCCCAGTTTTCTTACCACAGTTTATAAAGAATACCTGTTAATTTTACTTGTTTTATTTGAAATTTTGAATTTTGGCGAAGTTACGGTGTACTGCTTTTTAAGAAAAAAAATAGCTTATTGTTTTAATGCGTGCTATATGTGAGTCGTACTTCGCTTTTTCTTTTTTTTTCTTTTTTTTTAGGTCAGCATTATGTTGGGCTTTCTTTATTTCCATATGCATTGCCCTTATAAGGGTTGCTGCCTTTTATAATTCCATTTTATTAAATCGAATGGTGCCAAAAGGTTGTTAATTTTCCTGAACGAGGTAGCTTATACAGTCTAACGACTGTATGGGGTTGGTATGTAGAGGGTGCTGGATATTTCTGTTTTGTTTGTCCTGATATTCCTCATGTGGAGAAATTTCCGGACTCAACCCGGGCCTGTTCACTTCGCGTAGCGCCATGGGACATAGCCCCATGGCATCCTCATCTCGTACTTTCTCCACATGTGGTCCCTGTCCTTGGTTTTCCTCAAAGAAAGAAGAAGAAGATATTAGTATCTCTAAATTTTACAAGGCAATTATTTTCCGATACAAATGACTTGGCCACAGGCCCTCATTGTTTCTACAATATAGTTTGTTATCATATATAAAGTTTTCTTTGTCAAGTTCACATCTATATATAATAAGTGTTGATGTTTGTATATGTTATTTGTATTAATTTCACTTATAACTTTATCTCTCTTAATTTGTGGTATTGGACATTGTACCATTACATGATATTTAAAAAAGGACCTTTTTTACACAGTGGACATTTTGGCGGTTCTCTGACCATTCGCTGTCTCACTGCTACCTCTCCTGTCAACCACGCATCATGCATGTATTTGAAGCAGAGGCTTTGTATTTTCAGGGAGCCTAGTTTTTTCCAGTGCCCCCATGCTTTATTCCAATTTACGTGTATATTTTCTTTCTAACTTTACTTTTTATGGGTTTTGTTATATCTTCCCGTATCCAGTCATATGTCAGTTTTTGTTCTCTATCCCATAAGTCTTTTATACTTTTAATTGGCTCATAAGAGAGCAGTGTGAGGAAATATAGTCAGAAATTTGTCCATCTTTACGGTGTGATATTAACTTTATATGCTCGCTAAGAGTTACGTAAAGTTTATGGCAGTCGGCTAATTGGTGTGAGGCCATTAGCATATGGGTGGCTATGCGTTTATTCAGTAATTAGACGGTTGAGTCGGTTCGTCGCTTCAAAGGAATTTAAGCTCTTTGTGTCGCTAAGAATATCAGATTTCTGCATTCACACATGTGAGAAGATTTGTGCCAAGTGCCGCCGAACATCAAACGAGGCGTACCAGCCAATCGGAATTAGAGGAATTTAAAAATATACAAGTAGAAGGACATAATGTCTCAGACAGACAAGGGGGCAACGAAATATCTAGCCATACCTGTGTACACTTAATCAGTGGTTTCCCGACGTTGAAAGGAGTTCAGGACTCAAGAAAGTATCAAAAAGGATTTTGGAGGGAAACAACACTCTGCGCGAACTGGGAGAGTAAATGAACTGGGAAAGAAATAGAAACTTCTACCGGTAGGAAACATCTCAGTCGAATATTTGTGTTTATTTATGTAGATATTTATGTAGATATGAATTTAATAGATTGTGTATTATAACGTATAACTAATTTACTAGGACATGAAACATAACATATTGCAGAATTATTAGAGCATATTACATCATAGTGTATAGTTGAATCTATTAGAAAATTGATTTGGGATATGTATTTGCAATTATCAGTATGTATGGATTAATAATTATGTGAGGTAGACGGAGTGGATTTGTATGCAGATATATTTATGTGTTTATATGTATCATTCTATAATTTGTATGACACAGGCAATGTGAATTGTTACCGTAACAACGGTAGATTGCTGTGTCAGAATATAACATTAGACTGTGTGCGTGTGTTACGGAACTTCGTAAGTAATATTATTTGTACGTAGAGCAAGGCGTGTATGGAATGAGAAACGTTAGTTTGTGAGATGGGCCAGGTAAAGTGTTCGCCATTTGTCTGATATGAAGTCCGTGAGAGAGTTGTAGATTACGAAGATTGGTATAGGGAGAACAGGATGTACTTCACTTGTATTTTCTGCAGGGTGCACGGAAGAGACGGCACTGGACTCCCAAGAGTTGGAAGGAGAAAGTACAAGAATTAATGCAGAAGGAATGTGGAAGGAGTTGCACAGGAAGGACGCAGGAGGATAAATAGTGCATGGAGTAGCACAGGAAGAGTGCGGGAGAGAAGAAGACGGGATAAAAGAAGAAATGAATGCAGATGAGAACAAGGGTCTACTCACTGAAAGGAGACTTTCCCAACAGGACGTTAACTCTCAAATAATGAAATAAAGAGAGGCATTTGTTAACAGGCTAATTAATGCATTAGTATATGAGTAAAGTGTAACTGGAAGATTTATATCCAGAAATTACTTGAATAGTTTATTTACTATTAATATTGATTAACTTGTTATATATTTTACCTTGAGTTGTTAATGTTTGAAGGCTGTTGGCATTGCTGACTGGGTGCTCGTGAGCCTTCAAACTTTAAATGTCCACTTATTAGTCCTAATACTGTAGAGGGGATGTGACAAGTAGTTATGGGGTTCACTATAGCTACCAATGGGTTCGTATGGCCACAAGAGGAAGTTACAATTACGCAGCCATTTTGAAAAAAAGAACAACTGTATGGGAACAACCAGGATTTAATGTAAAAAAAACTGAATAACATTGTGACCATTATGGATACAAGAATTTAATATTGTGGGATAATCTGGGTACAAAGAAACCTAATATTGTGAGACGCTAAATGGGAATTTAACATCATGGGATGGAGAGATTGAATTTATTAAGATTTGGAGTCATTTAGGAGCCCTATCGAAATTTAAAATTGGGAGCGATGCAGAAACCCTAGATCAATTTAATATTATTGGACTATTCTTTGGATCTTACTGACCAAGAACACACATACTGACAAGAACAACACCTACTGACCATCACTAGATATAGTAACCAGAACCTGCTAACTGAAGTAAAATAAACAGCTGAGGGTGACGAACATAAAGTCTTACTTGACCAGCACCAAAATATACTGACTAACACCCACACATATATCCAAAGCCAACAATACACAGTACTATTGACTCTTTAGAAAATGAAGATTAGACTGAGAATAAATGTAATACTAAAATTCAAAAACTGAATTTAATGGAGGCCCAAAAATCCAGAGTATTTTGTTTTCTGGTAAATACCTTTTCTTTAAATATTTAAACCTGTGCAAAAATCCGAAACTTTAAATGGAACCTGAGTTGTAAGTAAATGTCTGACACAAAATCGAGTGCGAAGACTCCTCTGAGAACTGCATTATACCTCTCGTGCTCGTGAAGTAGCAGATACCGCTGTCACCCATCTTGGTCAGAGTACGGAATCTCCGAACTTTTATTCCATGATGCATTTCGCCACCAATCACTGAATTTCGGGGAGAAGTTTCCAAACTAGCTTTTATGGGAATTAGGTTAATGTTATGCTAATTACGTAATTGACTAACAAATTAGTTTTCACCTGTTATCAGCTTATCATAATGACTTGTCAATTCAAGAAACATGCCTCCTAAGTGAGAAGACGACCAAATTGCTGTAAACTGGCTAGACAATGTCACAGACCGGTAATAAGTAAAATCTCTATCCCCTGATATGTAAGTCGGTTATGTCATTTGCACAAAATTGACGTCATTTTATCACGGCTAGTTTTGAATATTTCCCCTGAACTACGGTGATTGGTTGTTAGCTTCAGATGAGCACAACGCATGATGAGTAAAAAAATGTCCGACATTTTTTCCTCTCTTCAGAGCTACAAGAGGAACATAGCTCAGCCATTTCCATCAAGTCGAGAAATAACCTCAAATGTAAGTGAAGAACTAATTAAACGTATAATAGGTGGGTATGGCGATCCTACACATATGTTTTGACAAGAAAAGGTCGATAGTTTTCCGATTGTGACCTTCTTCCGTTGCCTTATTATGTAATTCAAACAAAAGTAGTTCCGAATAAAATTCTCAACGGTGACGAATAATATCCGACGTTTCTTTCTCGTCTGGACAGAGAAGTTCGAGGATGTTTCGATTGACAACTCTACCGTCTGAAAAGAATATCTGTGACCCTCAGCCAGCCTTATTTTGTCTTCTCATTTTAATCATTTTTCGGTTGAATTTTGGTGGCATAGTATAAAACGCAAACACTAGCAGTGTTACATTTGCTGACTCATATTGCGGAACAATTTGGAAGGCGATAGTTTTTGTTTTAGACGCGTTTTTGGAACCAAGTGTGTCTAAAAATTTCAGACATGTAACTATCAGCTTTTTTTCAAAGGATATGGAGCTAATACACTCATTCATCGTATTGGTGTTGCACTAAGTGTTTGATATATTCAAAAAACTGAATACCTGTTTTGTTCTGAGTCGACGAAAAGAACTACTTTGATATGGCATAGAGATACGTCGGGGTCGTAAAGCTGATACGTATTCATATGACATACCAAACAGGTTCTTTTCCCGTTATAAGTATAAAAAATCCACGTATGCAATTTGTATATGCTACATACCACCTTTCTAAGCTTTCTAAATATTTTTAGATTTATTGTATGAATGTCATTCAAAACAAAATTGGGATTCATAAAAACGCGATTCCCTGCGTTCAAAAATAACTACTGGACGTCAAAGAAGGCATTTAAGTAATTCGAATCTGCGTGTGTGCTACGGAAATAGTGAACAATCGTTTCGTACGCCAGATTCAGCATAGAAGATTACATGTGTATATAATAATGTAAATATGCCGAACGAAGTTTGGAACTGAACCGTTCGGAGCTCATTCCAGACGAAACGTCTCCACGACAGTGATTGCTGCCAAACAGGATAGTTCAGATTTCAAATTACATTAACATCTCTTAAAAAGAGTGTCTGTTAGTTACATGCCATAGCCAATGAAAAAATAAACTATTCAATACATTTTGCGATGAAAAAGTGTTAAAAACTTGCAAAACTAGAAATAAAATAAAATTTAGGCAGTGATTTATTCTGATCACAGCGTAATAATTTGTAAATTTATAAATTTGTTTGACTTTATTTTTCTGATTAACATCTTGTCTTGAAAAGTTACTCACAAAATGGCGGACGATGAATTAAAGTGATATAAATTTGAAGGCTAATGGGACATAATGGGAACTGGCACCAGTCTTAAGCCATCACCATCAAACGACCAAAGCATGGAGTTTCATTTGATACCTTTTTGAGGTATCAATATGCCCATTTTGAGGTATCAATGTGCCCTTTTGAGGCATCAATGTGCCCTTTTTGATGTATCAATATGCCTTTTTAGATGTATAAATGTGCCCTTTATGAGGTATTAATATGCCCTTTTTGAGGTATCAATCTGTCCTTTTTGAATAGTTAACGGTATGATTCGCCCAAAGCCACATGCACACTATATTCTATTATGTCAGTGTAAATTACTGACATTTCCAAAGCATATGCAACTACAAGTGCAATGACCCGAGAACGAAATGTACTTTTTAGTCTGATATCCTGCACATCTGTTGTACAATTGTTTAAGTCCCGGTTACTTCGCTTGTCAGACACATAAATACATAACCACTGATCATATGATTACAGGGATCATGAAACTATCGAATTGTTATTTAAATTATTCGCTTGAAAAGAACGTTTTGCCGATGTCTTGTTTATATAAAAAAAAAAAAAAATTGACATGTTACTTGCAAAGGCAGCATTTTCTCTTAAATTGGAGTGATGACATTTGGAACATGGGTACACTTGGTCGCTATCCGGCCACAATCCTACGCGATGATGCAATAAATGTATCCTGTATTATATAGACGGTTACACAAGACTAAACACTAATCAGGAGTCTAGGTAAGCATCGCCTTAATTTGATATATATCAGTTTGTTAATTCCGTATAGGTATGCATGGGTAAAGTGTGCCATGATCATCAGCAAACTACAGCTGAACTAAATTAAGGTATAAAGAGTGGAACTCGATTTGTTAAATGTAATATCCCTTGAAGCCATAAATAAAGGTTTACCAGTCATATTAAGACATATTATCTTCGTACAGTCCTCAAAACAGATATTCCAAGACCGTGACAGATGGAGAACTGCAGTGAAGGCCCTATGTTCTAGAGGGAACGAAGAGGAATGGTTATCATCATATAAGTTTTTTCCCTCCTGAAAATAAATATTTATAGTATTTGCACACCTTCCCGTTTGTTTGTAACCCCATACGGAATTTAAAAACAAAAGGTTTCAAGGATATAAAAATGCACAAAAATGAGTAATTTCATTCATTGACTTATAAGTTCTATCTGAATGTCGCCAGGGGTGTCCCAAACACTGTCAACTTGTTGGCATTTCGAACCAAAAGGGAGCTTTTTTAGTAACATGGTCGCCATATTTCTTTGGGTGAACCTTTGTTTTCGAGCAACATATGTGCTGTAGTTAACCGTCTCTGATAATCTCAATAATTCTGTAAATTTTGGAGATACAGCTCTTTGAACACGTGTATACAGGAGTTCCCTCTTTTTATTTTGCTCAATTTGTTTATGAATATTAAAACGTTACATTGCAAATATTGGACGCAGACGACACAGTTTTTACTAAAATGAACTGTTCCAGAGATAGTGAGCAGCCTGTCTACTTGTTTACATCGTGAGATATCGTTTGCATTGAAACATCAATAAGTAGACAGTGTTAGGGACCCCATGGCGAGAGCCATTTAGAAATTATAAATAGTGGTCATTTTGAACTGTTCTCAAGCCCGTAGTCGTTTCACCGTGATAATAACTTCATTGACGTCACAATATATAGATGACGCGTTAATAATAACAGTAACGCAATCAATCGTTCTGGACAATTAAAACTCAGTTATTTTTTCATTATTTTTTTACATATTAAATGAGTAGATATTTCATTATTTGTTGAATTGCGGCCGTGTGTTATGTTCACAACCATTGTAAAAGCACGTCATAATAGCAATAGTTTTAACACTTTTATTCAAGGAATGGGATCCGCAAATGGACACCGGTTCTCTTGTAGTTTCGTTTATGCTGATATGCCATATGTAATCTTTATGTACAGATGATGTCGGTACAGGCCAAAACACGGGGATGGCGGAAAACCCATTCAGACATCCTCGTATTTTTCTGCCTCATCCCGTGATTCGCATACTAGAACGAGACCTAAAGTGTAAGTAATGCCAATTTTGAACAGTCGTCATCCTCATGGTTGTTATTATGTCATAACGTTATTTACGTAATAATGACTAAGTGACGTGTCACCACAATATAAACGTTAGTTATAGGTTTAAGCTTTCGAAAGTTAGGGATTTTCTTCAATTTTGCTATTTAAAACCTTGCTGAAATTAGAGCTCAAAACAAATGTGCATTAAATTCAGTGATTTTGAACTTAGTCAACTGTTTTTTTTTTCTTCCAACGCCTGTTTTTCCTTATTTTCACTGACGAGTCCAAAACAACCGACCCACTCCACCCCACCCCCACCCCCAGAACAGCAGCTGCAGTGGTTATTCCCAAATTCAACATGCAAATGGAATCGAGATTACCAGACCACTGCTCTACTTTCACCACAGAGTTGTGGGCATAATAAAATCATTAAAATGGATTAAAGACCAAACAGTTCCAAAAGCAGTTATCATCAGCGACTCACTCAGTGTAATAGAATCCATCAAATCTCACAGCACCAAATCAAGAAAACAATTCTTGGCTAGAGCCTTCTATTTGCTTAAGGAATTATCCACAGCGGGTCAGATAGTTGAATTCATGTGGATACCCTCGCATAGAGGAATCCTTGGTAATGAGCTAGCCGACAAAGTCGCAAAAAACATATTAGCGAACCCTAGGCCTGCCCCACTCAGATATATCATAACAGAAGCCCAAAGCATAACAAGAAACTATATTAACCAGAAATGGCAGGAGCACTGGAACTCCACTACCAAAGGCAGGATACTACATTCCATTATAAAAGAAACCAATAGGTCCATCAAACCACCCAAAGTGAACAGCCTGGACCAAAAAATTATCAATTGATGCGATTGATGCGTAACCAGAAAAATAAAATTAGCAGGAAGTTTTGGCAAACATCTAGGACCCAAGCCTGCTAATATCAATTGGTATCACTGCAAAACCACTGAAGACCTGCCACATATATTCAATACCTGCTCAAAATATCAGGTAGCTAGAATGGAATTTCAAAAAGTCCTCCAAAAAATTGGACCCCTACCACTTACCCAGGTTTCCTTAAAAATAACAACCCCAACATAAATCCGACCTACCAACACATACTTAAATTCCTAGACACATCAAGCTAAAAGAAAAAATATAAAACACCATAATAAAAAAACATAAAATAAACACTAGCAGATGGGCACCCTTGACATATCCTGTGGGACCTGAGTACTCAGCAAGGGTGTCCCACTAGCTCAAACATAACAACCAGTAAAAGAGACGTAACCCACCCAAATACTCTCTACAACCAGATTAATATACACAAACAGACGGGCGCTTTTGATACGTACCTAGGAACCTGAATACTCAGCAAAGAGTGCCGTCTTCTTAAATCCCAAATATATCCTTAAAAATCAACAAAAGTAATATTTAAAAACAAAAATCTTCTCTGCTCTCTTCTTAGCCCTAACATGAAAGACAGCCAAGGTAATACTGCGGCCTACTTCTGTGATACAGACCATACTAACACTAAAGCAACACAGAGTTTTCCATCCAATCCAACCTAGATCATCTTTAGAACAATTTCGGACACAAGAACCAGAACTCAAAATTCGTGCAAGTGCATCCATTTAGTCCAGTACCCTGGAATGAGCGGACTCCTGTCTGCAGATGGTCGCCTGCCTTCCTGGTCACTTCCTCCCTTGCCTCAGTCAGACACAAATAAGCGTGCAACGCGCGCATGAAACACCTAACATAAATAAAAGCAAAATTAAATGAATAGCGAGTGGCACTATGTTGCCAGAATCCTTACACAATTCTATCAAGAGGCCTACAAGAACTACCCAGTCCAGCAGCTAGTAGAAGCAGCTAACTACATTTATAGCTACACAGCTACCATTTCCCCGAAATCACCTGAGAGGAAAAAGGACTGCGGAGAAATGTAGAGAAGCAGAAGAAAAACAGGAAACTTTTGCTTAAAAAGCCTTTCTAAGGGCTACTAATATTGCCTCTAATCCAGGGAACCATTTTGGCTTGGTATCCCGTTTTGATAAAACTATTATGTACACTTACTTGATCCTTCAATCTACCGCTGTAAAATTCAAACCTTTATCATCTAACAGTGACCAAACTTTTTATGTCACTCAGACATATTAGTTATTAAAAATTTGTAGGGCATCTACAACGTACACTATGTACTAGAATTTTTCCGATGTTAGGACGTAGGAAAATTTTACAACTTGTTTTGATTTGACACAATTGCACAGGTGGCTAACACATTATTAGCATTTTTTATTGTCCATTAGTACAACTAGACTAAATTTGACTAAGTAAGGGCTGGCGTTCTTGGGAGTGCACGAAATTCATGGCTGGCTTGCCGAGTTCCTTGCCCTTATGCCTCTCTCGGACATCGTATAACGGCGGCGATGTGGAACAATTTCCACCCGCCTAAAGTGAGATGTCCCGATATGACGTCATCGTTGCCACCAATCGCAACGGGCGTTACATACTGCTTGGGTCGACACCTAGTACAGTCAATATACGGACTGAAATCAACTCTTTGTTAACATGGATGTGTGTTGGGCCCATTCCCACTCATGAAAGCCCTTCATTCAGGTCATTAGGGACATATAGTCCTACGACCTAACGGCTAAATTAGCAGTGCTCCTTGAGCACATAAACGCCTGTGGGATGTGGCACTAATTCTTTTCCCCAGGAACATTTAGCATCCCACTGTGCAGGAATAAACCCGTCGCATATGCCCTTTGGGGCGCACGCGAAGTAAATCCAAGTAATCAATCAATCAATCAATCTCTTTCTTCGTATGTATAACCGTACAGTCATTTGTACATTCATTTTTGGGCACACGCGACGTAAATCCAAGTAATCAATTAGTCAAATTTGTATTCCAAAATCTTGCACGGATTCGGCTAATGTGGGTATGTGAGAAAGCTTACCAGTAGCTTCTCGTGGGTCGGTGGTTCTTTCCGGGGTTTTCCCGGGTTCTTCCTCCACCATTAATACTGGCCGCCATGTATTGCCTATCGTGTGCTGAAAAATGGCGTTAAACCCTACTACAACAACAAAATCTTGCAGATTTCGGAAGTATGATTACAATTACGTTTCGGAGCTCTTTCTGGAAGTCTAAGTTATTCGTGCAAAAGATTTAAATTCTCCGACAAGTTCCCTCAGTTGAAATGAACACGTGTAAAATTACTTTCAAAGATACTAGTATCCCTTTGTTATTAGGCCTTAAATTTACAGTATGATATGACGTCATTGTGACATCATAAGTTTTTGTTATATGTGGCAGATATTGAAAACTTGCGGTATGGCGTATTAACCTAAATAACATTCGCAGGCATTTGATAAAAAATGATATTTTAGGTTAAGCTATGACAAGCGTTTAAGTCAACATCATTCTTAGAGAAAGACCACTAACCTTTCTAATATTTCGAGTTGGCAGAGTCTATTTAAGTAATGAAGATTATCTGTATAGCGAAACACACTGCTCCGGATTCTTACCAACCTAGGTAAAACGGGAAACAATAAACAACGTCACAACCTCATTAATATTTTGTTATGGAATAACCTTATTTCATTGGCATGGTGTGCTTACATATTGTACTCGCGCGCGCATGTGTGTGTGTGTGTGTGTGTGTGTGTGTGTGTGTTCAGGAGGATTGGAGTATGTGCAGATGAGGGAATTACATCCCAAAAAGTTACTATAATAATTTCATAAAACATAAATATTCAGATATGTTGGAGAAAGGAATTTTTAAAACGCATGCACGACTCTTCCTTACGTAAACAAATATATAACATAAGTAAGCACTGCGATGTTTTTGTTGTGGGACTCCGAAGGAGGAGAGTAATCTAAAACTCTCGCTTTTACAGTTCACTCGCACATCTCACCTCCGTCAGCGTGAGTTCGATTCTCATTTAGTTCGGCCAACGTGGGTGTGTGAGAAGCTTAACAGCCATTCTTCCTCCTGGGGGTCTTTTCTAGTTCTTTCTCCGCCAATATACTAACCGTCATGTATAGTCTAACATGTACTGAAAAATGTCGTTAAACCCATCAACAAGAACAACATGTTATTGTTGATGTTTGAATATATCGCTCTTACGTAAAACAAGTATCCAAAGCAATGAAGCTATTGCGATACCTACCGCAATAAGAAATTGTTTACATTGTCAAAGTTTTGGTTGGTCACACGGCCTATAAAATTTTCACTTTAACGATAAATATATATTCCCTGTGCCAACTCTATGACGAGTGAGACGAGGAGAGAATGACGTATTTTATGAGATAGAGTTCGTCATTTGTAATTTTATATTTACAGTTGCATCAGTTGATTTCCATTAGCTAGAACATAACCGTGTGATCATAGCAAGTTGCGTTTATTTATGTATAAACTGTGCGGAGAACTGCTTTATACGTTTATACTGTTAAAAATAGAATAGCGTGCAAAGTAACTAATGTAAAGACTAATCACACTGCATGCCTTTAAACAAAAGAAAAATGGTGGCTTTATATTTTAGTCAGAAAAATCAATAAATAGATTTGACAGAATCAAATAACAAATCTTTATAATTTTTCTGAAGACGAATAATTCTTTTTTTGATTAGATTGGAAACAAAGTTGGTAAACTCAAAATCTGCCAAAAAGAACATTGGGGCTATGTAGCACAGCACCTTCATTGCGGCTTGTTACAAATGATTTTAAAACTATAGGCAAATGGATATAGGGATTGGGGGGGGGGGGATTCGAAGTTGAACATTATCATTAGATTCACAGCCCTGCAATATAAGACGCCGACCTTGAGAGTTGTGATGGGGTGGGGGTGGGGGTGTGTAAAAATGTCGCCCATCGTAACTGTCATGGTCGACGTCTTGCACAATTTGACTATTGGACCCCATCACTATAACCATTTACCGAAAGTCTTAATTTCGTTTGTAAGTAGCCCCTGTAGGTAGCCTAAACTGTTAATCAACATAGATTTAAAGAAGCGAAAATTGACTACTCACGTGTCTGGGTAATAACGATTCTGCCAAGTTACAATAAACTCATGAGAGCATAAAATCCTTGAGTTATTCATATGTAAAAAAACAAAAAAAAAACAAAAAACAAAACCACATCTTTTTGATTTGAACATTGAACTTCTACTCAGATCACATATGCCAAATTTAGATAAAAGATTACAAGCATGCTGTGGAATGTTCAAAACTTTAGATCGCCTACCATTGGTAGAATTATTTGTTTGATGTTGACGTATCTATTATGTTGCAGATGGAGAATTCCCTTTTCGATAAATAGGTACGTAGCAGACGCCATCAACAAGACTTCATACGAAATATTATTTTAAAAATAACAATTGAAAAATAAATAAAAACATAAAGAATTGCAATTATAAGAGCTTAGAGTTGTTTTTCTGAGTTTATCGTTGTATAAACTGTCAGTTGCCGACTCGCAGCTTACGTAGCGGACTTCCGAGCTATTTCCTGTGTGTTTGGCAACTGACAGTTTATACTAAGATAAACTCAGGAGGAAAAAAACACAACATTAAACCCTCAATTAAACTCCTATCATTAACTTGGATGATCAGACGTCTAGATTCTATGCTTTAATGGGGGTGGGAATTTAAAATCATTTGCTCACCTTGTTCATGTATTATGTCTCATTCCTGTTGGCCTTACATAATTTGTCAAAGAAATGTTTTCCTTTTGTCATAACTGCCATTTTATTTGGTATCGTCATCTATAAATATTGATCTTAAAGACAATAATTTGCCAATTTTAACACTCTCAGCTCATTTACATGTTTGCGTTGTCCTGTTTAATCAATCAGAATACGTCGTAACGTTTCTACGAAATCCATCTTCGAAATCCTTCGATGGAGAGATACATCGTACAAAGATGGAATTAACCAGAAAATGGCAGACAAACTCAGTCGCATGCTAAAGATCTAGGCGAAACAAAGCCATGTCAAAAGCATTATGCCTCCTTGATATTGTTGTTGTTGGGGTTTTTTCTCCTTCAATTATTCATGAAAAGGCATGCGCGTATTCCAACTGCCTGTTCAATAAGGGTTGTTATCTTCGTTGCGATTTACTTCCTTGCTTTTGCTTACAATGCATTTATTTTTTTGCAGCAAAAGTTTCTAAATGCATAAATTCATTTACTACCCTAAACAACGTAGTATACGGAACATCCAAATTGTCAGCCAAGGCCATGCATGTAGTCATTAAAACTACCGTACCTACAACAATCTGAGAGTCTTCCGTCCGTTTAACTTTTAAAAGAAGATTAAAAAGTATAATTTTGACCTTAAAAATCCATATTATTTAAGTAAGTTTATTGAAAAACCATCCCAAATTATTATATGACAGATACCCTAAAAAAATCTGTGCTTAAGAAAGCGTTGATAATTGTAAGAATACTTATTAATGATGAATTATTTAGTATTTATAGATCAATTATTATTTATTTAATTATGTAAATTAACCAATTAATTTATTGTATTGTCTATAATAATTATTTTTTGTATTGTCTGTAATAATAAGTTGGGTTTTTAAAAAATTAACATCATCATTTGGAGTACAGTGATAATCATATGATCACGATATCGATGATGAGTATAGTCATCATCATCTTCATTATTATAATAATATTTGTAATGATCCTCAATCAAATTATTATTATTATTATTATTATTATTAAAAATATATACATTATATAATATATCCATGGTGAATATAACAATGGTAATATAATAATATATTTCCCAAGAATATAAAGTGAAAATTTAAAAGAAGCACTAACAGCATTGTGAATTAAATCCCATATAGTCCCAAATATCATAAGTCCAAAAGTACAGAGTATTCCGAAAGTTTCCAGTGGTGATCCGAATGAATTCCAATCTTGAATGTGCTGATGTAGCATGGAATACTGCTGATGTGCTAACAGGCTTGATGTATCACACTGATACAGTTCAAAATGTCTCTAAACGAATTTACAATAATCCCGAAATACTGGTTTTAATCCTAAAGTCAAAGAGCACTTTGTCATTCCAATGAATAATTTAAATCAATAAATACTCTCAGATTTTAACTGAACACAACTAAATGATTCTTCTAAAGACTTATGTTAACATAGGAATGAATAATTTCTGTTTACTTTCCCTTATATAAAAACGTAGGTCACAATATGAGGACTAGAAGGGGATCAAGAGTTCATTTATAGAGCATTCTAAGTTTTCAACAATATCAGATTTATTAATAAAACTTTAGTAAAGAACATGGCAAAAGAGCAGTTTCACCAGGAACTCCAGAGGTTAAAACACATGCCCTGAAATCCAATCCAGGTAAATACGTTTACCTACAAATAATAATAATAATAATAATAGTAATATAATCTACAATAAAGATTAAAATTAGCTTTGTAATATGTTGTTTAAAAAAAGAAATTAGTCAGGTAGGCCCAACTCTTACCCTCAATTGTGGACAAAGGTAAATCACAATACAAATTAAATACACATAACACAGTGCTAATGTTACTTGCATCATCATCTTTTATTATTAATATTATTTGCTTTGTCCTGATATAATCATAAATCATTTTGCGATGGGTATCTAAAAAGTCATTAATATTATTGAGCTATAAAAATGCAACATTGTGGTTTCATTTCAATTAAAATTCACACTTTGTTCTTCAAGTATAGAAGTGTTGTGTATTAGCTTCTCAATTGTTTAGATAAACACCGGTTTTGTGAGGTCATAGGATATCTGAGAGCAGGTGGTGAGCGGGGTGTCGAGATGGTTCATTATGTCGCAAAACCGGCGTTTACCTGCGACATCTGACACCTAAAATGGGTATCATCTGTTTCTTTTCCACAATACTTTATAATATTGCATCACATACTGCAAAGTAAAAGTGATAAGAGTTTTACACACCCTGCTATGCATAATTACCCTACAGGGACCCAAGAGCGTCAAGTACAAGTAGTCAGTGCGAATATTGTCTAAGTTAGCGCCTATTTTCAGGCTCAGAAGTCCACACTATCGATCTAACATAAAAGTTTCTCTCTGAGCAGTGTCAACTAATAACTGCAGTACAGGGTGGGGACTAAGCTAACCAGATAAAATAAAATATTCACCCGTTTTCCCCTGGTAAACTAATTTGCTAAAACAAGAAAAGCCAACTTTGTATAGCGAGTACGTGTAGATTGTTTGTTGGTCAAAACGAATCGTGATCATCATGCAAAACATCTTGATCCAATAAGAGTTTGCAAATAGCTATCATTTGATTTGTCTTGATACCCTTAAAACGCTTCTTTACTTCACCACCCTCGAGTTTTATCAAGTACATCTTGCTGCGTAAATGCAACTATTGTCAGAGAGGCAATTTTGTCCTTCAACTTGCCAATCACTTTCTTTTTTGATGCGTTCTAACAAGGCCTACAAGACGGATAGGCCGAGAAATCAAATTCATCCTTCGACAACTACATATCAGCGTAAAAATTTTCGGTCCCTATTTGACAGCATATACTATCTATGTCTGCAAATTAAATTCTTCGACAACTCGAGCATGGTAAATCTACAATAAATTTGTTTGTCCAATTTCAGATGCATTTTCTTGCTGTGGACAACTGCAAGATTCTCATCAAATGTCTGCATCGATAGAAATGTAGTGTGAGGGGGCAAATTTCTGTCGTTCTACGAAAAGCACATTAGTTTGGGCCAGAGAACAAATAATTAGACTTATGGGGACAGGCGCTTGTTAAATCGCTATACTGCAGTGATTCCTAATGTCTGGTCGGTAGAGGTAGAGATTTTTAAATTAAGCATTCTTTTACTTAACTGCGAGACGGACTATTAGGGAAACGGCTAACTTCGATTTCATAGTGGAACTGTCAAACCTGAAAATTTCCAGAAACCGTTAGTCGAAAACCTGGAAGGTCAAACTGACTCCAATTTTGGCGCCTAAATAAAAGGAGTTAAATATGTTTCATCCTGATTGGTTACGCTAAATAGAGGCGTGTTTCCCACACTAAATTTCCTAGCTGTAAATATTCCTCCCATCGAAAAATCTAATTATTCTAAGTTTTTTTCTGAAAGAGTAAAGGTACAGGGGACTACGAGAGTCAATTTGGAAGGAATTCTCTCGTATAACATTTGTCCAAGGGACCGGATATCTGGAAGGTCGAGGGACACAATTTTGCCGGTGGAAGCGAGAAACACTTGAAAGCACAAAACCACAGAAGGGGAAAATAGCTCTTCAGACGTATCCTTAGACGTATCCTCAGATGTACCTACGCACTGAGGTATCAACGTATATGTGTATCTACATGCTTACATATCCACCTACCTACACAAAGTTTGAGGGCCGAAGGGAGGCGAAACAGTAGGAAGGTGTGAGAAGAAAAGGAAAAGGAAAGGCGAAAGGACAGAGAACAACTACAGCGAAATTGGAGTGAACCAGAGATAAGCAGGTTATGCAATTGTACAAGGCAACGACTTCGATTGTTCACTCTATCGTATGACGAACTAATTCTATCAGTCAAACAGATCGGCAATTTTTATAAATATATTTGTTTTGAATTCGGTGAAAGATTTATTCCAAAGAAGTGTATCTTCCTAATGTATTGTAGTATCACCATTGTTTATGCAATTGATTACATTTTGATTTTTAATATACGGGGGCTCGAGTCGTTCTGTTCTATATATCTGATCAGATCTCTATTTATTATACCTATACGTTTACTCGATCCGGGCAATAACACCGAGGGCGATCATCTCCTAGATAACAAAAATCGAATGAAGCGGACACCTTGAAAGAAGGTACAATCCGCCAAACAACCCTCACTCTTCACAAAGAGTTGGGGCGTTTACATGTAGGAGCAGCCACTAACTTGTTTCGTCGTTCGACAAAGTTCACTAGTTTGATGTTGACACGTTTCCTGGTGTTATCCATGGTCTGAAGTTTGAAGAAATCTTTCTCGAAATCGATATCCACATTATCATCATTGCTATTTAGCAATTCTGTTGTAAAGCGTTTTGAATCCGTTCATGATGACCCACCAGCTGGCATCCTTTGTGGCATAGTTCTGTCAAAAAGATTTTAGCAATGTGGTAAATCCGTTTTTTTGGTGTGTGTGTGTGTGTGTTTGTTTGTGGTTTTTTATAGCTGCGTTCTATGACATACCAGAGTAATACAAGCGTGGATCAAGAGCATAGTAGCTTAAGCAGTCACCCCTAAAGTATTTTAACTAAATGATAATAATAATAATAATAATAATAATAATACTGGTCTTCTTGCAGCTTCATTCTATGACAAACCAGAGTAATACAAATGTGTTTCACATGCAAATTCGTCAGCGAGCAACAGAGTTCCGGTCATCGGATAAAGATCATGGAACTCTCGCAAGGTCCTGACCTAAAATGTCTTCCACAGTGATGTCGCGTGCTCCAAGTCAGCGTCTGAGGTGCTAGAATCTTCGAGCTTACGATAAAAAGCATTTGGTGATAGACATATTTCAGAAAATTTGGTCAAAGGACATATGTTCCCAAGGTAAACAAACGATCACGTTACATATTTCAATCGGTCACTAAACTCAGATGCAGTGTGTGTAAACTTCTTCGTATTTTTGACAAGATCCTCCAACGATGCATTTATGAATTGTGTGCTTTCCATTAAGTACCACAGACTGAGGGAAAATCCCACGTACATTTCTACGTTTTTGGATTGGCAACTTATCGTTTCAGAACAATTTTAAAAGTGTTTCAAAATAAGATGAGGCTCGTAGCACAATAGGAATAAAAGTATGTACAGTGAAATGTAGATTACAAATATTATGGGTAGAGCCTCTGTAGATTTCAATAACGTTGCAGTGATCACGTAAACGATCTTGGCCAAGTGGTTGTCAGCAGATCTAAAAATCAACAGCATTTGTAAATCTCAATATACCTCTTCTGTGGTAAAAATTAATGTGGAGATTTCATAACGTTAACATATGAGATCTCACGTAGTAAACTTCTGACGGCGTCGTTGACGCAATCTTCTCCTCGGTAGAGCCTGGTGGGCTTGCCGTAGTTGTCTTTCGTGCCAATCAATTTGTACAAATAGTAAGAGATGATATTTCAGGATTATGATTATCACCATCGATGGATACGGTGAGTGAGTCGAAATCTGAGTGAAAACTAAATGGCACACGCATACGATGGGTGAAACTTATATTTGATAATGTGTTTGTCCTTCTTTGGCATTTCTATCTGCATGATGTTAACGCAATCGGTTTCATGTTGCTTCGGCGATTATCGTTTGGAAAACCATGCAGGCTGTTTTGACAGTCGAACATATTTTGCTGGTGTTTGTTGATATGATCGTTCATCGGCCGGGCAAAGTGTTTGATCCAACAATATTGACTGTCTCTGCTTTAAATATGAATATATAAGTCGATGCACTGACACCAACAAGGAAATGAACTTACGTTTCTACGTCATCAATCTCCGCAAACAACACGTAGATAGTGACCAAGTATTTGCTGGCTCGATGAATAGCCAGCTCAATCCACACTAGTTTGTCCTTTAATGTTCGGATGAATCACTTAACAACTATAGCTTTTCCCTGATGATGCATCGAAAACTTTCCAATATTGATTTTCTCAAGCCAACTTTCAAATACTTTGTTCTAAAATTCACCTCCTCGATCCACCAATAGATTTCATGCAAGAGTGTCGCGGATAATAGCTCCTGTCATTTTGCGGAGAATATTATCCAAGCATATTTGCTTTCATTTGATGCCACTTAAACATTGTATGTTTCTTAGTACTTTCAAGGCTGGACTATTGTAATTCATATCTGTCTGGTTCGTCTCAGTATCTGCAACAGCAACTTCAAAGAGTTCAATACACGGCTATCCGTTCGATCCAGAATCAAGCACAAAATATGTTCGCTATGCTACAATTCTTTGACTGGCTCCAGTCAAATATACCTCTCTGACCTCACCCATGTGTAGATCCCATATAACAACGTACGTTCCTGTTCGAACACTCGCATTCTTATTATTCCACTGTGAAAACGAAGTTATATGGACAATGTTCTTTTGCGCATCAGGGCCATATACGTGGAATGAATCGCCCATAGATCTGAGACACAAGGACACTACGATATCGTTCAAGAGGGCTCTTAAAACTCACATATTTCGACTACAAAAACAGATTAAAAAAGTTAATATTTTACTTGTTTACTTCCTTAAAAATCGTCTGCATGTATCTATTTTGTAATTTTCATGGCATTTGTTTTGCAATGTTGTCGAGATTATGCGCTTTACTAAGTCCATATTATTATTGTTATTATTATTATTATTATTATTATTATTATTTGCTAATATTTGTTCAGATCAACAGCTGATGACCAGATATCATAAACACCAGTAGCAACAACGCGGCGTTTCGGAAAGTTAATTACTACTGGTTTGTATTTTGTTTTATTCATCTTCTCATCGAACGCCATATTTATAATTTTCTCCGATTATGCCCCGGACAAAACCTCAGTCAGTCCATTCCCGTAGAAAAGTAGGCTGCGTGGTTCTCAACGAGTCCAGCATAATCTCGGTAGCGGATATGATTGTAGGACTCTTGGCCAGGCGGTGGATTATCATAAGGCTAATTAGATACTAGTTTTGCAATGTTCGTTGTCAGTTGATTGCATTTATCTTAATCAATCCCTCACACACATGATCCCTTGCTGATTCTAGTGCACTTAGCGTAGAATATCTGTATTATCAGCCGGATTATATCACATACTTCGATAGGTAGTTCAGTAAAGCCACCTGTCTTTTCAGCTGTCTATTCCTCCACTGGGGCTTCCTGATTTGGCTTCAGCAGCTGGTTCACTTGGGCAACTAACCGATATTTTTTCTACACATGTCACACATCATTTTTCCACATTTTCGTAGTTGCTTCTGTTTCATCCTTGCTTTATGTTGCTTTTGTGCAACGTAGGAACAAAGCGACATCTTCTATACTGTAAGTGTTGATACAAACATCGGGTTTGTCATTAGCCTCTATCAACTGATCGTCACTGCCACCACACTTTTCATGACCGGTTGACTACAACTTGACCAATAACTGGACATTAGCTACTGCTGGCACAGAGTCAGTTCAGTGCTTACATTAGTTACTTTGCACGTGACCCTATTTATAGAAGTTGTTACAAAGTTGTTCTCCGTACAGTTTATATTGAAATTATCGCAGCTCTAACTGATCACATGGTTGCGTTCTGATCATTGGCAATACTTCACGACGTTTACCAACTAAAGCAATTGTAATTATTCCTCTATTGTGATCATGGTACCATCCGGGCTGCATCTGAACCTTTTGATGTCTCTGATGTAGATGTTGTTGCCAACGCTTTTTGTTTTGTGCTTGATCTCAACATATCTTCGGATTACTGAATAATATCGCACGCGCATGGTAACGTGTAGGCCGATAAATCAGCCCTTCCCCCGTGATGATATTGATTTTCATGTGAGGGGCTGATATCACCTATTCATTAAAAGCTGCAATTATCTGCATCTAAATTTAGCTGCACACATCGGTGTATATTTTATACACTTACCGGTATTTCTCGTGGCTGTGCAGCTACCGTCGGCTGAATGGTTCTTTTGGTGACATGTAGATTATATTTCCTAAACAAATCATATGTTTGGTGACTTGTAAATCCACCTGGAATAGCACAAACATCTGCCCTGTGGCCATTTTGAATTTCGCGCTTGATATGTCTGTTACCAATTACCGGTATGTGTTTAAAGTGTACGCGGGTTTGTTCCGGAATGATTTGCATGCAACAAAATTGCATATTTTAATGAACAGGTGACATCATACCCACAACATCGTCCATCGGTATCAACAACAGATTTGTGGGGTTGGTCTATCGGACTAGGGAACGTAATACCTTCTGATTATTGATTCAAATAACGTCCCCGCGCGCATGGTAACGTAAATGCTTATGACTGTTTCTTGACTATTTTTCTCGTGATGTCATCTATGTCAGCAAAGGGAAAACAGTCAGTCATTGTAGCCAACTCCGATCCACCTAGGGCCATGTCCAAAATGATGTACAACTCTTCTGATTTTTGCTTTAGCGTTAGTTTCTCCGACGAGATAATCTGATCTAGGATCATTGCAAGATGCATTTTTACATAACAAAATTATATAGATCACTCGCCAACATGACCCCCATGTGGGGGCACAGTGGGTGAGTCCCTTATCTAATTGTAAAGAAAACTTTGTGTAACGTATCTAATTTTAAAAAAAAGGCTGATGTGCACCAGATTTTGGTCCTTCTCAGCCATTTTTAAAGACTGACAAAATCTGGTTGCTCGTTGAAATTCGTGTATTTCAGCTACTCTGTAGTACAACACACAGGACTGTTTTTTATACATTACTACGTTAATCAAGCAAACCCCCACCCCCACCCCCTACTAATTCCATAAGCAGTGTGCATACACATTGATTGTTACGATGTGACTTGTATAGCTTGAACAGTCATTTGAACACAGATTGATAAATAGAAACAACGATGCGCTATACCGATTATGTTAGCAAGTGGATTATTTTCAAAGTTGCCTTGATACAGTCCATTTACAAACTGATATAGTAATAGGGTCTCAAATTAAAGATTGCCTTTTGGAATAGGGAGAAAGAGTATTTTAAATGTGGAAAAGAGGTTGTGTACCTTATGTAATGCAAACAATATTGGAGATGAATTTAGTTATTGATTTGAATGATCTTACACGGAATAAACGATATATAGCAAACCTGAATTACAAACGTCCTGCTGTACTCAAGTTACATGACCTGTTCTACAGTACAAGCGAAACACTGTTAAGAAATATTAGTAGATTTAGGCAAACAAAAGTCGATACATTTCAGTCCTCTGTAAACTGAAGTTTGATGTCATTTAACTCATTCTGTTTATTTACATGATTATATAAATCGGTGTGTTTGATCTACCTTCTCTACAAGCATTTCATTGTTAATTGTATTCTGTGTACGGACATATTTAAATATTACATTGACGTGAGTATATGTAATGCTTTTCTTCGATGTTTTACGGCACACCAGCTCAAGCTGGTTATTTAGTACCTAGGTTATTGAAGTAATGTGCAGGTATTGCACTCATATGTATGTCCTACCCCATCCCACCCCAACCGATTTCCAAGGGGTAAGGGAGATATACTTGTCTTGTGCTGTCCATTCGTCAGTCTAGCTGTCATATTATACCTTGTAGGCACGATCTCAACAACTATTAAGCCAAACCGGATCATATTGGATATTTCGATGCATTGTGTGTTTTCTAGAACTCAATTTGGTTCTAGTGACTGACCTTGTTTATGAATTTTGTAAAATACATATTTGAACATTATGTCTCAAAAACCATGTAATCAAGTCGAGTGCAGTTGAATATAAAAGCAGTATTGCCTTTTGCACATAAAAAATCAATATTGCCTTTTGCACAAGCTGCAAGTTTTAGCTATCAGGTGTCTGAACAATTCCAATAACAGGGTCCTCTTTGCGTAAAATATTGATACTACAGTATGTAAACACAGTTTTAAAGTCGCCCTAAAGTCACAAGCACACGTCACCGAGAGATAAAAAAAGTTCAAATTTTTCCTCTGGATTCACCGCTCCGGTGGCCTAGAGGTTAGAGCGTCCGCCTCGGAAGCGGAAGGTCGTGGGTTCAATCCACGGCCGAGTCATACCAAAGACTTACAAAAATGGTACTGACATCTGCCTCGCTAGACGCTCAGCGTTAAGAGGATAGTGTTAGGACTGGTCAGCCTGGTGTTTGGATAATGTGACTGGGTGACATCATGCTACATGTCTGCGGCATGATGCTTCAGTGCTAGACATCACTATAAACTGCCACACTGCAGACATCGTAGCGATATGACTGAAAACTTTTAAAGCTACGTTAAAAATCCTAATCACACACACGATCCTCTGGATTCTTTTATACAACAGGTACGAATAATGATTAAAATATTGACAGAAAACAAACATTAATCACAGTGTTTGCATCATAGAGACAGAAGTCACTGTGAGCTTCAATTTAGTTAACAGTCATAGACCCTGTTGTTCATACTGCTGAATTTACTTCAATACTATGTTCAAACTTTGAAGTCACAATGACATGAGAGGTCATTGGAAACTTCACTGTAGGAAACTGCACTTTACAAGAAGTTTCCCCACAACAAATCCAGCATGATCAAAGGGATAAGATATGATAGTTACTGTCAACTACTTTTGGTACAGGAGAAAAGTGTTCCTCTGAATGTACCACACGAGAAAATCTTGGAAATTTTGAGTGAGTACTCTTTATATAAAAACAAACTGACCATATGTTATAATGATTTTACATGTGCTTACACTTATATTTTATTTTATGTGCTTTTTAAATAATCTTAAGACCGCTCCGGTTGCCTAGTGGTTAGAGCATCCGCCTCGGATGCGAGAGGTCGCGAGTTCGAACCCCGGCCGAGTCATACCAAAAATGGTATAAACGTATAAAAAATTGTACTAACAGCTTGCTAACTAGGCGCTCAGCATTGATGTTAGTGTTAGGGTAATGTGACTGGTTGGGACATCATGTCTGTGGCATGATGTCCAAGTGCTCGACATCACTATAAACTGTCACACGGCAGATATCGTAGTGATATGACTGAAAAATTGTTAAAGCTTCGTTAAAAATCCAAATCACACGGACACATAATTTGCATTATCTTAAAGTTTTACAAACTATCTGTTTTACTTCGTGTTTAGATTTTTGGAAGGATCTATGTTCCTAAATGTATGTGGAGCTTATTTTACATTTTTTAACATTTTTTTGTTGTTGGCTCCATATGGCCACTACTGTGCTAACATACATCCATACATCTATCCATCCATCCATACACGCATGCATACATAAATACATGCATGCATACATACATACATACATACATACATACATACATACATACATACATACATACATACATAAGTACATACATACATACATACATACATACATACATACATACATACATACATAAGTACATACATACATACATACATGAAGTTTTGCAAAGAGACTACATAATACAACTGCATCCAGACAAACATATTCGTATCAGAACCAAGATTTTAAAATGAACCATATCTTGTCTCGGGATGTTTAGGAATGCCTTCATCCGACAACAGCATTAATTGCTTACTACTAATACTCTGTTCAGCTTGAAGGGAACTTAGTCTCCCTCCCCCCCCCCACCTTGACAATGTTAGTCGATGACACTGCCCCTTTGCAGAAGCAACCAAAATGCTAGCAAGGTGAATGAAAGAAGTTTTGTTTTTAAGTGATATGGTAAGCCCTGATTTCGAAGGTCAACGAGCAAAATTTTGTGTATAGAAATATAATTATGTGACAGATATATTTCTGGTATCAAGGGACCAACCCTGACCTAACTCTAGTTGAAGTGACCCAAATTCCCTCGGTCATTAGCTGATATTTACACTAAGGAGTGCAAATCATTTGTGTGTAGGATGAACTAGAAACTATTTGTGTTTACATTATTATTTATTTAATGTTGATAATAGTGGAAAGGAAGCAAAACTAGTTACACTTGAGAACCAGAGATGAGGGGGCAGGTTTTCCGGTTCCCACCCAAGGAAAAAAAAAAATCGTACACACACAAACGTAGTCATTTGTCACTTGAAATTTGACTATCATTTTATTTTTGTGAAATGTTATTGGGCATTATGCACACTTTAAATAATTAGACATTAGACATATAGACGTTTGCTTTGGTGCTCTTTCGAGGAAAGTCAAAGCCCTTTTGAAACTTTGGTACCCGCCCACCCTCAACACTGATCCGCCCCTGCAGTTAAACCTGCATATAAAGGTTGCTCGTTGTATGTGCTCTTAAAGCAGGTAAATCTGAGCATTGATTTACAAAGATTATAGCTAGAAGAGAAAGTATTCCGATAGGTCCCTTAAGAGCAGGTGTCTTTAAGGAAGATGAATTAAGATATCTTGCTTATATGCAAACTAACCCTCCCTTAACCAAGTATAAACCACGTATAAATCATAACTTGACACCAGAAGTGTACAGATTTTACAGAGGACTGAAATGTATCGACTATTACTTGCATAAATGTACTAATATTTCTTAACAATGTTTTTCTTGTACTGTTGAACAGGTCATGTAACGAAAACAGAAAACGTTGCAATACAAGTTTGATATAAATCGTTTATTCCGTGTACTAAACTCAGATAATTCAAATGAATAACTAAATTCATCTCCAATATTATTTGCATTACATAAGTTGCACAACCTCTTTTCTACATTTAAAATACTCGTTCTCCCTAATCCAAAAGGAAACCTATGATTTGAGACCTTATTAATATAACAGTTTGTAAATGGACTGTATCAAGGCAACTTTGAAACATAATCTACTGACGAAAAACGTGTAAAGTGACCATCCTTGTTTCACATTTGTAATTCGTCTTCACATGATCGTGCACACAATTCAAGTCTCACGGCAACGAACAACGTTTGTGTCAGCTGTTTATGGAATGGGATGGGGTAGCGGTAGATGCATTCAGAATTATACGAGATTGCTACAAATAAAAATAGGTTTGTGTTGTAATAATGAATAGTTGAAATGCGGCACTGTTAACCGTAAACCAGATATTATAAGTCTATACAAATAACAGAACGATTTGAAAATCCAAAATGCGATTTTTTTTGTCAATAATTCCAAACCCCAATTCCTTTTTTCTTTGAATCAGCTCAGCAAAACAGTCTAAAACCCAAACGATGTTACGCTAGATATAAAGTTTAATGTATTATTTGCTCCAAAAAATTTATTTGATTGAATTCTTTTAAATAAATACTGAAAGCATGAGTACACCATTAACTTTGTGTATATTGAGTGCAGTGCCCTCCGTCATTTTGTTTTAGGAAAGGTCACAGCAAACTTCAAATGTTCACACCGCTCCGGTGGCCTAGTGGTTAGAAATTCCGCCTCGGAAGCGGGAGGTCGTGGGTTCTAATCCTGGCCGGGTCATACCAAAGACTTACAAAAATGGTACCAACATCTGCCTCGCTAGGCGCTCAGCATTAAGAGGTTAGTGTTAGGACTGGTCGGCCTGGTGTCAGGATAATGTGACTGGGTGGGACATCATGCTACATGTCTGCGGCATGATGCCCCGGTGCTAGACATCACTATAAACTGCCACACTGCAGACATCATAGCGATATGACTGAAAAATGTTAAAGCTACGTTAAAAGTCCTAATCACACACACACAAACTCAAAAGTTCAGGTGTTTTTCAAAACCGATCCCCTATTTTAGGCATTATAGGATTGCTGACTACATCTAAATTTTACTTACCTCCGAAATCTGAAAGGCTAACAATCTGCAAATGTGCTCACCTTCGAAACTGAAGATTTGAGAACTAAAGCGCTCCTGTAAAACACGAACCTATTTTACGTTTTGCAAAACACATGTTAACACAATTTGCTGCACAGACGTTTACTTTGTTAAATTACAATCAACAACACGTGTATTAGTTTCACCTTAGAAAGTCATGAAAATAAATAAAAGAAATGGGGACAAAAGTTTGGAACAAGTTTATTACTCTTAACATAGAAACGTGTCCTTTGAGTTGGTCGGCGAAGAGATAATATCCAGATAGTAGAGACGCTTCCTTAGCAAGTGTCGAGTGAGGTCGCAGTTAACAAAAGTCTGTGTTTGACTCATTAGTTTTGCGAAAAGAATGACAGCGGATAAGTTTATAGTGATGGAAAACAGCGGATCAGTTTATCGCGATGGAGGCAAGCAGAGTTCGATCATGCATTCATGAATAAAATATGTTTGTATGCAGAATTACACGGCACCTCTGCACAAAAGTTGTCCAAGATTTTCTGGGATGGTACGTTCTCATACAGTGTCTTCAAGCAGTTCACGTCAAAATACTTCTTTCTGACAGAGTTGAAATCGACACAATCGACAATAATATATTTCGCTCTCAGTAGACACTGGAAGCGATACAATCCAGTCGTAGTTCAACACCCAGGTCATTTGAAGGAGACAGACATGCGTGTCCGATACACGATCGACATAATGCTACCTCATCTCTATGGGTTTTTTTTTTCTGTACGAGAGATGGCAAACTCCAATAGTGGGTTTGATGTTCTTTTATTGGTATAGTTTAAATTCCACATGTTTTGCAAAGCATAACAAACACACGGATTTATACAATATTTTGAGTCAGTATATGGAACGGGTGACTGCAAGGCAGCTTGGCTGTTTTATCTGCCTTTTATTTTTTTATAATATCTCCCTTTTTACCAATATGAGATGGGAGTCAAGAATAGAGGACACTATAAAGGCTAATTTTAAGCTGATGTAGATAGTCCAGTGAACACCTGATTTAATTAAAATAGTCTCTCAAATTTACCTCCATCGCGATGAAATAAGAGAAGGGGGAAGGCAGGGAGTCTGATAAGGTAAGGGTAAAGCGTAGAGTCCTTTGTGGTATAGTCCTCTCTATACACTATATCACTCACTAGGAACTCCAGGAGTTACTCTTGCCGTGGGGTTATGCTGTCTTGTATGCATACGTCCGCAATTAAAAAAGGTCAACACACGATGGATACACAGATGTTCGGTTCTGAGAGGGATTACTACTTTTAAAAAAATCAGCGTTCTAATGGATTTAATATGAGTCAAAAGAAGCGGGATTTTACTTACCATTCGCATACAAAGGTCAGTCCTAATAAATTTATTCATTATTAGAGAGCGACTGATATTCCAAAAGTATTTCTGCGGAAAGATTCAATGTGAAATGCTGTCAAGCCCGGTTGGACTACGCTACCAGTAATGATAGCACTCACGCAGGCAACACACCAAAAACGCGGAGTGTATTTATGGCCCAACAATGCAGACACAGCAAGAAATAGTAGAATCGTTGACTGTCTATTTTCAAGGTTACAATCCAATGCAGGCAGTCATTCGTAGCCCTGTCCCACACTACAGCATGTTTCTGGGCAGCCTAGACAGCCCAGATGCTGCCAATCCATGTACACCTGGCGTCTTTGTCTCATCATAGCCACATATTAGCGAAGGGCTGTTTTCTACAGATGTTGTTTTGCTGCACTCGAACATGCAGTGAAAACAGCTAGACCACCTAGGATTGCAGCACCCACAAGGGAAAGAAAGTGTTATTTATCCTCTTTTAATGACTCTACGTCTCTGACAACGCTACCTACATCGGTATGCAACCGCTTCGTCGGCATCATTGATGGGTACTACCTTCTCTTTTATTGTATCGTTGCATGCTTTGCCTGTTTCGTCTGGTGAAATCCCTTGAATCTGATTTGAGAAAGTAATATATTTAGATCTGATGATCATATCTTTTATATATAAAAAAAAACTTAAACGCATATTTACTCGTATACAAAGAAAA